>OY730192.1:62035458-62610458 GCA_963422505.1 Pseudognaphalium luteoalbum | reverse complement strand
AATGAAATTTTCTCTTCTATTGTAGCGATACGAACTCAGAAGCAATAGTAAAAGAAGCTATCATCTCCGCGCCGGGGAGTCAGATGATTGTCTGGACTGGTTCTTTTGAGGGAGGCCTATAAATTGCACGGGTCCAAGCTTGATTGATTCTTGTAAAACTAGCTCCTGTAACCAATCTCACCATTAGCATTTTCACCATTATAATGGAAACTAAATTCTGTGGATTAAAGCCCTTCTTTAAAGAAGTCCTCTAACTAGATCAGCTAAGTAGGTAGCTTCGCTCAATTGATTCTATAACTCACCATAGCAAGGTAAGCTGCTCTGTCTGAGTCGTTACTAACAACCGAGAAGCCAGTCTCTCAGCTGATAGCTCATCGGATCATGCAGCTCCAGAAGGAAGTCCGAACTCAAAGCCAGTGTCTGAGCCTTAGTAGACTGGAAGCCAGATAAGGTCTAGCTCTCGGGCAGAAAAAGGATAGCTGAAAGTGGGGAAAGTAGGGCTACTCACATTGATTTACAACCAAAAATCCTATCTTGAAAATGACATCTTCGTGAAATAGAGAAAGCCGCCCCATCTCCAACTGAGGTCTTCTCGCCCGCTGCCAGGAAGATTCGATCCCAACGACCGCCTCGCAAGACCTCTGTAATTTTATATCCACTTCTTTACTAGAGAGAACTCGATTTGAAGCTTTCATTCCGGCAACACAAGATGCAAAAGATCGGAAGAATCGCTTGAGAGACCGTCCGCCCAACCTGTCAGATATTCCTGGACTCGCTTTGAACCAAAAGAGATGTTGCTTGATCCTAGTATGCTACTTGCGTTGTAGATCCAACCTTTACTATCAAAGCGTCTTTCCCACTTGAGAAAAGGAGTGATTTGCGCTCGTTCGATTGACGATGAAGGGGCCCTTCTCGCTTAGTGGAAAAAGTACTCAAATTGGCAAAACGATCCTAATGGTTAGCTTTTGATGCCACCATACCATAGGGCTTGATTCAATCAAATAATAAAGAAGGGGACACGCTAAAGTGTTCCCTATCGACGAGTGTTGCGAGAGCTGAAGTTTCTCCAACGCGAAAGGTGAGCTACGGAAGCGGATCCAATACCTAGAGAGAGATGGCCTACAGTAAACCCCTGATGTATTCTCTCGAGTTACGAACCTGATTACCAAAGTTGCGCTCTTACCCTAAGAAGTAGGCCTGCTTGCATACATACCTTGTAAATCATTCAAACTAGCAGTGTTGCAATGTTGAGGAAGCTCGGATGGTAGAAAGAAGGCTCTTTCATCTGCTGAGGAGTGTACAGCTTTTGCCCCGGAGTAACAGCGCGCTGATAGGTGGTAGAGGCAGAAAAGTGTCCGCTTGAGAATAATCATCCACAATCGGTAAAGAGAAAGAGGTTTGATTAAACCTAAATTCCTTTAGAGCTCGCGAAAGATGAGCTAGGTGTAGGGGGCTCCAGCCTTTCCTAGACAAGAGATCGCTCTTCCTGGTATAGCTGCTCCAGCCTTTATTAACAAATGTTATTTTGCGGGTCTTTTAGAGGGTTACCCCGGAAAAAGGACTGAATTCTTCGATACAGGGGATGCAAGTCTGTTGTGCGTAGCTCTTTCACAGAAGATAAAGATGTTTGATTCTTTGAACAAAGATATATAAAGTGTGCAGTGATACATTACCTTCCCATAGAGTCTGATTCTATGCTCTTTGCTTGGAGGTTATGTAATACACTTGAAGAGGAAGAAACAGGACTCAAACTTCCAAGATAACCCCTATCGACACAGTACCAAGCCTGAGCGGTCTAACATGGGAGAATCTTTGTTTACAGCTTCACATCCTAGTGCCCAGCCGGATGATGAAGATATGCAGACATTTGCTATAGGGTTGCCCCCCCGATTTCGAGTCAGTGATTGTAAGATCAGCGCAAATCAGAACTAAAGCCTCAATTGAAGTTCTATGAGATCAGACAGAAGTTAATAAGACAGAGCAGAAGTGAAAGATGAAAGCACTATACCAAACGTAAGGGTAAACCAAATCTTTCTAGTTCAGCTAGCCTATTTGGCGCTGTGTAAGAGCTCTATGCCATCTATAGCAGCCTGCTTGATTGACTGCTTGAAAGTTTAATCTATGTGGTTCTTGGGGATGATGTGGTGATTGCACACCTTCTGGTTGCTCTATCGTATGAGAAACTTTTGGCTCTTCTCGGGAAGGGCTGGTCTGCTTGGGTAGCTCAATTCCAAAGCGTAGCTGAAGCACCTTTTCGGGGCTAGGCATAAAAGCTTCCGCGGAATAGGAATAGCGAATGCAGGCACAAGAGAAAGGGTAATTTACCTTCAGGGATGAATTCTGACAGCTTCTGCCGGGACGTTTTCTAACTGTAGGAGCACACATTGGCTAATTCCATCGAGTAGGTCTTTTGTCTAGATCTTCTCTTTATCTTTCTCGCCCATACCACCCTATTTAGATTTAAGTGCACCGCTTCCTTTATAGATAGATAGTAGCAGACCGAATGACCGAGCCCTCCAGCCGTCGCACAAAAAAGCAGTGGCAGGCAGGTAACCGACTAAAGACAGCATTCCCAGTACGAGCAACGAAAGCCATTAACGGCAGTTTCCCAGCTTACCTTACTACCGGTTCTTTCTTAATCCTGACGTAACTCATTTTTTTTGGTGCTTATTGCCCATCCAATCCGTACCTAGCTAGATGGTTTCACTGTAGCCGCTAGAACCGCTATCGGTGATTCCTGCAGTAAGCACTTGTCTTTCATTACCTGAGCTGGCACTCCGGGGTAGTGAGCAGTCTACAGAGTAGCTTGGCCATAAAAGTCCAGTGTACCTGGTTAAGACAAGATTTTCACTCATCTACCTTTGATGTGGGGTCTAAAAATGACTCAATGGCCTTCCTACCCTCTCAGACCATTAGTTAGAGTACTTTCTTTGTAGTTATCAGGCATGTGAAGACACAATCTACTTAGAAGGAAAGTTGCTGTTACTCAACTTTAGAGCACCATCTCACCATATCATAAGCTTTCCAGATGTCAGTCCAGTGCCAATTCAAAAGAAAGGCTCTTGGCCGATTAGTTGGCTTAAAACGGCCGATATGAGCTGAGATAGTCTCGGTTCTATGAATCTGTTCCCGAGGGTCGAGCTGCGTTAAGCTCTTCTTCTCCGATTCTGTTAACGCCGTCAACGCGAACTGCCGATGCGGCTTCTGACTATGCTTTCTGCGGTCTTCGTTTCGGCTCTTCTGCTGTGAAAAAGAAGAGGTTGTTCTCAGGTGTAAAGGAAGAGCAGATAGTAACAAGTGAGGGAAGGAACCCCAAGGAATGAAGAAATCAAAGCTCTCTAGCCGGGATATCAAGATTCACGTGCGAAGGGACAAGCGAAAGGCTTCCTGGTATAAGAAAGAAAGTAGAGCTCGGCAAGGTCTTCTGTGAGTGAACGAGATGAGGATCGAGGCTGTGTTGTTCCACCAGGGTTGGTGCTTTCTTCGCGAGTATGTCTGTTGATGGCGCTGTGTCCTATCAGCTCAAGGAATGCAGCCTAACTCAATGTCTTACGCATTAGCGGCATTTGCTACATAATCCGCATCAGTTGTCAGATATTTTACTATAAGGTAAGTGAGGAATTCTTCCAAGAATGGATTTTTCAACATCGCTGCGGAGGGGCTATGCTGCTTACTGTAACTGTCAAATTTGATTCCCTTCCCCTTTTGCCGCAGCAGGACACACATAAAAGAAATGGCAAAAAAAGACCACCTACACGCACGGGAACCAGAACAAAAGAAGGAGATAGGATCCACCTGCATGCCCGAAAGGAACCAAGACCAGAAGATGCGGCATCGAGACCTGAAGGCTACCGAGGAACCACACGCTAGTTACTAGTACCCCGACAGCTGCCACCTGATCAAACCGGGAAAGCTGGAACCGTGCCATCTTTAACCCCAGCTCTATCTCTTGTTTTGGTTTCGTGCCCTTTAGGCATCTCTTAAGGGATGACCAGTATCTTTCTCTTTCTGGTTTTGACATCTTGTCCTATTAGATTTATGCTCTCTCATCTGTCTTAGTAGAGACCCTATCTTTACCGCCACTCCTCCCCTAACTAAACCAAGAGCTTCTTTTTATTTACTAACTTGACTTTGCAACTCGAAGTAGCAGATTTGACCTTTCCTGCTTAGTGGAGCTAGGCTAGGAACCTCTTCAACACTCAATGACTTACGGGCACAAATCTCATGGATACCCCTCTTTTCTTGAGCCAGAGTAGGGGGCTTTTGCGGCATCTAGTTCAGTATCAGATAGAGTAGATAGTTGACTCCCTCGGCTAAGAAGGTTGATTTATCTGTCACTTCTGTAACTTCTCTTTAGCTTCTTAATTGAATTGGTTAGAAAGTCTTTCCTTTACCAGGCATTGGCTAGAAGAGAGGGATTAGTCTCCCTCCAACACTGACTTCTTAGTCGAGTGATTCTCTTTCTCCTTAGCTTCGGTTTTTTAAACATGCTACTCCTGATGATATCCCACCTCAACCCCTTGATCTAAGAGCATCTGAGAGAATCTCCGGCATTATCGAGCTAAAGTCAGTCCCTCAACAGCTAAAGTAACTGCTTGATCTGTCACCCTCCGTGATTCAAGCCTGTCACCAAGCCTTAAGTCAAAAGCTCAGGTTTCAAGCCCTTTAGGGGCACCAAGTGAATCAAAGCAAGAGCTTACTCAGAGCTCAAACTCTATTTAAATCAAAGTCAAGCGAAGCAAAGCAAGCCTGCCAAAGAGGGATAGGCATGATCATTCTATTCTAAAGGTATAGATCCTGAACTAAGGACTTCAAGCTAGAAGTTCTCTATGTGAACATAGGATCCTATATAAACAACCGGAAATGCTAGACTAACTGCTCTAGAGGCAACCTACTGGAGAAAGCCAGAGGAGGGATGTTACTCGGTTAAGAAGATTAGGGAATAAACGAAGGAAAGCTTAACTCGCTTAAACTTCCGAGGTCCAGTGAACTCAATTTTGAATCCCTGTTTAGCTTTCTCTTATGTCTATGAGGTTTGACGACAGACTGTGGTAACTTCAGAAGCAGAAGAGGAGATGACCTTAGAAGAAGATTCTACAACACAACAAGAGAAGGAGACCCAAGCACAGCCAACCTACCTTTAATACGAAATCCACCACACTTTGAAAGTGTTTAGATTCTATTAGTGTGCAATGAGTGAATAGCTAAAAGAATAGAGTGCTTTGAATATCTAATATCAAGTGGTATAGTAAGATAAACATGGATATAACAAATACCTGACTCTCATCGAACTAGAAGAACTTCGAAAGCAATTCCTCCTACCTTTACTCGAGCTCAGGTAGTTGACAACAGGATCGGAGCCTCTGTCTTTGCCTAAAACTTTCACTGTTTGTCAAAGGAATAGCTGAACTACTACATTGATTAGGCGGATCTAACTCTTTTGAGAAATGCCCGGAGGCGTCTGTCTACTAGTTCAGTTGAGAACAAGGTGTTGAACTGATCGTCTATCGAAGCGCCTCTTTAAAGGCAGGATGCCGAGAATCGTGTCTCTATATACGAGGCATGCGTGGGACTTTAGGACAAGACTCCGTAAGACCTTTGTTTCATATGCCTTTTGTTTACGATGAATAGGAATAGGTTCTTTTCAGATTTGACATAAGAGGGTAATTCGTCAAATTCGAATCGGATCTAACATGTGCAGCCTAAGCTTACTTCTCTTGGCTCCCGGCAGGGTTGTCTAGTCCTAAAGCTAATCAGTTTACTTACTATTATATAATAAGCCTTAGCCTTCGTCCCATGAAATCGAGATGGCCCGGACCCAGGATTCAGATGGGCTGGATGCTTGGATATTCTTTTCCTTCTTCTAGTAGGGTGGTATGGTAATCCATTTCTTACTTACCAGGCTGGGATATAATCTAAGGTAGGGTTGGAGAGCCTAATCTCTGTACTAGCTCTATCTATCAGGGAGGAAGGGAGGGGGAGGGTCCATGTTAAACAAAAGCGGCTTTCGGGAAAGAGATCAACCGCCGGTTGATGTAAGAAATGTAACCTCAAAGTTGAAAATAAAATTCTAAATTCGAATTTGTAACCTTAAATTCGAATTTAGAGGTTTTTCTAAGGGTTTAGGAGCGCGCTTTCGGAACGAGAGGAGTTAAATTTACGCACAATCATTGTAAAGGCACAATAATTATTTGGTTTGCATTCTTTTATTTATTTTAATAATAATGTTTACTTTATTTTCAATTATTATTTGTGTTTATTTTATAATGATTATGAGTAGCTAAATTTCTTTACACTTACTTGAATGAAGTAATCTAATGATTAGGGTTGTTATCTTTTAATATTTATGTTGAATTACTTTTGTTTAATCGTGAACCTTATGTATTTGAGTTTAATCTAATTGATTTATTTTGTTGGAAAATTATTATATGATCAATTTAGCAGGAGCTTTTTCATAATAATAGTTTATTATAATTATTTGTCTATTAATAATTGTTAATTGATTGCGGAAGCATATATTAAATAAAATAATCATTTAAACATGAATGTGTAAGTATGTGAAGTTGACGGAAGTTATTCACTAGATTAAATCTTAAATAAATGAATTGGAATTAAGGTATAGGATAAGTGGACACTAATTCTGGTTTAATTAAGATTCATATATTCAACTTAAATATGTTATTTATTGCAATTTAATTAATGTTTAATTGAAACTATTATGTGTTTAAGTTTTATATATTATTGAAGCTTGTTAATGAATTATTTAGTGGCTATAGCGAACGTTTGTCACAAAGTCATTTCATTATTTGATTATATGTCTATGTATGATTAATCCAATGATAGCGGACGCAGATTTGGTATAAGTTAAATAATTAAACTTAAATGTATAAGGTGATGAACTTGGCGAACGTCTTTCATTAAGTTAATTTATTAATTAGTTAATCAAGATTTATGTGAAGGTCATGGCAAACGTTAAACCTGATGCAAATTAAGATGAGCATTGATTGTTAGATAACCTGATTTTAATAAACAACCCAAAATCATTAGTAAGCTAGTTCAAGTAAGTGTCGTTTTTAATATCTGATAAAGTTTAATAAATTAAATTTAACTCTTTCTGAGTTCACTTGTTTCTTTTAGTTTAATTTTAGTAGTTTAAGCAAAGTAACAATTTGGTTACAAAAACCCAAGTCTTTTTCTGTATTTAAATTAATTATATTTTAAGTATTTAATCTACATTCCCTGTGGAACAAACCTAGACTTACTGTAGCTATATTATACACGATAGGGTATACTTACCTCAGTTGTGTAATTGTTAAGTGTCAGTATTTCTTAGTTTATTTTTATAACTAGATTTTACACATCACATACCCTTTTGAGGTTTATTATCAATTTAGATAATTTCATAATGACTTTAGCTACTTGTTATTTGCTTGACCGAACTTGTAGGAACGTAAGTGATCATGCTCAAATTGCAACGAATTGGTGGAATTTATATGAAACCAATATATCCGAGTATAGGAATAGGTGTCTCTGTGTAAAGTATCACACTCAATCCCTCCATTTCAGCGCTTGAATGCAAGATAAAACTAACCCAAAAGGCCACAAACACACACATGCCCTCACTCTCTCTCTCTCTCTCTCTCACACACACACATACACACACACACTCTTGTTGTAGAGAGGGAGAGAAAAGTGTGGAGTGAGTTTTTTTAGGTGTGTAATATGTGTTTAGATAGATAGCAATATGGCAGTGTTGTACAAAATAAAAGGTTGTGTATTCGTATTAGGTAGTATTAAAGGACCTATTATTTCATTTTTTGAGAAAAGAGAAGAAGCAACAAAGATATTAGAATACGATTAACATGGAAAGGCATATCTTACCCAACGAGTTTTTGAGAACTCACTCCATCCATGAGTAACATCAGATAGGTCCTTCAAAGTTGTTCCAACATACACAAGTGCAAAGGTAATCGGCTATATCAACAGATATTAAGTTTGTGTGAGCCATATACGTGCACATGTACAACTATATGAACCATCAAATATCTAACTATAATACATAGTATACATGTTCATTTATGAAAAGTAGAAACTAGAATGTATGCAAAATATAACTCAGTAATCAGTATAGCCCCTTTGTGATAACCAAAAAACATCATAATATATTTCTATTATCATTTGGTATTGACTCTTCCAAGTCATTAAACGTAAAAGGATCCAAACCCACTGTATTTTGTATCATGTCAGGTGAACCACAAGGGCTATTAACATCAAATAACAGTAATGAATAATAAAATTAAAAAAAATAGAATTAAATGGAAGTTAGTGAAGTGATAATACCATCATTCCCAACCATGAAGCCATCATATACTCTGATACGGAGATTGGAGTCACAGACAAAAGGTAATTCAGCATGTTAAATGGAAGTAATGGAACAAGCCAAAGCAGCAGAGCAATCTGCAAAAATATGGAAACTACTCAGTGTAGACCAATTGTGAATAATCCCTACAATATAGAAATGTTGATTTGTGACGAACCTTAAATCCAGATTTCTGAATAGCAATTGAAATAGCTTGGAACTGTGGATAATCCCCCAACTTAGAAATGAATATGATTTCCCAATCTGAAAATTATAAAAATTACACATCAGACCCTATCCGCCAGATAGTTCAAGTGTGTAAGTAATGTCATGATTTATACCAGATAGGTCTTTACCCGCTGGGTACAGACCCTATCCGCCGGATAGTTCAGTCTGCACAGCAGACCTGCAGCAACGTCAAAGCATAATGCAAACTTTCAAAATTTAGATGTGCATAAGTTTCAAACAGTAAAGAATTAGGTCATGAAATTTTGCAGACACGTCTATATCAATAAAATGAAGATTTCTATTTTTATACTTTTTCAAAATTCGCGAAAACACAAAATCTAGGCGTGTGCCTTATTTTGGTCGGTTTCTGCCACTTTTACATGACCTGCCAAAACACAAACTGTACCATTTCAAGCGTTGGGCTTTTGACCATTTTTCAAGCATAACTAAACAAACTTGAGGAACTCAACCAAAGTTCCATAACCTTGGTTTAGTCCGCTTTACACATTTGGGTCATTGAAGACCCAAATTGACACTTATGACCCATTTAGAACTATGGGGCTGTTTTAACCCATGTCAATGTTCCACTATGATTTATATTCAACAACAAGACTATAAGATACCCACAAACTTTCAGATTTCCTCAAACATAGTTTAACTATTTTCATGGCTTAAACCATTCCATAAACACAAGTTTATGAACAATGATAACTATATACTTTTAAAATCCCAATGTACATAATCTACACTAGTTGTTGACTTTCAAAGTCAACTATTATCAAAACCACATATTTTTGACATTACTTCAAGTATTACAAAACCACATTTGGGGCGTATTACACAAGTGGATACAAAATTGATACATAAGAGAGAAGACTTGCAACTTACACCAACCAAGCTATCCACGCTATCCTTCTTAACTTCTTTACCTTCTGTATGCGTACTTACACCTACAATACATCCATAATTAACGAAGTAAGCATGATTTCTTAGTGAATACATAGATAGCCATTTAAGCAATACAATCACACACATATAACAAGTACTAAAAGAATAGATACTTTTACACATATAATCTTATTCATCCAAATAATGAGTATAGGTAGAGATCGATACACTTGGATCCGCGGTCCGCGAGATACAATTGTGCTTAGCACATATTTCGTATTAGTTATTATTTCGTAACAATTAGCCTCTACTCTATTGCTCAATTGCATCATCACAATAATTCGATACTCTAATATCAAGTATAATCATACACAAAAGCAACAATAATAACATGATTATGTGAAGTCTCTTGTTCGTAAACAATCCAAAATCACATAACCTTCACTTAATTGATTCTCCATGTACTCACCTTAATAATAGATGGTGATTTCACTTAACAAGGATACAATCTATTCCAATCCTTTATCACCTATACACATAATACATATTAATACATTTAGAATCTAAAATTCACAACAACTAGTTGGTGAATCATAATTCACTCTCTCTCCTCCACTTTGATTAGTCCTAATAATCACTAACTCACTAATTAAAGTTAACCTTCAAATTTTGGTTTATTCCAATCTTTATCAATTTCTTATTTCCACTACATAACCATACTTCTATAAGTTCAACTAACCATACCTTAGGTTAATGAACCCAATTTAAACGATTCAATTAAAAATCTCATGATTTCATCAAAACACAAATGGTGATTTCACCATTTCCATGTATTTGTTTGATCTCCAATGGTGATAATCATCTTAATAGATGTTATCCTAACTAATTTCATGCCCTAATTCGTATTATAACTCATTACTTTTATAAACCCATTAATAACTCATCATTCTTTAAACACTAACTTAAATTGGAGAAGAATTCACTTACAATAGTTAAAGAAGATGGTAGAGATGATGAATCGGGAGTAGTTAACTTGAATAAAGGTTTGAATCTGATAGATTGATGATGGTGATGATCCTCTACGTTTTTGGTTCTTCGTATAAGTGAGTCTGGAAGTTTTTAGAATGAATCGGGAAGTAGACACGTATGTGTGTATATAATTATAATTCTTTTATTTCACACAGTCTGGAACTGAGAAATCCAATTGCATTTTCTTTTATATCTTATTATTCCGATAATAATATTTCACAATATGTATATTTTTGGATACACTAAAATAATACCTCGAATATTGGGGTGTTACATGAAATGTCATAATAATAAAAACATTGATAAATCCACTATCTTTCAAAA
This sequence comes from Pseudognaphalium luteoalbum, assembly GCA_963422505.1. Taxonomy (NCBI): domain Eukaryota; kingdom Viridiplantae; phylum Streptophyta; class Magnoliopsida; order Asterales; family Asteraceae; genus Pseudognaphalium; species Pseudognaphalium luteoalbum. Next base: position 62,599,630 of record OY730192.1, on the reverse strand, counting down.
GTGAAACTGAAACAACACCTTTAGTAATAGCAGGTGCATAATAACAATTGTCTAATACAATGATTAAGCCTGAAGGCAAAACTAAGTCAAACTTCCATTTATTGTACAAGTAAAGTGCCTCATGTTTCAGTTTCTTCTTTCTACTAAATCCCTATATGGTATTACAAATGTAAGTACCACAACCAGTGCCATATACCCAGAAATTTAATTTAGAGAAAGAATATAATTCTATTGTAAAGATACTTGAAGGTCCAATCGAGTCGGCTAACTTCTTCTTCTTATTCATCAACTCCGCAAGATAGGCATGACAATTCCTCTTCCATTGTCCCACTTCAGAATAGTGGTGACACGCCTCATCCTTAGCTGGATGCTCTTTCTTAGCTGGAGGGATTTACTTAGGATTAGGGATAAAAGCACATTGCTTTCCCTTGACATTCCTCTTAGCCTTTCCCTTAATTTGCGGTTTGTATCTTTCTGGAGCTTTCCAAACTTAATCGCAAGGATTTGTGGAGTAGCCGATTTTAGATCTGTAATCATATCAAGTGGAATATGATTTTCAAATTGGTTTTGAAGTTCGGAATTCATGTTGTCGAGTATCAAAAACCAACTTCATTATGACAATCATAATAGAGTATTCCATGCTGCTAATTCCTTAATAGGACCAGTAACAGAATCAGGAGCAAGTACCATCGACTGTTCAATGTTTTCCTTTCAATACGAAGGACAATCCTCAATTGACAAAATCAATCATTGAAATTAATTCCGGAAAGTTTTTCTTTTTCTAGTATTTGCCTGAAAGCCGAATAATTCGAGTTCGGTGTAGGATTTGCCATCTACAACTAGATAAAAGTTCGAATTTAGTATATTCGATAATACATCCTTAAAAGAAAATTAAATACCCTAATGTTTATATATACATATAAACAATTAATTTTGTTAAGGCTAGGATCCTACTTGACATACCACCATCACGTCAGCTGATCTGCTAGCAATGATGGTACTCAAAAGGTAAGTGACGATCAATAATTGCATTACAAGTGCAATTCATGTTGAGACATAGTTTATGACAACAGATCTAGCTTTGAGATATGACTAGTGTAATTGTTATCATGTTGATATATTGGTTTAGATTTGTAAATTGATATTGTTTTCATATTAATATTCGTTAAATATATTATTATGATAAAGTGTTAGACGAATATCGATTTTAACAATATATATACATATGTTGCGAATCGAGTTGAGACGTTTGCTGCAAATCGAGTTGAGACATTTGCTGCGAATCGAGATCTCAAGTCGCAAGGCTCTGCTATGCGAGATGAGATGAACTCGCAGAACTCAACAGATGACTAGCGAGTCCAGTTCATTATGGGCTTGGGCTGCGTAGCGAGTCGAGCCAACTCGCAGGCCCAGTGGCTGCGAGTTGAGACGAGAATATATATGTGTTTTCATACGTGAAAAATATAAATTTTTTGAAGAATTTTAGAAAAAGAACTTTTGCATTCCTGCGAACTCAGTTTCCAGAGAAAACATAAACTAACGGCTAGGCTTTGATGTTTATTCGTATAAAGCAAAGCAACTGGTTAACATAGACGCGAACTAAATCGTTATTAGTAAGATAATATCGTATTGAGGAATTCCGCGCCTTAATACTACAGATAACAAAGTTATCGATCCTAGAACTAGGTACTTACAATTGGTAACAAAGCTTTCGGGCTAGATAACGAGTGTAGTTTGAAGTTTTCGAGTTAATCGCTTGTGATTTAGGATTGTTTTCACGTGCATTAGTGTGTAAAAACGATTAAAATCACTCTCTGGACAATTTAGGGTTTGTTTACAGTCGAAATTTTCTGTTTCAATCGTAAAAATACCTAAAATCTTTGTTTTTGGGTTTTTCAGCCGTTTCGCGAGTCGAGATTAGGGTTTCCGAATAAGTTTGCGAACCGAGTTGAACTTGTGAGTCGACATTCTGCGAGTTGAACTTAGTTGCAAATTGAAATATTCTGCGAACCGAGATCTCCTGCGAACCGAGATCACTTGCGAGTTGACATCACTGCGATCCGAACTGAGTCTTGCGAACCGAGATTCTGCGAGTTGAGCTGAGATTGCGAGTTGAACTGAGCTTTGCGAGTCGAGATTTTTCTTTGTCTAAGTTCGCAAATACATTTTAACTTTAAAATTCACGATGTCTGACCTTAGCAAAATGATTGACATGGATCACGAGATTGGAAAATCTAATGTTCCACCTAAATTGTTGAGAGTTGAGGATTATTATAGCTGGAGGGATAGGTTTGAATCTTACTGTAGATTTCATGATCTATCTATCTGGATGTGTATCAATAATGGATACACGGCACCTACCCAGACTGTTGAAAATGCAATTGTGGTTCTCACTTATCAACAGATGAGTGAAGCACAAAAGAAGGAATTTGAAGTTGAAAACAAGGCTCATTCTTCAATCAAGATGATTCTTCCTAAGGAGCTTAATCATTAACTAAAATCCTTTCATACTGCTAGAACTTTGTGGACAGCTCTTGAGAAGAGGTGTGAAGGAAGTCCACAAGTTAAAGCAGGCAAGAGAAATCTCCTGAAAAAGCAGTTTACTGTGTTTAAAGCCTTAAAAGGAGAAGATCTTGATGCTTATAACACAAGATACTACCATTTGCTGAGTGAGCTAGATGACCATGAGATTGTATCTACCGAGACAGAGAAAACCGACAAGTTTATTGAGGGTTTACCGTCTAAGTGGGAAATGCATGGCATAATGATTAAAGACAACGATGAGAGGTATGCAACCATGACCTTAGAGAAGGCTATTGATAAGCTCAGAGGTTATGATTTCACCAAGAAAACTAGAGATACTGATTCTGATAAGGCTCAGGATCCGGGACTATATCACGGAAAATCTACTATCTCTACTGCTTCCTCGAGCTCGACCACTGCTTTATTTGTTGGTAATGCTGAAGGAAAGGGTGAAATGATTACCGATGATCTGTGTCTTCTTACATCATCTGGTAGTGAAACAAAGGGCAAACCAACTGAGAAGTCACCTCAGGAGCATCAAAAGATGCCTATGAGTGTGAAATCTTCTGAACAGCAATTATCTGTTCTTGCTTCTTTTGTAGCTTCTTATGAAAACTACCTTCAGGGTAAAATCAATGATCCAGTTATGTTTGACGAAGATTATGATCAGATAGACCCCGATTATCTAGAAGAAATAGACCTTCAGGACCAACTTGCTATGTTATCAAGAAGGGTAAAGAATTTCTTGAAGAAATCAGGTAGAAAGGTTGTTGGCAATAGATCAGGGTTTGATAAGACCAAGATCAAGTGTTTTAACTGTTAGGGTTATGGACACTTTGCTAGAGAATGCCAAAGACCTAAGGTAGAAGCTGGCAATGGACAACAAGGTTCGGGAAGCACTCTCGCTTCCAAAGCCTTAGTTGTAAAACAGTTGGATGGATCGTATGAATGGAAAGCTCAGTCTGAGGAAGCTTTCATGGCTGAGATTGATGAATCTACATCCTATATGCCTACTGATGCAGAGTATGAGGTAAAGGTGCCAGAGGTTGAAGTGAAAGCAAGTGATGAAGATGTGCTATATATGGAGTCAACTGAAAACATGATTCCTGAAGACTTTGTAGCACGCATGGCTGAAGTCCAAACAGACAAGAAAAGGGTATGTATTGATATTCTTACTCTTGCTGATGTCTGTTATTTAGTTACTGATTTACAATCACAGGTTAGTGTTTTAACAGCAGAAAACAAAAACCTGACGTCTCAAGTTAGCTTATTGACTGAATCTAGTAAGACTGTTAGATCTGAACTTGAACTAGCCAAGATTGATGTGCGTAGATTAAGTGACGATAAACAGGACTTAAAAGATAAAATTAAGTCTGATGCTTCTGATAGAAGTGCTCTTAGAGATACCATTACTGAGAAAGCTATTATCATAGATGGTCTCTATATTAATCTAAGGGACTTAAATCAGAAAATTGCTAATAAGGAGAAAGAGCTAGCTGAATGTAAATTGAAGCTAGTTGAGCAAAATAGAAAGATAGAAAATTATAGAACCACTGAGATGGACAAGATGCTTGATGCTCAACGAAGTGTAAAGGATAAGTCAGGACTAGGTTATAATGAGACACCTCCTCCTTTCAATTCAAATTACACTAAGCTTCCAGAAGATACTGAAATGACTGAAGTAAGTTCTGAGAAAACAGTAGCTAAACCTGATCAGTCAGAGGCACAGAAGGATGTTATTAAGAATCCTTCATCTAATGATAGTAAGAGAATTCCTTACACCAAAGTACAATTTGTACCGGGTGGAGTAATTCATGATACTAAGATTGATGAAGTGATTAATAAAGAACATGTTATTAATCCTTTAGTGCTTAAGACACCGATTGCGGATGCAAAGGTTAGTAAGTCACGAAAACAAATGTCCTGCTTCAAATGTCACCAAAAAGGACATGTGACTTCTTGTTGTCCAAATAAGAAGTTAGAAGCATCACATAAGTTGGTGAATACTGAAAAGACACCGACCACCTCTAGTTCAATTGTAGACAGGTTAGGCTCCAAACCGGCATTAGGAAGCAAACCTGTAAACATTCTAAAAAGAGATGGTAATCATAGTGTCTCTCCTTCTAAACCTAAAAGGCGTTATACTCTAAACGAAAATACTTTCAATAAGCCAAGAATAAGACACCTTCTAGGTTTAGGACCTCAAGTAGAAACCATAGTCAGTTTGAAAATGGTTCTACTTCAAGTACACAGGACACTAAGTTTGTGCCTAGGAGGTTTTCTACTCACTCTCCTCATAGGCCTAAAACTACAGATCATCAACAATCTCAAACTCCTGTGAAAGTTACCAAGACTCCCGATGGGAATAGTTATGGTTACTTTAAGGAGGTTCAGATTTTAGATGATCAGGGACAAACCAAGACCGTAATGGCTTGGGTCCCTCTTGAAAACTAACTGTGTACAACTTGTTATGTGTAGGAGCAGACTGTGAACAATGACAGTTGGTGGTATGTAGACAGTGGATGCTCAAGGCACATGACAGGTGAACGAAGTCTACTGAAGGACTTCAAAGAAGGTTTCAAGCAAAAGTCAATTTTGCAGGAGACAAAGGAGGAGTAATTACTGGGAAAGGAAAAGTTTCAAATGGAACTTTGACTCTAGAGGATGTGAATTATGTTGAAGAACTAACTCATAACCTAGTGAGTGTTTCCCAAGTCTGCGATAAAGGTCATCCAGTTCATTTTAATGAAAATGAGGCTTTAGTTCTGAAGCTAGGCTTCATAATTCCTGAAGAATGGATATTGATGAGGGCACCAAGGAAGAAGGACATCTATGCTATAAATATGGGTGTTTCTAATTCTTTGATGGTGTCGACATGCTTACTATCCAAGGCCTCAGAAGCAGACGCACTTTTATGGCACAGGAGAGTGACACATCTGAACTTTAAGAATGGGTTAGTTCTAGGTGTACCACAGAAACGTTTCGAGTCTGAAGACAAGTGTATTCCTTGCCTAAAAGGAAAGCAGCACAAAAAACCACACAGGTCTAAGACTGAAAACTCAATCTCTTCGCGATTTGAACTACTGCACATGGACCTCTTTGGCCCTATAAACAAGAGAAGTCTAGGTGGAAAGTGGTACTGTTTAGTTATCACAGATGATTACGCTAGATTCTCATGGGTATTCTTTTTGGGATCTAAAGATGAAACTCCAGGAATATTAATGGAGTTCTTTGATCTAGTAGAGAATGTCTATAAAACAAGAGTTAAGCGTATTCGTAGTGATAACGGAACGGAATTCAAAAATCCAACGTTGAATATCTGTTGCTTAAGCAAAGGGATACAACATCAATTCAGTGCACCCTATGAACCTCAACAAAATGGTGTTGCTGAAAGGAAGAATCGAACATTGATTGAAGCTGCTAGAACTATGCTTGCAGATTCAAAGCTTCCGGTCATATTTTGGGCAGAAGCAGTGAATACAGCATGTCATGTTCTAAATAGGGTTCTTACGGTCAAAAAGCGTAACAAGACTTGTTACGAATTATTGAATAATAAGAAACCTAATCTGAAGGGATTTGAACCCTTTGGAAGTGCTTGTACAATATTGAAAATAGGAAATCAAGATAAATTTGGGGAAAAGGCTGACGAAGGATTTTTTCTAGGTTATGTGCCCAATTCACCGAATAAAAGGGTTTTCAATAAAGTCACGGGACGACTGGAAATTGTTTATAACATTGAGGTTACAAGCGATGTACCTGCTGTACATAAGGGATTAGATTGGCAATTTGACTATTCAGATCTCTTTCAGTCATTTAAAGTTCCCATAAGTGACTTTGTCAGTGATTCAGAGATCTCTAAACACTTATTGTCTGAAGATTCGGACAATGGTCCTTCTTCAACATCGAGTGTTCCGAAATATGGAATCAGGACAACAGATGACTCAAATGAAGTTTCTTCAAGTGGGTCACAACAACCTTCAAAGGATAAATATCAAGAAACAGAAGATTCTGAGTTTGTGGATATACTTACTTCTTTGAACCATTTGAGGTTATCTTCAGCAAGTTCAGAAGATATTCCTTCATTAGATGAGATTGGTACTAACTTAGGAGATGGGTCAGTAGTTGATCCAATACCGGTTACAAGAACGAGTAAGAATCATCTTGTTGAAAACATCATTGGGGATATTAATATTCCTGTTCAAACTAGGACTCAATCTAAAGCTAGTACATCTGAAAATTTAGAAAACTTGTATACTGATATGAAAGAGACAGGGATTCCTAATCAATGTCTATATTCATGCTTTATCTCACAAGTTGAGACTAAGAATGTGCAAATGGCTCTCAAAGACAGCTCGTGGGTCGAAGCTATGCAAGAAGAACTTTTACAGTTCTCAAAATTACAAGTATTGGAGTTAGTTGACCTTCCAAAGGGAGAATATCCAATTGGAACTAGATGGGTATTTAAGTGTAAGAGAGATGACCGGGGAGTCATTACTCGCAATAAAGCTCGTCTAGTGGTTCAAGGGTTTAATCAACTAGAAGGAATATATTACAACGAAGTGTTTGCACCAGTTGCTAGGCTAGAAGCAATTAGAGTATTCTTAGCATTTGCCTCTTTTAAAGGTATCAAAGTTTATCAGTTGGATGTTAAGAGTGCCTTTTTGTATGGCAAAGTTAAAGAATTTGTGTATGTTTCACAACCACCAGGGTTTACTGATTCTGAACATCCAGTTAGAGTATATCGTTTGAATAAGGCTCTATATGGATTACATCAGGCACCTAGGGCATGGTATGGAACACTATCAATGTATCTACTTGAGAATGGATTTACAAGAGGATCAATTGATAGTACACTTTTTGTAAAGTGGAACAAGCAAGACTTTCTACTTGTACAAGTGTACGTTGATGATATCATCTTTGGATATTCTGATGAAAAGATGTGTCAAGAATTTGAGAAAGTCATGCGAAAAAGGTTTGAGATGTCTGCAATGGGAGAGTTAAATTTATTCTTAGGATTGCAAGTTGATCAAAAGAAGGATGGATTCTTTATTCATCAATCTAAATATACATATGAGCTATTGGAACGCTTTAAGATGGATGAAAGTAAGATCTACAATACTCCAATTCCAGTCAATCATAACCTTGGACCAGATACATCGAGTGATAGAGATGTGGATCTAACTCTTTATATAGCCATGATTGGATCACTAATGTATCTAACTGCCTCTAGGCCTGACATTATGTTTGCTATTTGTATATGCGGAAGATATCAGACAAATCCGAAAGAGTCACATATGTAAGCTGTGAAACGAATTCTTCATTACCTCAAAGGGAAACCGAAGCTGGGACTTTGGTATCCGATTGATGGAGACTAAGATCTCATAGCTTATACTGATTCGGATTATGGAGGATGCAATCAATATAGGAAATCTACAACTGGAGGATGTCAATTCTTAGGAGGTAGATTAGTATCCTGGCAGTGCAAGAAGCAAAGCTCAGTAGCCATTTCTACATGTGAAGCTGAGTATATTGCAGCTGGCAGTTGTTGTTCTCAAATTCTTTGGATTCAACAACAACTGCGGGATTACGGGTTAAATTTAACCAATACTCCTATGATGATTGATAACGAATCTACAATGTCGATCACTAACAATCCGGTGAAGCATAGTAAAACTAAGCATATTGATATTCGACATCATTTTATTAGAGACTGTGCTGAAAAGAGTTTAATAAAGTTAGTTAAGGTTCCATCTTTGGATAACTTAGCAGACTTATACACCAAGGCGTTCGACAGAGCTAGATTTGAGACATTGGTTCAACTTAACGGAATGAGAAATCCAGAGTGATTAGTCTTCCAAGGGTATTTTTGTAATAGTCACTAAAAATAAAAGTTGGCGTATGGCATTCATTTGCTTGTTACCTAAGGGGAATCGCCTCAAATAAAAGAACAATCGTAGTTCTTTTAGAAATGCTTTAAGTTTTGGCTGTACAAACTTGGGAAGTTATAGTACATTAGGAGAATGAGCTTAAGAATAACAAACCTAAGTGATACGACTGATATGTTAGTAGATTCCTATAAGTTTCATTAGAATTGCATACTTTCCTAGGAGTTTATTTATATTTATCTGATTATACACCTATACCCACTAATAATAACTCGTATTCTTTATAAGTAATAAGAATAACTATAGACTAGTCAGATTCATTATATGATCTATTGGTAGGAAAATTATTCGTAGATTTATGAGCAATTAAGAAACTCTAATTTTGTGTGTCATATCTTTTGTGAACTGTTATATACTATATGACATATGTCTTAATTGATGACTGATGGTATTGTCATACACTGCTATCATGCATTTATGTACCAATGACAAGTAGTTACAAATATGGTTATTAGTGAAACTAACAGATAACTCTGTTGTACGTGAGTACACACCTGTTGTCTTTAGTTTTGCCAATAGTCTCAAACTTATTTTAATAATACTAAGGGATCCTCTGTTGTACATCAGTACAGATCTGGAACCACTAGTATCATTAAAGGATGTTTGATATTTGTCAAAATCTTAACTCAAGTGTATGTTATATGTGTCGAAAAGATACATCATTTAGTAACCTCTACCTTGAAATTAAAAGATGCAGTGTTATGGGTTTTTCATAAGTTCTTCAGTATATTATATAACGGAACATGTTAGATATTGTTCACATTAATACTAATAATGTTTGCTCAAAAATCTATGTCTAATTTGTTTATGTGGACCATAATACCGGTAATCATCGTCAACTATCTATGATATTGGAATGTTCATCTTTGTGAATAATTAATAATGTTTTATTTTAAAGTTATGTCAGGTGGATAAAGGTAACTAAGATATAATTTTATAAATATAAGTCTAGTACTGGTTAATATGTGATTTTATTGTCCTTATAAGAATTTCATGAGGTATGTATACTAACAATCGTCTTGTACTTATTAAAATTTAAAGTACATGGCTTATCTTTCCTATTATGATCCCTAAGCAGTTAAAATATTAAGTATTTTAATTATGTTTGCTTTCATAGGATGTTAGTAATTTTCAGTTTTATTTCTTATTTTGTATTTTTGTTTAAATGATTAATAGAACGTTTTATTTATTTTTAATGTGTTACCCGTTGGAATTGAATTATACTGGATATTTATTTTAAATGTTGAACAAACATCTGTTGACAAGTGAAAATATTATATAGGTTACGTGGAATATTAATCGAAAGTCTTTCGACTCTAAGTGTAGTCGAGCAACGTGTCCTGATTTTATATCAGCGGTTAATTTTTCTATTATAACTTATATATATATTTTTATATATACTTAATACCATCAGGTATATAAGTAAATAATTTTAGCTCGAAAATTTTTCTTTATACAAGATTAACTGTATCACGGGTTTAGTCGGTTAATATATGTACGAAGATTATCATTGAGGAAAAATTATGCGAAAATAATTTATTTTAAATGTTTAGACTAAATAGTTACAGAGATAACTACACACATAAAAGGGTTTTCAATTTATACTTAGTATTAAATTCGCATTTTATTTAATTTTGTGAGTTTGACTAGTCAAACTTGCGAATCGAGTTCAAATTGCGAATCGAGTACAGGGTATAAAAGGGTGGTCAAACGAGTCAAACTTCTCACCGAACCCACTTCATTTGCGAACTCACTTCACCTTGCGAATCCAGTTTGTGCGAAACGAGACGAACATAGTGCTTCGTTTGATTTCGAATTATTAATTACAAGGGACGAGTTTTTGATCCATAGTTTTTCTACAGAGTTGTCTTATGATCATTTTGAGGTATAAAACAATGGATTTCACCATTTAATTAACTCAAAATCGAAGGTTTTAATAACTTAGGGTTTTGTTTTAAATTGTACACGGCTTTGGTAGAGTAAAGGTGTTATTTGACAAGAATCTTGTGGATTAATGTTAACTGAACCTTACTGAACGTAAACCAATTGATAGATCTTCATATAATTGAAAGATTAATCAATTTTAGCTTCAACTCGCAACACCAGTTCATGCTGCGAGTTGAACACAGACTCAACTCGCAGATTTCCTTTAGCGAGTTGAGATTCTGACTTTGACTTGTTGACCTTGCGGACCGAGTTGATTAGCGAATCGACTTGCGAGTCGAGTTGCGGATTGACTTGGTTAGCGAGTTGACATGGTTGCGAGTTGAGTTGCGAGTTCACTTTAGATTTTTGCGAGTTGAATATAACTTATGAAGATAAAATGTAACTTATCACTTTAACTTTTAATATAATAAGCTACTTTTATCTAATAGAAATATATCACTTTCAATGCTTATTATAATATGTTTTGACGTACGAATTTTATATTAATATGTAATAACATATGTATTAAAATATATAATTATATCGAAAGTCTACCGATTCAAAGTAATCGAGTGGCTTGTTCTGACTTTAACTTAGCGGTATAATATATATATCCTTAAAACGTTAATGACTTGAGAATTTTTTAAATTTACAAGTAACTAACGTCAAATACATATTGAACTTACGAACTGCTTCACTTATAAGTTATATATGTGTTTATTATGTTACGAACTAAGGTATTAGATGATCATTTTGATTCATAAACATTATAGTTTATAACTTACTAACGTGCTTTTACTTGTTTTGTCATTTGTGTTCTATTCAGATATGGCTAGACAATTTGATAAAGGTCACAACATTCTTGTTGACCTAGATCTTGGTGCACGTGGAGCTAATCGAGTAGCTCAAGTGCTTACCTTTTTTGCATGTTCACGCGTTAGATATGCGATTACAGAGATGGTCAACCTACCGGTTATACGTACAACGGTCAACAATCGATCGGTTGTTTTCTCTGCTGGTGATCTACGTCAGATTTTACGCTTGGGTACAGTAGACCAGGAGGATGGTCCGACGGAGTATCTTAGTGATTTTGTTGAGGGAGCTATAGATCGGATGGGGAATACGGGAGATAGAAGAGGACCATCTACTATATGTGTTACTCCTACGACTGATACTGAAAGGATTACATCCTTAGAGTCTAGGGTTAAGGAGTTAGAGAAGCTTACATCTAGGATTCCAGGGTTGTTGGCTGAGAATGTCTCTCTTGCTCAGCAGATGGTTCTTATCAGTGAATCACATTTGACTCTGCTGAAAACTCATAATACTTTGCTTGCTGATTTTACTGTCCAGCGACTGAAGCTTGAACACTTAGAACGTTTAGTGTTGAGAGTGCATTCAGGACAGTCTGCTCAGGGGGAGATAATGATATATCAAGAAGCTTGCAAAGAGGATGAGTTAGTAAAGAAGAGAAGAGATGATGAAGATGATGATCCCAATGCTCAGAAAGATGGTGAGCCGACTGGTCCTTCAAAGACTGGTGAGCAAGCTATTATTAGGGGGAGTCTGCTGGTGTTAGTGGTGATGGTGCTGGTACAAGTGCTACGGGTACAAGTGAAGCTGGTAAGATAGCTTAGACTTGTGTAGTTATTTGTATTTAGGATTTAGTTAAATTATAATTGTAATTTATAATTGTAACTGAATAATTGTAACTTAATAGTTTTGGTAATATATTCGACTTGAGATTATTATTATTACAAGTTAAATATGTTAGAAATTATTTAAGTTATTTGATTCTGAAAAGTTAAATAAATTTGTGATCGAAAGTTTTCCGACTCATTGAGAAGTCGAGCGGCGTGTTCTGATTTATTTCAGCGGTCAAAAGTTATTTTAACTTAGACATTTTAGACTTGAGAGTTTTTATAATTGACAAGTTAAAAATGTATGATTTTTAACTAGACAAATGATATATAATTTAAAGATATAATTGGAAGTTAAGTTTTTATTATATAACAATTCAATTAAGTGTTGGAAATTATATAAGTTGGTTAATTGTAAACTAAGAACTAAAACAGATAAAATATGAGTTAGGAAATGAAAGCAAGGATGCCGGCTGTGTTCCCAGATGCTTAAAACCCCTAATCTCTACTTAACCGATAGTTTAACTTATTCATCATACAACCAGTATTACTCTGTTAAAATTGGATAGACATAGGTGTTAAGAAAAGTCATTGTAGTGGACTGTCGCCTTATTCCTTAACTCTATTTAGAGAGTCTCTTGGTCTCCGAAAGAGATGGTGAGGTGGGTCAGAAGACAATCCCATTTGATCAGAATCAAGATAACCTAGGATTCAGTGACATATGCTTTAGGGTTACACCTAAACGTAGGGTCCTAGTGTTCACACCGACCGTTTAGAAGATTCTTAGCTAGAGTAATCACCTATCATCAATATAATATCATCCTGAAACCCTAATCGTCGAAGTTTCAGTGATCACTCTCTACCTTCTACTTATAATCTCATTTACTTTCCTGCATTTTAATTCCTGTCTTTAGATTAGATTAGATAAAACAAAACTCATACCTACCTTGTTTAAAAACCCATTCTATTGTCAAGTTATCTTTGGTAGGTCCCAATTCAATTCAATTCGTTCCGATTTTGGACGACACTCGAGTTATACTTGCCACCTTACCCACAAGGTAGGTAGCTAGCATAGTTTGAGCCCAGCAAAAATATAAATTTTAAAACTTCCACCGACGTGCTACCATACAGTCGCGTTGACGACGCGTGATGGTTGGTGGTGCGTCAAGTTTTTGGCGCCGCTGCCGGAGATCGGTTTCGTCAAGAATTGAATTCTACCTTAGATAATTAACTTTAGGAGATCCTTCCTTAATATTATCATTACTTAGGAAGTTAATTGCTTATTAGATTAGATAACTTAGTTCTTAAAACCCTAGAAAATACAAAAAAAAAATTAGAAAATAGAAAACCCTAATTCTCCTTCAAACCACATCTCTCCTCTCAATCAAATGATGACGGATGAGATGACGGTTTTGGTAGATACGGAATTCTTTGACTGTCCAGAGTATGAGTCAAACTCCTCTGAAGAAGTTTGTGTTAACCATGAAGTTGAGAGCCCAAAAATATCGAGCTTAGACTTAGGTTTTGATGAATCTCAGTAGAAGATTTCAGCTTCTGTTACTATTGCTTTAAGTGGTCAACCCACACTTGACCCTGAGATTTTGTCAATCCTGTCTAAGTATCCACACTATATTAGACCTGCTACTTTACCTGATAATGAATCATTTGGAATCGAAGTGTTCTTTAATCCACCCATGCCTTGGATGGATTTGAATGAACGTCTTCACTGTTTAGATGAATACTTTGAGTACGATCTCCCAGATATTTTGCGAGCCCACCCCACTACTCTTTATTCAAGTGTAGTTGAGGAAGAGCGTCTCCAATATCAGGTTGAGAGTGAACTTAAGATAGAAACACCAACCCGATTAAACACTGAATCTAGGAATCATCAACTCGAATCAAAAACCGGCCTTCACTTAGGAAATTCTCTAAAGCCCAACAGGAGGATAGATATTTACGCTAACTTTCTGAAATATCTTAAGATATCTGATTTTCCATTTACATATGAGCAGATAAAGACCTTTGTTGAAATTGATAGGATAATTAGACTTCTCCGTGCTAATCACAGTAGAAAAGACGAGCTATTATTAAAATCAGAGTTAGATCTTTTAATGGATTTACTTGCCAGCACCGATTATTCCTCTATGTCACAACCTAGGATAAATCGTTATGTTACGGCCCTGATTTATGAGCTTGAATTTTGGAAAGAAAGAAGCCCTATCAAATCGGTCTTGGTTCTTAATGATATTCCATTCTTTGTTGATCCTGCTACTTATTTAACTAACGAGTTTAGAGTTATTTTTCCCGAATCAACTGAGGAAGCCATGGACGCTGCTTTCTTTGCAAAAAGGAAACAGATCCATATCCAGCTGATCCAGTTATTCCAAAAAACCAAATTTCCATTTACTAACCAACAGAAGATTTATATCAAAGAGCTTTCGCAAGCAGTTCACACTACTTACGGAAATCCTGATTCTTCTGAGGAATCGAAATTTGTGGATTTACTTTCAAAACTGCTCTATGATCTTTCTTATCTAGATACAGGATTTAGGGATGGCATTTCAAACCAGAAAAAGGTGAAACGGGAATTTAATCGTTTTGTCGATGCACTGTTACAACTCAGTCAGGAAGAGCGATAATTCTTAACAGAATTCGAACAGTATTACATAAACCCTGCTGATTTAGTTAACTATGTCATCTGAGCTATCCGAGGTACGTTTATTTCCCGCAATACCTTGTCTCTATCCGAAGCATCAACCGTACCCAAAAGTGTCATCTCAGACACTATCCGGTAAAACAGTAAGTCTGGTATGGATGAGCTTTCGTCTTTAACAAAGCGCTCTTGTGAGGCACCCCAAGCTTATCTAGGTTAATTAATTTTTGTGTTAAATTTAGTTTAAATTAAATTATCATTTTAAAGCTTTCGTATAAAAATCAAGAAAACGTTCTTTAAACTTTAAATTCGCGCGATTCACGTAAGTTCAAACTTTTCAGAAAAATTTAACAAAGTTTTAAATTTTAAAATTTTGGTAAATCGAGTATGATTTCTTTTAAAAGTTTAAAGTACACAAAAATATTGTTTCGTTTTAAAATAAACTCGTTTTGTTTAAATGCAAAGAACTTTCCGCGCGCAATTGAAATCACAATTTTAATTCGCGAAAATTTCTTATAAAGTTTCGTATTTACTTTTGGTTACTTTATTAAAAATCTTGAAACCGTTCGAAAACCAATCGTACGTATCGTATCTTTCGCGTTTTAAATCAAAATGTATTTAAACCAAGAGGAAAGGACTCACTACCAAACAAAAAGTCAAATTTGGTCAATTTTCTCTCCCCCTTCTTCCCCAAACTGTCAGCCTCCACAACCCCCATCACCAAACCGTCATTTTTCCACCATTTTTGATGATTTAAAGCTTCAAGTTCTTCATTTTATCATCTCTCTTGCATACATAACATCATTTCATCACTTGTAAGGTAATTACTAACTCAAATCTTTAAATTTCATTAACTTTTACAAAGTTAAGGTTTCAACTCTTGATCTATGAATTACATGGTGAGAGCTTGTGTTTTATAGTTCAAAAGTGTTCTTGCATAGTTGCTTAACATGATCTCATGCTTGATTGAGTAGATTACTTGATAATTTGTGACTTTGATCTTCAAGTGTTAACTTTATTTTGACTTTAGTGGTCAAACTTGCTTGATTTGTTGACTTTTGATAGCTAGTAGCTTGTTTTGACTTGTTTTGATTAATTCATGCTTAGTATAACTTGATAAACATGAGTACATGATTGCTAGTTCATTGTGAATGATCTTTAGGAATATCGAAAGTTAAAGTATGCATGTTGTGATTAAAATTTACCAAGTAACATACTTTATTTTTTAAATCTTTAATTTTAAAATGTTGCTTGAGTTAATTAAATCATGACAAGTTTCTTAGATTTTCAATAATTCCTTAGTTAGCTTTTGGTCCTTGATTATTTTAAGTATCCATCACCTTAATTAATAAAGTGTTGAATATTTTTAATATGACCATCACACATAAGCTACCATCATTCATTTATCAAAATCTTCAAAATCTTGCAAAATTATAACACGTGTCTTCAACCACATGCTATTTGCATGAATAAATTAGTGTTAGTCCTTTGTCTCGATCTTGAATCAAGTTTCACAAATCAATTGGTTGCGGAAACACCAATTGATAAATTACACAAACAATCAAATAAAAACTAAGCAAGTAAACGAATTCAAAAGTTTGTTTATTGATTATATTCGACTAAGTTACAGGGATTTTCCACATATTGCGTTTAAGGTATTTCGTCAACCCTAAAACTGATTACAAAAAGTGTTTATATACTAAACACACGATCCTGCGACATTACACACAGCGTCGCAGGTCCAAGCCCATGCGACATAGACAACGTCGCAGGCCCAAAACCTGACGTCGCACCTGCGACATTGTGCACAATGTCGCGGGAGTCAGGATACTCAAACTAATTACAAACTTAAACTAGATCAACTGACAGACACACTAACATGCATCAACAAACTCCCCCGTGTCTTCAGCTTGGTCTTCAAAAGAATTCTTCAATCAAACCCAATTTGCAGGAAACTTCCCATCTGCATGTATTCCATAGGTAACGCAAACTTCAACAACCTTCTGATATTGTCTTGCAAGATTCTTGTTGAATTCGTTATTCTCATTCTCCCGAATCCTATTATCGAAGAGTTTTCTCAAATCTTTTTCACGAAAGTTTATCAAACTCATAGGATCAAAAACTCGAAATGAAACCTTCTTTAAATTCCAAATACCCCCATATTCTAGCTGCGGCTCTGAATCAGGAACAAAAACAATCACAGCTTCACCAGTGTGTGGATCAAGTTCCCAATAAAGAAATCTTCGTAGAAAATTATAAGGAACCTGCTCCAGAGGTATTTCAGTTAGACAGTCAGCCGGTGGATAATGAACTTTAACCATAGGGCGACCTGTCGTGGGATCCAACTTCTTCTTGTACGTATACTTTATTCCCAGCGTCGGTTTCAACTTATTATATCTTTTAGTTCTAACCTCTTGACGCAATGTCCTCTGAACATAGTTAGCATAATCATCATTTACAGGATTAATCAAATTCAACTGAGCTAACCTGTTGATCTCCCCTTTTGGTAAAGTACTCAATTGATTAAATCTCAATTTGAAATATTGAATACCATCCAATCTCTTAATCATGATCATTCTTTGGCGAACCTTCCAACTCTTAATCACAGCGGTATAATCTCCACGAACCTTATAAGTTTTGCAAGTTACAGGCACTGGTTCTGCAGATCTACCTTGAGGCCACCACTGCTTATTTCTTTCTATTCTTTCTTCAGCAGTTATACTTTCAGACGCCTCTTGAGTTGGTTGTGCCGATGCAGAATCCTGAGTAGGCGCTGCCTGAGTTGAACTAGATTCTCCATGAAACGTTCTAGCAGGCCCTTCATCATCAGATGAATCAGTCTCAATAACAGGTGCATCATCATAATACTCATCTGACCCCAGATGTTCATCATCAACCGACACATCATCATCCATATCAAAAACATAACCTTCATTATTAACTGAATCATCCCCATTAACCATTCTCTGAATATATGTCAAATCAGCAAAAGAATAATCAACCGCTAGTGGTCTCGGCTGACCTGGATGTCATCAACACTGAAGTAATCCAAAACCTGAACGTTTTCATTAATAACATTTTCAATTACAGGAGTAGGATTTACAGACTCTGGTCCTAGTGACTCTACATTGGGACCCTCGGACCCTAACTCCCCCGAGGCACTAGACCTAGCCTCCAAAACGTTCACCCTAGCCTGCAGTTCCGAAATCTGCTTGGATTAAACCTCGATGATTGCAGCCTGAGACGCATTGTGACACCCGTCAAATTAGGACTACTAATTAGTGTCTAATCAATTATTAATACATGTAATTAGTACTGTGTTAGGCTAATTAAATCGTACAAGTTTCAAATCGAATGTATTTCGGTTCAATTAAATACGGACGTTGGTGAATAACTTTATTAAATAATATAACATTATTTAATGACAATATCTTTCCCAAAATATTATTTTGATAATAATACCTTGTAATTAATTCGTATCGTACAAACAACAGTTACGCGATTTAGAATCCGTACAACGAACGCGTAAATCGAGATCACAAAAATTAACGAATCATTCTTATAATTTTTTTCAAGTATTTTTAATGAATACTTCAAATGAAAATACTGAAAATTAAATCAATACTTAAAAACGCGTATTAAACGTTTAACGCCAAACCGAACGAGAAAACGAACACCGCACGAAGCACAAATCTTAGAATCAATAAAATGACCAAAATACCCCTGAGTGGGCCCCCCTAGGCCGGCCCCCTCAACCCGCATGTGCACCCATGTGGTCACCACCCACAAGAACCACTAAAACTACAAGCAAGGATGACTTAGTGGAATACTTGCATCATTTTCCACTCACCTCATTTCCATTCAACACTCCAATCTCTTTTCTCTCAAAAATAAACTCCATTATCTCTCAAAATCCAGAGAAAACTCAGTCACTCCACCACCACCACAACCACCATAATCCACCATAGCTCCACCACCTTAAAAACCATCATTTTTGCAAAGTCCTTCAAGAAGATTCAAGCTCACAAGTTCCTCATCATCATCTTAGCTTTCTTTCTTCAAACCACCATTGTGAGGACACATCTCTACTCTCATTTATGTTTATTCACATGTTATAAAGCTCAACTAACAAGATTATATCCAAATATAAGCTTAAAATACGTTTTTATGAATTTTTCACAAAGAATACACAATCTGTCCAGAAAAACACAGATTACTTAAAATGTCATAACTCGAGTTCTAGGAAGAGTTAGAAGATGCATGTTTTTTTAAAATTTTAGTATTGAAAAGATCTACAACTTTCACGTTTTACGTTTTTACCAGATCCGAACGTATTTTTCTCTATTTATCAATTTGTAGGACTGACCTGGTTAAAATCAGAAACTGGACTATGCATGACTAATTAAATTGTTTCTCTATGATTATGGACTTAAAACTCTTGAAAAACATAAGTTAGACACTAAACACATAGAAGATCAGTTGATAAAAATTGTGAGACTTGACTTGGACCAGAAATTGGTAATATCACTTGGTGAAATAAACCGACAAAAAGTCGAAAATGTGAAATCTTAAATATTTGGAACTTTTATAAGAACCGACACTCTTGGTGAACTTGGACACAAACCGATAATTTATTTAGACTCTATAAACTGATATTTGGGTTGGGTGAAAGTTTCGGGTCAAACCGAGTAAGTTTGACCAAGTCAACAAAAGTGGCTCGTTTTCGAAAAACTTACTATATTTGGAAAGTGGTAACAAAAATGGGTTTGGTTGACTTAGTTAGTAACTTGGACCAAAAACAAAATTTAGAAAGTTTCCCGAATGAAAAACCGACACTTAAAACATTTGGATTAATATTAGAAATCTGATCAGGCGTAAGTGTCGCCCTACCAGCGGCACTTACCCAAGTGACGCCTATAGCGTCACTTACATTTAGTGACGCCTAAACCAAGTGACGCATATAGCGTCACTACCTCAAGTGACGCTGTCCATTTAAAAATCACATTTAACGTCACTTGACCTAGTGCCGTTAACCAACCGAGTGCCGCCTATAGCGACACTTACTTAAGTGACGCCGCTAAGTGACGCCCCTAAGTGACGCCCTAAGTGACGCCTAAAACAGAAACTTTAAAACTAGATTTCACACCAACTGTTGAACTTCATGTAATATCTAAACTTATATGATATAACTCAGTAACACATAAAACATGCTTTGTAAGCACACGATACAACATCATAATGATAATGTCTTAAAGAATTATTATTACAAACTTTTACCAACGGGTCGTACACGTCTTTGATAAACAAAGTTAAACAATCAAAAATTTGGACATAACTAATTGTTGGACAACAAACATAGATGGTCTGTTGGGACATCTACTCACTCATATAACATTGCGCGTTTTGGACGCCCGACAGGTTACAAGTCTTCGGACATCAATTTACAGCTAATCAATTCAAGTTTATTTTAATAAACACTTAAGGCTCAGGTGAGTCTCATGGCCCCTATTTTACTGCTTTTCAATCAGGGGTGTGATTACATTGCTCATTTATTTTACAATATGAACACAAGTACAATACAAATCAAATACTACATGAGTTGTTTTCACTAATCATTTCAAAAGCCCTCCACAACATAGTTGATATACAAACCTGAGCCTTAAGTTGGACTGCTCAATCAAGATCTATTAGCTCGAGTCAGCATGCAAACAATCAGAGATTTATCTGCATTATTACATTTTGTATAGTTTAATCATGTATTTAAATCTCTCAATTTCAAAAGGAGCTAATGTAAATGATATTCGGATGTAAACTTTGGTTTTATTAATATTAATGTAAAATGACGCATGTAGAGTCATTTACTATTAATCTTTGTGCTTTGATTATTGATTAGTAACACCCAAATCCTGCTTCCGCTAAACGACAAATTTGGGGGTGTTACATGCATTCCTGTCAGCTTGTTCCATCAGATGTTGTTGCATTTTGCGCATATCATCCATCATTTTCTGCAAAAATGCCGGAGTTGGCTCGATGACAAGTGCTTGAGATGGTTGAGAAGTCTAAATAGTAGATGGTCGACGTGCATGGCGAGAAGATGGTGCAAATTCAGTATCATCGTCAGCACGAGGACGTTTTCCCATATAACGTTTACCTTGACGAATGCGGCGTTGAATTCGCAAATATCGAGCCAATTCGTGTACCCTGATGCGTTCCATTTGCGATGGGTGGGGTACTTCACCGTCTGAATCAGTAGGGGTCTCACCGCCATCCTGCGGTCGTACAGAATCAGAATCCGAATCAGATGAAGAAGATTCATCGGTAACTCGGTGGGGTGAACCCTGTTGCTGAACTTGTCCAAATTGGTCGATCTGGACCAACATATCCTTAATATCCTCCCCCGCAGCCTGAACAGGTATATCAACAAACGGTTGTTGTGGTTGCTGGGGTGGTTGAACATCCATATAATGAGGATCTGGAGGTGGCACGTAGTGTTCATGTCACACCCCCAAATTCGGGTTGCGGAAGCGAATCGGGTCGGGGCACGACTAATCAATATACACAGCACATAAGATATAATGAACGACCACTATATGCGTCGTTTTACACTGATATTAATAAAACCAAAGTTTACATCAAACTATTGTTTACATTAGCTCGGTTTGAAATTGAGAGATTTAAGTACATAATTAATCTATACAAAATATAATAATGCAGCTAAATCTCTGATTGTTTGCATGCTGACTCGAGCTAATGGATCTTGATTGAGCAGTCCAACCTACTGCTGGTCACCTGTGATACATGCTAAAATTGGTCAGCGAAACGCTGGTGAGCTCATGGGTTTGTATGTCAACACATGTTTGTATGAACCGCAAGATTTTATAATTGAATTTAAAATGCAATTAAGCAAAATAAAAGTTATACAACCATGAGCACATAGTCTGAGCTTAACTTGAGTGTCAGGTCCAATTAAGGAAACCTAACTGAGTTGCCTCCTACGAGTGCCTAATCTACACTCGTCTTCCCAAATGCTAATACGTCCGTTTGACCAGTTAGTGCGTGCTAACCCGGACGAGGATTGTCAATCCTATATGATATCATATACTAACATTCACGCTACAGATGTATTACCAGACTATGCTATGAAGGGCTTTATTGATTAGTTGAAAACAACTCATGTAGTATTTGATTTGTACTTGCGTTTTACTTGTAAAACAAAATGAGAAATAATATCACACCCCTTAATGAAAACAGTAAAATAGGGGCCATGAGACTCACCTGAGCCTTGAGTGTTTATTAAAATAAACTTGAATTGATTAGCTGTGAATTGATGTCCGGAGACTTGTAACCTGTCCGGCGTTCAAAACGCGCAACGTTATATAAGTGAGTAGATGTCTCAACAGACCATCTATGTTTGTTGTCCAAAAATTAGTTATGTCCAAATGTTTGATTGTTCAACTTTGTTTATCAAAAACGTGTACGACCCGTTGGTGAAAGTTTGTAATAATAATTCTTTAAAACATTATCATTATGATGTTGTATCGTGTGCTTACAAAGCATGTTTTAAGTGTTACTGAGTTATATCGTATAAGTTTAGATGTTTCATGAAGTTCAACACTTAGTGTGAAACTAGTTTTGAAGTTTCTGATTTAGGCGTCACTTAGGGCGTCACTTAGGGGCGTCACTTAGGTAAGTGTCGCTATAGGCGGCACTCAGTTGGTTAATGGCACTAGGTCAAGTGACGTTTAAATGTGATTTTTAAATGGGCAGCGTCACTTGGGGTAGTGTCGCTATATGCGGCACTTGGTTTAGGCGTCACTAAAGGTAAGTGACGCTATAGGCGTCACTTGGGTAAGTGTCGCTGGTAGGGCGACACTTACACCTGACCAGATTTCTAATTTTAATCCAAGTGTTCTAAGTGTCGGTTTTTCATTCAGGTAACTTTCTAAATTTAGTTTTTGGTCCAAGTTACCAACTAGGTCAACCAAACCCATTTTTGTTACCACTTTCCAAATATAGTAAGTTTTTCGAAAACTAGCCACTTTTGTTGACTTGGTCAAACTTACTCGGTTTGACCCGAAACTTTCACCCAACCCAAATATCAGTTTATAGAGTATAAATAAATTGTCGGTTTGTGTCCAAGTTCACCAAGAGTGTCGATTCTTATAAAAGTTCCAAATATTTAAGATTTCACATTTTCGACTTTTTGTCGGTTTATTCACCAAGTGATGTTACCAATTTCTGGTCCAAGTCAAGTCTCACAATTTTTATCAACTGATCTTCTATGTGTGTAGTGTCTAACTTATGTTTTCCAAGAGTTTTAAGTCCATAATCATAGAGAAACAATTTAATTAGTCATGCATAGTCCAGTTTCTGATTTTAACCAGGTCAGTCCCACAAATTGATAAATAGAGAAAAATACGTTCGAATCTGGTAAAAACGTAAAACGTTAAAGTTGTAGATATTTTCAATACTAAAATTTTAAAAAAATGCATCTTCTAACTCTTCCTAGAACTCAAGTTATGACATTTTTAGTAATCTGTGTTTTTCTGGACACATTGTGTATTCTTTGTGAAAAATTCATAAAAACGTATTTTAAGTTTATATTTGGACATAATCTTGTTAGATGAGCTTTATAACATGTGAATAAACATAAATGAGAGTAAAGATATGTCCTCACAATGGTGGTTTGAAGAAAGAAAGCTAAGATGATGATGAGGAACTTGAGAGCTTGAATCTTCTTGAAGGACTTTGTAAAAATGATGGTTTTTAAGGTGGTGGAGCTATGGTGGATTATGGTGGTTGTGGTGGTGGTGAAGTGGCTGAGTTTTCTCTGGATTTTGAGAGAGAATGGAGTGTATTTTGAGAGAAAAGAGATTGGAGTGTTGAATGGAAATGAGGTGAGTGGAAAATGATGCAAGTATTCCACTAAGTCATCCTTGCATGTAGTTTTAGTGGCTCTTGTGGGTGGTGACCACATGGGGTCACATGGGGAAGGGGGGCCCGGCCTAGGGGGCCCACATAAGGGTATTTTGGTCATTTTCTCATTTATTCGATTTGTGCTTCGTGCGGTGTTCGTTTTCTCGTTCGGTTTGGTGTTTAAACGTTTATTACGCGTTTTTAAGTAACGATTTAAATTTTAATACTTTCACTTGAAGTGTTCTTTCTAAATACTTGGAAAAACATTTATATAGATGATTCGTTAATTTAGGGATCTCGATTTGCTCGTTCGTTGTACGGATTTTAAATCACGTAACCGTTGTTTGTACGATACGAATTAATTACAACGTATTATTATCAAGATAATATTTTGGGAAAGATATTGTCATTAAATAATGTTATATTATTTAATAAAATTGTTTCACCAACGTCCGTATTTAATTGAACCGAAATACATTCGATTTGAAACTTGTACGATTTAATCGAATCGCATAATTGTATATATTCAATAATATATATATCGGTACATTAATTAGCCTAACACAGAACTAATTACATGTATTAATAATTGATTAGGCACTAATTACTAGCCCTAAATTGACGGGTGTCACAGTTCATCAGTAATCGCACCAAATAAAGGAGTATCTGGTGGTGCCTGAACCCCCTTTTCCTGAGCAGAACAAACAGCAAAAATCCTACTCATCATCGGCGCAATCTTTAACACATTATCCATGTCGCCTTGTTGTTAAAGTTCTGGATGATGATGATTGATGAAAAGTTGCACAAAACGTGGATATAAGCCCCATTTGTTAGTTCCAGCGTTGGCGTTATCCACCATTGCCTTGAAGATGAGCCCAGAATAATTGTAGGGCTTGTTGTAGACTAAGGCAAGCATAGCAGAGGCCAGACGATGACTTATACCATCAGTTCCAGCCTTCCTGTTTCCCAAACAGACAATGAATATATGCATGAGATATCTCCAGACCCGTGTAAGGTTCGACTTGCGATACTGATCTGTCGGAACCCTCGGATAACCCATCCTATGCATGCCGCCAGTGATAAATAAATTCTCGAAGAGAACTGGCATATCAGGTCGATCATTCAGTTGTAGCAGATCGCGAATACCCTGCTCGGTCATGACAATCTGTGTACCAGAAACCACGGAAACCAATCGTGGAATGTCATCCTCAGTATCGACCGTGACGTTTCTCCAGAACTGACCCACCAAATTCTTGTAGACGATGGTAGAGTCAGAAATAGCATGGAAGATCCGTGAACGTCTGAGAAAAGCAATCATTTCTCGAAACGGAGCCGCATTCTTGTGCGTATCATCCAAAAATGCCACCGTGTTGTGACAAGGCTCGTATGCTAACGCCATATCTGTAAACAGTGCAGAATATATACTTGAAAAACGTTAGAATAAACGACAAACAAATGAAAGTAAGTTGTTTAAAACCTTCTGTTTTCTGCGACGTTACATATGACGTCGCAGATGAAAGTGCAAAATTGCAAAGACGTCACAGAAATCAATGCAAAACTGATAGCGACGTAGAGCCTAATGTCGCATAACAAATGAGCGACGTTAAGGGGGATGTCGCATTTTGTAATTAATTGTGAATTTAATCACTTTAGGTAAAAATGCGACGTAGCACACGGCGTCGCTTGTGAGGTCGCACCAATTTGCGACATAGCACTGGACATCACAATAGATGCGACGTAGCATGTGTTGTCGCAATATATGCGACGTAGCATGAGGACGTCGCAGTTATATGCGATGTAGCATGCAAAGAAATGTGACATCAGCTGCAACGTCGCAGCTGACGTCGCAAAGATGAACAGCATCCCAACCCAGAAAACCCTAACTTCGAAAATATGGGTTTTGCCAAATCTATCTATACCAACATGTGCGGCTTAGAAAGTAGAACGTAAAAACACAAAGACTACCGCATGCATCACCCATATCCATATCTAATTGACCCGTAAACCAAAACCCCCAAAAACCGCAATATATAGTCAATCAATACACACAAATTAAACGGTTAAAAGAGATAAAAATGGTACCTGATGGTCGAGTAAAGAGAGGAGAACAGGAAATCGTGAACGAATAGGTGGGAAAAGCGGCCGAAGATCACAATCGAAACTAAATGCACGACGTTGCAATCGCCAAGCTGAGGTCGCAGTCTACGTCGCAAAGTAATTTGAATAGTGTACTAAGGACGTCGCAGGTTGGAACTATATATAGTCTAACCCTAAATGCGACGTAGCGTGTGACGTAGCTTGCAACGTCGATAATGATGTCACATAATGGACATGGCAGAAATTTTGAATTCGATTTGAAGTTCAAATTTTCGACGCGCGATTTGAAAAACTAACTTGTAACTTGGAGTAAAAAAAAACTAACTAACAAAAACAAAAATATATGAACACAAACTTAATGCAAATTTTACAAATATATAATGAACACATTCTTTTTGGTGACGGAGTTGAATTAATCTGGTTAGGGATCATATCGGAGTAACATGCATTTATTAGGAACAGTAAGTGTTATTTCGATCATCAGTATATTTGTCCACTTTAAATTTACTTGACATGTTAAAAACACTTTTTATAAAAATTATTTCAAAACGATTATCAGTATATTTGTCCATTTAAACATGTTACACTCACATTTAGGAGGTATTTTTATTATTAATTGTATGTACATTTCGCTGTGGTCCCCACCATAGATATACATCTTAACTTAAGACATGGACCATGTTTCCATTTACAGATAGAATATAAGAAAATCAAATTTAAGAATCAAGTCAGCGGTGACAGGTCTGTACTTACGTACAACAGAGCGACATAGCTTGATTCGGGTTTAAGCAAAACCAGACTTGGTCAAACCATTTTGGTGACCTTGTAAGGTATCTTAATTTTTAAAGTATATATTAACAGAAACCAGGTCTATACTTACGTATAACAGAGGAAACTGTCAATATATACCCCCAAATGATATCAAATAAACTTCTTTCACGAAAGCATGTCTAGTATAAGTAAGAAATTAAGACTTTTGTCATACATCTAATGATGTTGAACCACTTGAAATAGACAATTAACGATTAATCTTCTTAATAGTTCTCAAAGAGTTTTGCATAACATGCCTACTAATATATCGTATGATGAAGACAATGTTTATAAAAACTGTTTTCAATACGTCAGATAAATCTACTGACACATCCAAGATAAACCTTAAATTTCCATTTTTATGCATGTCACCCGATGTACTATCATATCCCAAGTTGTTTACAGACACAACTTCAACGTCTATTTTAAAATGTAGCAACTGTGCATTTCTTTATTACTAAAAAGCATAAAGAGTGGCTGTTGCGTTTTTTTTTTTTTTTTTTAAACAATACTTTTAAAAAACAATCCAAGTCACAAATTACTTTTTCGTTTGAAAGAACCTTAGACCGATCATGTTGACTAATTCATCAAATCGGGCTCTAGAGAAAGCCTTAGTGAATAAGTCAGCATTTTGTTTTAGGGTATCTATATGGACAAGGTCTATAAGGTGTTTCTCATAGCAATCCCGTATAAAGTGAAACCTAATTTCGATGTGTTTGGTTTTAGAGTGTTGTACGGGATTGCGTGTGATTGATATGGCAGCAGTATTATCAATATGTATAGGAGTCATAGTTAAGAGTAACCCGTAATCGCATAGTTGGTGCTGAATCCAAAGAACTTGAGAGCAGCAGCTTGCAGCAGCAATGTACTCGGCGTCTGCTGTTGAAGTAGAAACCGTAGTCTGCTTTTTGCATTGCCACGACACCAAACGGGATCCAAGGAACTGACATCCTCCTGTTGTTGACTTCTTATTGATGTTGCAGCCACCGTAATCTGAATCTGAATAGGCAGTGAGCGTAAAAGTCTTCTCATTGGAGTACCATAGACCAAGAGTGGGTCTATATTTGAGATAACCAAAAATCCGCTTCACCGCCTTCATATGAGAAACCTTTGGTCGTGCCTGATATCTTGAACAAAGTGAAACATCAAAGACGATATCAAGCCTTGAGGTAGTGAGGTACATTAGAGAACCAATCATCAAACGATAATCCTTTTCTTTGCAGTCCTCATCATCATCAGCAGGTCCAAGATTATGGTTGAGTTCAATAGGAGTTCCATAAGGCTTACAAGTGAGCATATCATATCGTGTCAACATGTCATTGACATATTTTGACTGATGAATATACATTTCTTTGGATGACTGCTCAACTTGCACACCTAAGAAAAAAGTGAGATCTCCCATTGCACTCATCTCGAAAGCCGACTTCATGACCTCTTCAAATTCTTTACACAGAGCCTCATTCAATGACCCAAAAATAATATCATCAACATACACCTGAACTAGTAACAAATCATCCCCTTTCCCTTTTGTGAATAGAGTGCTGTCGATGTTGCCCCGAGTAAAACCGTTGTCCACCAGATGAGTAGCAAGCCTCTCATACCATAGGCGAGGAGATTGATGAAGTCCATACAATGCCTTATTAAGTTTGTAGACATAATTTGGATTCACCGAATCTTCAAAACTAGGAGGCTGTTGAACATACACCTCCGTATCAATTTGACTATAAAGGAATGCACTTTTGACATCAATGCAAAAGCCAAAAAGATACGAACGGACTCCAATCTGGCGACAGGGGCAAAGACCTAATCATAATCTAATCCTTCAACTTGAGTATACCCTTGAACAACTAATCGAGCTTTGTTTCTTGTAACAACCCCTCGATCATCCTTCTTTACACGATATACCCATCGAGTGCCTTTTGGATCAGCACCCTTGGGTACTAGGGTCCAAACTTGCAGCTTGTGAAATTGCTGCAATTCATCTTGCATGGCCTCGACCCAGGATGGATCTTGTAAGGCCTTAGTGACTTTCTTCGGTTCAGTTTGGGGAAAATGGCATGAATTGACAGTTGCCATGAAACCTAAAATCTGATCAGCTGAAGTATGCTTGTCTTCAGTAGATTGCTTTGCCTGATTTCTCGTTTGAACAGTAGAGTGAGGATCACCAATTATATTTTCAACTGGATGATTCTTATGTATCCGAGTGACTGGAATAGCATCTGGCACAAGATTTAATTCCAAGTTGTTCAAATCTCCTTCAGTGGTAGAAGCATCTTCATTCTCTTCATGAGTGAAGAAACGAGAGTAATCCATGTCTTCTTCATCCTCTAAGGGAGGCATATTTGGATCATCTGGAAGATCCTCGACATTTACAGTGTTTGAAGAAGAAGGGATGTTAGTAGATGGTGGTGTAGGCGTAGGTACAGATGCAGGAGAAGTAGTGGATGTAGATGCAGGCATTTGTTGTGTTGGAGCAGGTGTGGGAGTGGATGTCGCATCGGGAATTGGATTGGGTGTGGTGGGAAGAGAATCGGATGTTTGTTGAAAAACATCGATTCCATGAAGCATGGTAATTAACTCTTCTGTGTAGTCGTTCTCCAGAACATTGAAAGAACTGAAGAGTTTTCCATAATTAAAGAACCAATCCGGACCCGTTCCTTGAGGTGGTTCCGTATACCTTAAACATTTTACCTCAAAATGTTCCTCTATCTCGTTGGTTGATTTGTTGTATACTCTTTTGTTTGGAGAATTGACTGAATATCTAAGAAAAATCCCTTCAACGGCTTTATCACCAAACTTAGAGACACGTTCTTTAGTAATCATTATCAAACAAGGACACCCAAATGGCTCCAGAAACTGCAAATTCGGCTTGCGGTTGTTGAATAGCTCTTAGCAAGTTTTGTTCTTCTTCTTAACCGAGAGCACCCAATTCAGAACATAACAGGTAGTATTAACTGCCTCGGCCCAGAAGATAATCGGCAGCTTGGAATCTGCTAGCATAGTGCGAGCAGTTTCAATGATAGTCCTATTCTTCCGTTCTGCAACTCCATTCTGTTGAGGAGTTCTCGGAGCACTGAATTGATGATCAATACCCCTAGAAGCACAAAATAATTCGAGAGTTGAGTTCTTGAATTCGGTTCCATTGTCACTTCGCAGTCTCTTCACCTTTAAGTTGCACAGATTTGCCAACTTATCCAACAAGTAGACCAAAATTCCCGCAGTTTCATCCTTTGTTGCGAGAAAATATACCCACGAAAATCGTGAGTAGTCATCTGTCACTACCAAACAATA
This sequence comes from Pseudognaphalium luteoalbum, assembly GCA_963422505.1. Lineage (NCBI taxonomy): Eukaryota > Viridiplantae > Streptophyta > Magnoliopsida > Asterales > Asteraceae > Pseudognaphalium > Pseudognaphalium luteoalbum. Next base: position 62,569,832 of record OY730192.1, on the reverse strand, counting down.
AGAGCGACCACCAATGCTCTTCGTAGAAACCGGACCAAAAAGATCCATATGCAGTAGTTCCAACGGAGCATCTATAGAATTCACAACCTTAGACTTATGGGACTTCTTGTGGAGTTTGCCCTTGTGGCAAGAAACACAGTCATCCTTCAAAGCAAAGGACTGTTTCGGAATTCCATGAACTAAATCGTTATTAACCAAAAAATTCATTTTACGGAAATGAATATGTCCCATTCGTCTGTGCCAAAGGAGTGATTCTTTTTCAGAAGCCTTCGAAAGGAGACAAGTATACTCGCTGGTTGTCTCCACGGTTCGCATGTTCCTTACATAGGTGTCATTTCTTCTAGGTGCACGCATTAGCACCCATTCCTCATGAATGACATACCCCGGCTTCAAGATGACACATTCAGTCTTAGTGAATGCAGTGGTGTAATCCTTATCACACACTTGTGAAACACTCAACAAGTTGTGATGCAGCTCAGCCACATAATTCACGTTCTCAAAGCTAACTTTTCCATTAGTTAGGGTTCCTCTTCCTGAAATAGTTCCTCCTGTATCTCCAGCAAAGGCAACATGTCCTCCTGCGTATGGTTTAATATCCACAAGAAGAGACACATCACCAGTCATGTGTCGCGAGCAGCCACTGTCCATAAACCATTCGCTATCTTTCACATGTTTAGACTGCTGCAACACATAAAAATAAGGAGATTAGTGAGAAACGGTGACCCAAGCCTTTACAGACTTAGGTCGACCATAGTCATCAACAATAAGCACATCAGATAAAATTTTATTTTTAAACAAATCAGATTGTATCTGATGTGTTATTATTGATGACACTTGAGTCCTCAGTAGACTCTTTTATTTTCCAAACTTTTGATGGTTCAGAATTTGGCTTGGAAGTAATGTCGGGCTTTGGTTTTGACAAAGAATTTTGCCCAACATTACTTAATTTCTCAGCAGGCTTAGGAGAGTTTGAGTGATGCCTATAAGGTGATTTTGAAAAAGAATTTCTGTAGAATGATGTCCTAGGCATATCTCTCCCATAACGCTGATGAGAAAGTTTGGGACAATCACGGATCAAATGTCCTTGTCTCTTGCAGTAGAAACAAGAACGAGTCTCTATAAACGGTTGAGGCTGAGGATTTACTGCAGGAGGAGGTGAAGCATTTCTAGAACATGAACATTTCGTACACGTTTTAGAGAATGCTTGTTTTGGTTTAGAGGTTGAGGCGGAAGTTTTATTACAAGAAACCTTTTCATTTGTCACCTTTTGTTGTAAAAATTTTACAGGTGACTGTAGAGTTTGAGATTTCACATTTAAAACTTTTTTTTTCCTTTTTAATTTGAATCTTTGTTGCAGGTTCAACTTTTAAAATCACTTTTTCAAGTTTAACCTTCACCTTCTTAAACTCAGGATATTCCTGATCAGTAATATCCTCAATCTCAACAATCTCATCAGTATAAACTGGAGACTTACATTCAGCCTTAACAAACTGAGGCAAAGGATACTCTGGCCTTTTGGTTTTCTCCTTTGTCAGTTTGTTTTGCTTGGCTTCTTTAGCCTTGATTCCATAAAGTTTTGTATAATCAACTGAGATTTCCTCATGGCCTTCCTTAACAAGCGCAGGACAATATTCAGCATGAGAAGGTGGAGGTACTTGGTTATAACCAAGACCTTCATTCTTTTTGCCGCTTGTCCCTTGCTTACTAACGATTTCATTAAAGACTAGAGTTGCGGATGTCGAACCTAAGAATTTGCTTGTATGATTTTCAAACTCATTTTTCAAATCAGATAGTTCTTTACTCAACAATTCAATTTCAGTAAGATAACTCTTAATTGCATCTTGTTGACTAAAGACCTTTTCTTTAAAAGTTTGGGTATCTAATTTGTGAGCCTCAAGATGTTGTTCATAAAGTTTTTCATTTTCTTGCAAAAACTTATTAGATTCTGTAAGTTTAACAATCTTGTCCCGCAAATCTAAATTGTCCTTTTGATAGGCCTCAAGAGATTCAGTCAATTGAATACAAGAAACACAATTAAAAGGATCAATAGGTTCATTTGGTACCCCATGAGTAATGTGAGCCATCAGACATTGAAACTGTGCAGCCTGAACACTCCAGTCAGAAGCAGTTGGCTCAAAGACGACCAAAGCATTATCCACAGCCAACGACTTGATTTCTTCTTTCTCATTTGCCTTGGGCGGATCAGGCTTAGTAAGACCCGATGGTGGCATCTTGGGTTTCTCGCATTCCCTAGCAAAGTGACCAAGGTTCTGACAGTTATAACATCGAACCTTGCTTTTATCGAAACCAAACCCAGTCTTCCCATTTCCTTCTAAGCTCTTCCGTCCCGTCCTCTGCAAGAACTTCTGAATCCTCCTTGAAATCATTGCAATGTTCCAGGTTAAATCCATTTGTTCCAAACCATCATCATCCAGCTGACTATAATCTTCTTTAGTCATTTCCAAAGTAGTGTTTGGTTGAGTAACCAAATCTTTGTAAGAGCTTAGAAAAGCTGTATAAATCGCAGCTTGCTCTTGTATAGCTGGTGATGTTGAAACCTGTTGTTGTGTTCCTTGAGTTGTGCTGGTTGTACCGGAAACATATGTTGCATGTGAAGCCCCAGTTGAATAGGATGGAGAATTGGTATCCGACATGAATGCCATTCCTCCATAGCTCTTACCAGAGTTAACTTGGCTTCCATAAAGTGAGGGATTTTGTACAAATCCACTAGACTTGCACTCTTTCTTCTTCAACTCCATAGCATGGGCTTGAAGAATTCCTATTAGTTGATCCAACGTCATCCCAGCAAATTCTTGATTTTCCTTCAAGAATTGGACTTTCACATCCCATACACTTGGTAAAACATCCAACAAATTCTTATTTATCTCAAGTGCAGTGAGATTGTATCCACCTTCAGTTAACTCACTCACCAATTCTGAGTATCGGGTAAAAAGTCCAGAGGTTGTCTCATTAGGTAATGAGTCAAACAGATCGTACTGCTTTTTAATTAATTCCAGCTTAGCCTCCTTATATTTTTCATTTCCACCGCACCTCGTCTCGATAGCCTTCCATAAATCATAAGTTGTGTCATGAGTTTTAAGCAGTCTCATGACATCCTTTGTTAAGCACATACAAATGGCTGAGTGTGCTTTTCTTTCGATTTGATGATCCTTTTTCTCTTGAGTTGTCATAGCATTGAATGATTTTGCTGGAGGAACACCACGATAGTTTCCTTCAGCCACTGGAGCCTCATATCTTTGTTTTAATGGACCCCACAGTTCTGGACAATGAAAATCAACAAATTGTTCAAATCTGTCTCTCCAGTACGCATAGTCCATGTCTGCAGTGAATAGTGGAGGTTTATTGTTGGAACCAATATCATTTCCCTGTTTTATCATCTCCCTAATTCCTCTGATATCTTCCTTGTCAGCGGCCATTTATAATCGTTAAGTTGATTATAATCTGAAACTTGCGACAATAAGGATGACGTCGCAAAAGGTCTATGCGACGTAGTAAGTAATGTCGCAAAAAGGATAAGGATTCAATTAAGAATCAAAGATGCGACGTAGAGTATAACGTCGCTAATGTCGTCGCAGAATGACACGATGTCGCAACAGTACGACGTAGAGTGTAACGTCGCTAATGTTGTCGCAAAATTACACGATGTCGCAACAGTACGTCGCAAAAATCAAATTAGGTCAAAAACTGTGATGTCTCAGGCGACGTCGCAAGTGAGGTCGCAAAAACCACACGATGTCGCAAAGTCGCAAACAGCTGCGACCTAAAAACCCTAATTCGTAAAAAATCAAATCCTAATTGATTTTTACGAATGTCAAACGAACAAACCCTTCAATATATTCCAGAAAACGCAATTTTTAACCTGTAAACAAGAAGAACACGAAAAACCACACGAAAAACCACACAAAAAAACAAAATATTAATCGTTAGTTTAAATCAAAAACTTGATCCGATGCTTCAAAACGAGCCCCCGTGGCTCTGATACCAGTTGTTAGTCCTTTGTCTCGATCTTGAATCAAGTTTCACAAATCAATTGGTTGCGGAAACACCAATTGATCAATTACACAAACAATCAAATAAACACTAAGCAAGTAAACGAATTCAAAAGTTTGTTTATTGATTATATTCGACTAGGTTACAGGGATTTTTGACAGATTGCGTTTAGGGTATTTCGTCAACCCTAAAACTGATTACAAAAAGTGTTTATATACTAAACACACGATCCTGCGACGTTACACACAACGTTGCAGGTCCAAGCCCATGCAACATAGACAACGTCGCAGGCCCAAAACCTGACGACGCACCTGCGACATTGTGCACAACGTCGCAGGAGTCTGGATACTCAAACTAATTACAAACTTAAACTAGACAAACTGACAAACACACTAACATGCATCAACAATTAGTTTATGCTCTTTTATTGGTTTACTTGATATATTTGAGGTAATTACATGGTTCTTACAAACCTCATGCTCACTTAGATTAAGTTGCCATGAATGAAAGTAAGAATATTTGCTAGTTGTTTAAAATGACGAGTTTACTTAGATTAATTGCTAGTATTGTTATTACTTTAATACCCTTGGAATAGGCTAAGAGACTAATGTTTGTGAAAAATGCGGATTGTGGATTGATTAGGCCTATGTTTAGTTTAAAATAAATTGCGGATTTATTCATATTTTAAAGCCTACATTTCCAATTTTTATTTAAAAGTTTGGAAATGTATTTAGCAATCTGTTATGACTTATGCATCTCATTTTCTTGTCAACAGATGAATCTATCAAACCCTTCGTTGAGGAAGCTTGCTTCATCCCCCGAGAATATGGACGAAATTGAGAAATGGATGGGACGATACTTAGGGTCGAATAGAGTTATCATTTGGCCAGATATGAGACGCTTGGGTATTAGGAATGAGTTGGAAGATTTGATTAGGTATGATACAGATGGCGAGGAACATACTGCATTTTTCCATCTTTTCTCCATTGATGAGGCTATATACCGAGAGGTCGTCACTGAGTTTATGATTACATACGAGTTCCGAGAGAGGTTGGAAATCACTGATAAGAAGATCGCTTTTCGGTATCGTGGTAAGAAGTATCGTATGACAGTGGGAGATTTCGGGGTATACCTTGGCCTTTATACACGATCACAGGCCAGTTCTGATTGGTTCACCAGCAGTTTCCAGTCTATCTCCAGTCTATTGTCATGGGATCATAAGGAGATATGGAGGGATTTGACAGGGACAAATTTCAGGAGTGGAGTGAAAGCTTCACTCATGACCCGACCAGCTCATCATACTCTTCACTAGCTCCTGTGCTGTACTATCTTTGGGAAGAGAGATGCGGGACCTGCTACATCAGAAGAGCTTAAGTTCATGGATGCGATCATAAGGAAGCAAAACTTGAATGTCGCATACATCATTGCGGAAAGATTGTGGAAGGAGAAGAGAGAGGATAGATGCCACGTATTCATGGGAGCCATTATCACGAGATTGTTAGTTGGTATGGGGATTCTCACTGACCGTCATTGTGAGGATTACACCCATCATGGTAGTTTGTAGCCGTTCGATCTTGAGTACTGCAAACTGATCAGGATGATTGATGAGGGGCCTGACAGACAGTGCTTGTGGTATCAGACTCGGCAGCCCATTCCTGGATGCTTCATGACCAGGAGGCGTGAGATTACAGAGGATAGAGATGTTGGTCCCCAGCCACAGATACCAGTAGCAGCAGAGATACCTGACCTAGAATAAGGAGCAGAGACACCATCACATCCCACTCAGGTTGTTGTTCATCATTCAGATCCGGTCACTCCTCTTACTCAGTACTATCTATTACATGCTTTACAGGTTCTCCGTGATCAACAGGTTCTGACAGTTAGGAGACATTGTACACCTGAACCTGATCACTTCCTATACAGATGTGGACCACCACCACCATCCACTACCCATACTGCCACCACTCGCCCATACACCACCTTTCCTCCATCACACCCACATACTTTCATTCCTCCATCACATCCACATACTTCCATTCCTCCATCACACCCACATACCTCCACTCAGCCACCACATCCATATAGACGCCCTCGCACACCTACCACCTACTCCGCACCACTACCCACTCATAGATCTACATCTGGTATAGCTAGAGTTTACTCAGTTCACTCACAGTCACTAGCCCGTTAGCAGACATCATTTCCTCATCCTACTGTACCCCCTCCGACTCATGACCAGCATCCAGGAGCTAGCACATCATATAGACCAGATTTACTCTACATTGGCACCGATGCACTGTTCACTGGTGACATCGGCCCTTACTTGGATTTGGGACCCCTCTTTTCAGGACAGGTTCCTAAAGAGAGCACTTTCAGGCAGCTTTACCTGGATATGTTACAGACGGCAAGTGTTACCACAGAGGACATGCTCGCACTTGATTATGATGATGTGATGTCACTTCCAGTGATGACTCTCAGATATTGATTCAGAAGGGATTAATCCCTCCAGATGAGCAGAGAGTATCCAGCGGACAACAGTCATTCGCAGGACCTCCAGCCTCACTTGATGACATACCTGCAGAGGATCCTTCATCCTAGTCTATTTATCTTATAATTTATGTTTCATATCACTAACTTTTGTATTGCAGTGACCTTTATCTTGTACTTGGTTAAACTTTTTGGGATATTATTCAACCTTGATGGTTGAAACTTTATTATTATCATAGTTACTTATTATGTTGTTCTCCTATATGTCTAGTATAAATCTACACTTTGTGATGCTTTTATAAATTAATTTACTATTTTTAACGAAAATAGTTATGAATGTTGGTCAGATTTGGTCTAAATCAGGCATTTGTCCAAAGATTGATTTATACACGAAAATACGGATATTTCTGGAAATCGTCAAAGAAGAACTTTTTAAAGTTAACAAAATGTTTGAGGTTTTGGCACTGGTCTCATATGTTTTAGAGGTCTCGAACTCAAGATATGGTCTCGAGAAGGAGGTGGATGTTTCTGTCCGCCAGAACAGTAATGCATACCTTAACGGAAATATTATTTTAAAATAGTAAACGAAGTCAATATATTACGAAATTGGTGTCGTTGGAAAGATAACATCACGAGCTACATTTTAGGCTTAAGAAGCGACCATTTTAGTTAAGAGATGAATTTTATAAAAATTGTGGAAGTTGACCCTTTTTCTGGACAGAAAGTTAAAGTAGCGTTTCAAGTTGTAAAATGCGTTTTGATTTATGTTTTGGACATATCCAAGTCGAGGTAGTACTAGAACATGTAAATAAACATAAAGCAAGTACTTTAGAAGAGAAATGAAGTTCTTACAATGGTTGTTTAGTAGAAGAAGAAGAAACAAGGAGTAGAGTGCTCGATTTCGCGTGTATTCTTGAAAATCTTCATCGCGGTGATATGGCGGATTATGGTGGCTTAATGGTGGAATGTGGTGGTTGTTTTTTGGGCTGAAACTCAGTGAAAAGAGAGAGAGAGAGATGAGATAGAGAGAGAGAAGGAGTAGAGGGTGATAGAGGAAGTATGGTGTGTGAAGGAGTGATGGTGGTAATGTTGAGTATAATTCAAGGAAGGATGGGGAGAGTATGGCAAGCCATACTCTTGCCATTTTCTGCAGGAATTAGAGGGGTCCCACCCCATGTGGAGTGTAAATTTGTTTCCCCAAAGTTACGTTGTAGGCGGTGCCCATTTACCCGTTCGTTTTACGTTTTGATTAACCGTATGACGTTTTATTTGATACGTTTTGATAACGATTTAAAACACGATATTTTTACTCGAAGTATTTTATCAGAATACTTAATAATGAGTTATATGATATAATTTGACTTTATTTCGTCCGTCGGGCACGTTTTGCGCGTTTTCGTTGCGTACTGAGTGTTTTATACGATATTTAATACGTGTAATATATTCTCACAATATATTAGGGTAAATAATGTTTGTTTGGATAATTCCACATTATTTTTAGCAGTTTTTCACCAACGTCCATATTTTCATTGTCGGATATCCATCCGGTAGTGAAATGTACGATTTAAACAAATCGCATGCGTGTGTATATATATATTTAAACATATATCGATACACATAGTTATACATATAATTAGCCCTAAATATAATTAATTACATGTATAAGTACCATGATTAGGTGCTAACACAAGCCTTAATTGCTCGGGTGTCATACATCATATTGTTTCCACAGTGCATTAAGTTTATGATAATAATCAGAAACTGATGAACCATTTTGAGAAATAGTATTTAGCTTATAATGCAAATTAAAAGTAATTGAACCATCAATCTTATCATAAGTTTCTTTTAGTTCATCCCAAACAGTTTTAGCAAGTTGAGAAAAAACTTGACCAGAAAACAGTTCTTCAGATATAGAATTTAAAATCCATGATAACACAACAGAATTGCATCTATCCCATTGAGAACCAAGAACAACATTAATTTTATTTTTGATTACAGAACCATCAATAAAACAAAATTTGTTCTTGGTTTCTAATGCAAGCATCATAGCCCTACTCCAAACATTGTAATTCTCTGTAACTTTTAGCTTAAGTGATATTAGTGCAGTTGTACTAGTATCACTAGCATGAAGATATAGAGGATCACCAAAATCAAGATCACTCACTTGAGTAACCTTAGAAACAGTACTAACTTCACCAACCATATTAGCAAACAATCAATTATCAATATCACATATAATTACAACACAGAATCAAACAAATCACAAGTAATATCACAAATACTCAATTAACAATCAATTACACACATATGCCTAATAATAATGCAGAAAAAAATAAACCCTAAAGGTTAGCCAAAGCAGGGATCCTTACAAACAGATTCTCAAGGGATTCTGTCCTAGGTCTTTCTTTGGGACCTCTCTTCTACTAATAGAAACAACAGAATTAGTGAACCTAGATAATATCACACACAAGTATGAACAAATAAAAAACAAAAATATAAAGAAAGAGTTAGAAATGCCTCACAAAGTACTCCATGCAAAGCTAAAAGAAAAAGAGAATAGAACAGCAGAAGACTTTAGATAATCACTCTGGAACAGCCAAGAGTGTAACAATCAACAGCAGGTTTCAAGATGAAACCCAAGAAACCATAATTTTTCAAATTAGGGTTTATAGAAGAAGAATAGCGAGCCGAGCAGAATCCACCAATGAATTGATGAAATAATCACCACAGGTTACAATCGAACCCAAACAAACAACCAGAACTTGTAAACCACGAAACCCTAATTCGAAATTCTAACTTTAGAATTTCAAATCAAGCCTCAAAGCACACCACAATAATCCACAGAGTGTACTGGCTCTGATACCAAGTGAAAATAACACTAAGAACATATACAGTAATAAGATCAAGATGATCTGAAGATAATTTGAGAGTAATGATACAAGTTGAGAGAGCCGATACTATCACAATATTACAGAGAAAATAATATTGAAAAATTAACCCTAAACCTAAAAATAATACAAATATGTACAACTCTCAAAAATACACAATAAGCCCTTCAACTTCTGATAAGTTGTCAAACTTCTAGTAATAAAGAAAACTTCTGCACAGCACATCCTTTGTTATCCAAAACTTTATCAACTTAACTCAATATCATCAACTGATTATAACTACAAAATACAACAATTAATAATAAATCTATTAGAATTATCATGAATAAGATTGAACATATAAATCATATATTTCAACAGGAAACAAAATCACACAGGATTTTCACAACCTGATATGTAGTTGTATTTGTTCGAATTCACACAGTATTATTCATCATATGTAGCGGGGTCCCCTCAAATACTTCAAAAGCCCGCTTCATATTTGGAAAGCGACTGCGATCTTGTTCCTTTCATCATCGGAGAAAAGTGTTCCTCTCGCCGGCGTTCTTAATTCCTACCATTTCATTCCTCTCGCCGGAGTTCCTTTTTTCGGTCGGTGTTAGGGTTTTTCGGCGATCAGGGATTTTCTTCATCAACGTTTTGTGGGTGGGAATTAGGGTTTATAAATCCGTGACCGATTTAGTGTTTTTCGATGGTTAGGGTTTATAAATCGGTGTTAAGGTTTTTCGGTGGGGTTATTGTGAGGGTTTCGGGGTGGTGGTGACTGCGGTGGTTCCGTGGTGGGGTTAGGCATTGACAGTGGTTGTGAGGGTTTCGGGTGGTGGTGGCTGCGATTACAGACCCATTTCAGCAAATAGAGGCACTTTCCAAAAACTTGAACGGAATCAGGCTTTGGTACGTACACGAACTCATTGTTCTAGTTTTATTATGGTTTTAGCAATATATCGCATAGATAAGCAGACAACTGATTATTGTTTTATTGTAGGGGCAGTTTGATGTACTTTATGTGCATTTTTTGTTGAATGATCTCACAATGGTGGACCTGAATTTCGATAGAAGTGTGGTATGTAACGGTTTATTAATTTATTCTTATTTCCATTTGTGATGTTATATAAATATATACACACACGTGCATATAAGTGCTACTATGTTTTCATTATTAATTTAGAGTAAGGTTCAAATGAGTCCATGATTTTTGAGTGAGACTAAGGGAACCAATAATATCATGCCACATGTACAAAGAGAATGTTCCATACTACAAAACCCATTTACCCCAAACATCAATTATCTCACAAACGACAAATCGAAAAATCATGAAACTTGCACCATATTTTTCAGCGTTTTATCCTCTTCGATTTGCCGTCCCTCAAGGCATATTTTCGATAAAAAAAATTTGGCTTTTTGGTGGGTTTTATAAATTAGTAACACATGTGTTAGTGATTGATTGTACATTTTATTTACGGTCATGGTTAGGGTTTAGGGTAAGGATTTAACTGGGTTCATGGTTTAGGGTTTAGATCTTATGTTTTAGTAGGGTTTAGGGTTTATTAGGGTTTAGGGTTTAGTATGATTTAGGGTTTAAAGTTTTATAAAGTGTTTAGGGTTTAGGGTTTGGGGTTTAGGGGTTAGGGTTTAGGGTTTGGGTTTTGGGGTTTCGGGGGTGAAACCCTAAAACCCAAACCCTAAACCCTAACCCCTAAACCCTAAACGCAACACTCTAACACATGTGTTAGTAACATATGGAACCCACTAAAAAATGAAGAAAAAAATTGTCGAAAGTATGCCTTGAAGGACGGCAAATCGAAGAGGATAAAACGCTGAAAATTATGGTGCAAGTTTCATGATTTTTCGATTTGTCGTTTGTGAGATAATTGATGTTTGGGGTAAATGGGTTTTGTAGTATGGAACATTCTCTTTGTACATGTGGCATGATATCATTGGTTCTCTTAGTCTCACACAAAATTTTAATGTCATTTGAACCTCACCCATTTAATTTATTATTATTAGCATTGTTTTGATTTGTTGTTTACGGAAATTACCAAACCAAAAACAATATTATATTTTGTTTGACACTGAAAGTAAGGGTTTAGGGATTTTCATTTGCGTTTATCCTAGTACTAGTCAATTTTAGAAAACTGGTTCTGTCTGAAAGTAAGGACCATTACTATTACTATATCTACTTTACTATTCAATGTATTATTATAACTAGGAATGGCATCTTGTCCGCCTGTTGATAGATTCTAGTTTTGACCTGTTCTTTGATGCTTAAAGCTGTTGAAAGTGAATATAAGTCATGTGTAAGGTTGAAGAAGGAATCCGAGTATTGATTTCTACTACTGACTTGTGTTTCAAATTTCTACTAACAACCTTATTGGGTTTGGCAGTTTGCACATAAGTATCAGGAGTAGTTCTTAAGTAGCTTTGCTGACTCAAAGTAGAAGTAGGCGTTATCTGTGTAACTGTAAAGATGTCTAGTGTTATATACGATACAAATTAATTTAATATCAAAAATGACAAGAATTAAAAAAGAACCAAATAATATACGTCTTACAATTAGATTGACAGCCAACGGAGGGGATCAAGTTGGGTGATGGAGAAAGAGACTGAAAGTGCTCATTACCCAACACAGAAACCGGAGTACTGAATCCTATAATTAATAGATTGAAGTAAGAAATGTTATGCATACTATATAATGTTATACACTAAAAGAAAAAGTTAAGATAAACCATGTATGCATACTTTGTATGGTTAAGAAACTCTTGTTAAAAGAAAAAGTTAAGATAAACCATGTATGCATACTTTGTATAGTTAAGAAACTCTTGTGGTTTGATGTAGATGGTAATTTGGTTACATCGTATACCAAGATTGTGTTTGGTTGGAAAATATTTTCGTTATACACTAATAAGCCTTCTTGTAAGAAATCATACTACCATATGAAAGAAATTAGTGCCAATGACAACTCCATAATCAGCTGCATGCTTAGTAAGTTTGCATGAATAAAGATTTGGTAGATTTTGCATGCGCATGGGTGACTGACAAATCATAAGCATGAGAAGGAATAGTTGGTCAAGGATTATGTTTACACTATGCCAAATCTTAAGTTGAATTATTGTATGCATGTAGTTATTACGTGGGTTGATTTCCTCAAAATGTAAAGGCTATTTATAGCCATTAGTTTATTTGAATGAATGTAGAAGTGTGTGATTCCTTCTTTCTTTTTTTTTTCTTTCATTTCCATATTAAGTAAGGGCCTTTGAAACCAACAGTTACTATGCTACTAGTTCAATGATCCATGATTATATGTGTGTTGTTATATACTACGTAAAAACTTAAAAATAATTAATCAACGCAATCTCTTGGTTTTAATTTAGTAAACTTTAGGTGATCTGTTTTACCATAAATGAAATGTATAACGTACTAATCTATAGTGGTAAAACAATTACTACTTAGATCAATTTTCATAAGAAACTATACTTATCATGTCACCAAGATATACTTTTTGATCATAGTCACTTAGTCAGCATGATATATAGGTAAAACATAAAATGCAACATTAAATCTCTTTTGATCGTAAAATCTAAAAGTTATAAAATATCATCATGACTTGTATCTATACAATATGTATGACAAAATCTCAGCAATCTATAGTTGCAATAATACAATAATTAGATATTTAAATCTACCATAACCCAAAAGGTGTCATTACATGAGTACTTGTATCACGTTTGGCACCAAACTAAACACTTGAGACCACAAACATCAAATAGTCTTAAAAGAGCAACCGTATCATTCATTTACTGTGCGGAATATCGAGGCAGCAACCTTTGGGCTAAGAAGCCACTCTTCCCATCTCAGAGTACCATTGTTGCTTCGCCTTAAACCCAATCGAATGCACAAACCTGAATTTCCGAGAACAACTGATCTGGTCCATACCATTATTCCAGTCCCACCACATGAAATATCCAGCAACCTAATTGCTCATTGCATAATTACATATTATATTTCACATTTTAAACCATATTGAATGGATGAATGTTTTTGAAATCGGTTATTAATGCGTAGAACTTCCAATATGGTAACCATATCTATTCAAACACTAATGGACCCCGCCTGATCGAGGGCCTGATGTTTTAATGGATTTTGTTAGTATAAAGGTGACATACCTGAAGAATCCAGCAAAGCAGCCAAATATAATCAAACAATAAATAAGTCAGTAGGCAGTCGCAAGGCAGAAGTTGCCTGGCCCGTTTCTTGTATATCCAGCTACTGGTACTTATAAGGGACCACTTTTCTAATGCCTGCAAATCAATAAGAGTTACAATTGTTTAATAAAGATCATACTGAGAGTTTTACCATAAGATTCGACTGTAAGCTCTAAAGAGAAAAATCAATATAAGGAGTTGACTTTAAGTTATACTGAGAACTACCATTATGTCCCAATCTTTTCTATGTGCTATGTTGCCATCAGGAGTGATAATTCAATAAAGGTGCATCATTCAAATAAATAGATTGTGAGATTTATTATACATATATATATATATATATATATATATATACATATACATATATATATATGTATATGTTATTAGAATTGTATATGTAATTTTGGTTCTACTTATTGTGATTTTTGATGAATGTAGAGGCATTCGGCGGGTGTTACTCTTCGTAGTAGGTTTGGTATGTTGAATCGTATTAGAGAGAGGTTACAGAATACACCGAGAGAGGCAATATTCAAGCGTACATGTTTTGGACATTGGTTTGATTATGAGGAAAATAACGAAGACGGTCAGGTGGTGCATTTGATCTTGCAGGCACAGTTGCCTATAGAGGATGGACATTGGGAAAACATTGATCCCCTCAAATATGATGTGGGTGGTCCTACTATTTTAGAATTTGAGCTGAAGGATTTTTGTTTGATTACTGGACTTAGGTTTGGCGCAATTGATGGGAAGGCATATAAATCAGTTGATCTCCCATTTCAACAACGTGTTTTTCGAGACGTTACCGGAAAGGTTTGCATAGATGATGTGAGAGATGCTTTTGACACCGAAAAATCATTTGCCAAACTATCAGACGAAGATCAAGTACGCGTGTGTTTGGTTTTGATGGTGGTGTACATATTTCTGGGTCTTGGTGGTGATAAAAATTCATTGGTGGGTCCTATTATCTTGTATTTAGCCGAGTCTTTCGAAAAATGGGACCTTTTTTCATGAGGTAGCTACGTTTGGAATAGCACTTTCAAGGCTCTTAAAGATGTTATACCAAAAAAGATAAAAGATCATTTAAAAAATGAGGAGTGAAAAGAAAAGACAAACTTACTCGTTAATGGGATTTCCTCATGCTTTTAAGGTAAGATAACTAAATAATTTTAGTACTTTTATTCTATCTATATAGTTTATACATCTTTATTGTTGTTTGTTTTGCTTTGTAGGTATGGATTTTTGAGACTTTCCCTGTTGCTTGCGACTTTTGGAAGGTGGATCTCAGTAAGAATCTGAGATGCGTTGCATGGTCGAAAAGGAGCGGGTTTAGCCAAAAATATTAGGATTACTTTTATGCACCGTTTCCTGAGAACTTAGTGCCTGGTAAAATGCGTAAAACGACTGATGCTGAGTCCCCCATGCCTTGGTGGATTGCAAGCATTCCATATTTTGAGTCAAATGGTAACTTGCCTCATCCACCTTCTCCTAGTTCACGCCCTCAACCTCCGCCTGTGTCATGTGATATACCTCCACCTGGGCCACCACCATTCATAAGTACTACTTGTAGGGACATGTTCCCTACTAAAGATGGTATACATATGGAGAAACCAGTCAACGGTGGCACTGGCATTTCGGAACATCAATTTTGGGAGTTACAGTCAACGCTAAACAATGCAATTGATCATATTAAATTCTTGGAGCAAAAGGTAATTGTAATACACACACAACAATATATATATATGTGTGTGTATATATATATATATATCATACATTTAAAAGACCGACCGTAAACCCGTTTTAATCCTATTTTGTTTCAACATAGGTTCATGGTCTCGGGTATTATAGTAATCCGAATTATGGTTTTGGTGGGCTTTCTACTTTGTTGAGAAATGCCGAGGTGCGTTTCTATTATTATACATTTTAGTTTAATACTCTGTATGTCACTGGAAATATAAAGACTGTATAAACGTCACAGTTAGTAGTAAACTTGCGTAATTAATATTTTGTCATTGCAACGTAGGGTTTTCCTAATGAAAAAAACGTGAATTCAAATGTCGATTTTGGAGGGTTTTCTAGTTTGCTGAGAGATGCGGAGGTGTGTTTCTGTTGTAATCCTTATCAGTTACACTTTAATTTGTTACTTGTTATATCCAACTATTGTATACACATCATAGTCGGTACTGCATAACATAATTGATGTTTTGTTATTGCAACGTAGACTGATGTACCGAATGATAGGAACGTGAACCCGAATAACAGTACGTTTCGGTACTTTATTTAGAAATGCCGAGGTGCGTTTCTATTAAATATGGTTTGTTAAAGAGTATGACTTTAAATAATTGTATTTCCTTAATAGGCGGATTGTGCTAATGATGAGACCGGCACGCAACTATCTCGGGGACATGTTTGTCGATTTGGTAATTGATGGTTTTTTCATGTAACATTAAAAAATTTATACTATATGTATTGTAACTTAATACACCTTTATATGTCACAGGACCGGAATGGTGGGATTATGCGTGGTGTACCGGACCTGAATGCCATGTTTGAGCCAATAACGACCTAAATTTTTACTTCGTAGATGAGCAGAAGGTGCCTATCGAGACAGTGTATCCAGGTGAGACGCATCCTCACAAAATACTCATGCATCACCAAAGAACTTGGAGGATACGGATCATTCAGGAGGTATGAATTGTAGTTTTAATCTTATATATATCTCTATACATATCAATGGCGGATCTAGAAAACTGAAACATGATATGCACTATTAATGGTTAGCTTTGTATATTACTTAGTGTTTTGGGTTCGGGTCGTCCAAGTTTTGTATATTACTAATAGCTAAGCACCGAGGCTTGGGGATTCAAACCTGAAACAGGGATAGCTAGTCTCGAGATATATAATCACTAAGTATACAACACTTGGAATGTTGGTCACCGGTTCTTATTTGGCAAATAGAGAGTCTACTTATAAAAGACCGACATATCTATAAGAACCGAGGCTTGGGGATTGTAGTTTTAATCTTTTATATATATATATATATATATATATATATATATATATATATATATATATATATATATCCATACACTATTTAATAATTTAATTATGATATAAATACATGAGCCTCCTCAAAAGAATAGCAAAAGGGAATTAATGTTTCATTATCTTATAAATATTAGACGCAGACTAGTTAGATCTCATACATCAACTAGTTGCTCGATATTGCCAAATCGCGTCTCTTCCTGCCGACCCTGCTTAAGATTGAATCGCATTTGAAATTTAGCCAATAATGAATCTAGATCTTCATTGGGCCCTTAAGAAATCGCATGGTATCTTGATACCAAGGTCTTCCTTTTTCAAGACCTGTAGCCTGGATATCTTTAGGCCTATACTTGGCCTAAAATTACAACTATTGTGATTAGAATAACAAGCTTAAACAAGTACAACAAATGAATATAGGTTTGTGTGCAGTTTAATCAAGATATACCTGTGTTGACATCTTATCGAACTCTACACACGTCAACCACTCAAAATCTTTGTCTTGATTCCAAGCAAGACCTCTAGGCACTTGAAAAAGTCCATCCTTCTTAGCAAGCACTCTAGAGTACGGTAGCACTTCAAAGATCCATATCTATTAAATGACCATTATACAAATTTTATAATAAATACTATATGAATAGTTTAAGTTTATAATAAGGATCAACTGAATAATAGTGCAAATGAAATTTATCTTGAAAGCAAACATGAAACCTTCAAGTCGATACTTGGGATCCTTTTTTGGAATCTAGGAATAATATGATACATTGCTATCCAGTCGACTTTCACATAGTGACTCAAACGTATGACGCCAAATATATGAGCCCCACGGGAAACTATTCCACGCATCCAAATCCTCAACTAATCTAAGTAACTCGTCTTCAACAACAAAATCTTCACACCCATTAAGAAATCCCATATGCAAAAGTTCCAATAAACAAATTCGTGCAATATTCGAAATCGTGTAGCCAGAAAGGTAATTTGTAAAAATAGAATTGATATCTTCCACACACACGTATCTTTTCCTCCGTCTCAAATTAATACCCTCCCCAAATGGTCCTGCAGCCTTCCTGAATAACCTCTTTCGAAACGGACCCCCACCACGTCCTGGTATTCGCGGTAAAACTCCAAACTTCCCCCTGTAATTAAACAAAACTGCTCTGGCCCGAAATATAGTTTTGTACCAGCAACTTCAAAACCCAATTCCTCTTTAACCTTATCAACTTCAACCAAGTTCAAAAGCATAAAGTGTAACAAGCAAGGTTCTGGTCTACAATCCGACACGTAAAACCAATTTCCAAAACATTATTTGCTTACTATTGAAAAGCTATCTTTCTTATCCATCAACTTCTCACTTATTTCAAATATAATATCAAAAGTCGACAACAGTCTCACATTAGCATAATAGTACTTACCTACAAAAAATCAATTATATTACTAACTTATAATGTGTAATACAATTATATTCATTCGAGTACAAAGTTAAAAGTTTTGTTAAAAGAACTTACTATATTCATTGTTGATGTCATTGGAATACTCACATCACAGTGACCTTACAACAGTTTTTCACGAACATAACACGAACAATATCACTTCATATGCCTAATTCAAACAAAAACGATACAGTTAAAAATTTAAGTCAAGTCATATATATGTATGTATTCATGTAATGGTCAAGCAGTTCCATGGTTACCAACATAACCTATCTACAAGACATAGACTATAAGAGCAGCACACAAATCAAAGAAAAACAAAACAAAGTAAATTAATACAACAAAAGATCAACATGAAAGAATAGTCTACAACAAAATAGAAACAAAAGTGACCACAATTTATTAAGATCACTAGATCAGTGTAGCAAGAGCCATATTGTACCAAACATTATCACCCATTTTAAACTTATCCCAAAAGGTGGCTTTAAAATGGGTGTATTTATGAAAGGGTTGACATAGAAGCTTAAAATATCTACAAAAGTAAACACCCTTCATGCTACAAATAAAACGTACCTACTACGAAAACATGAAAAGATAAAATTTTACTAAGCAGTACAGGTGTAGGATAAAAATGGCTGTTCTTGTTCTCAACTCTAATAACTTCTAAAAAGGTGTATACGAATGATAAAAATACTTATTAGCTTACTTAGAAAAGAGAAATTTAATTACAACTTTATTCATAACTTACATGCAGGACCTTCCGATGCTTTCCAGCCCAGATGTGCTAATATTGTGGCAACCATTAACTTCCAATCGTGCAAGTTCAGAGCAACCAGCTGCAACAGCCTCTAATCCCTTATCACTCAGGAAATAGCAATCACTCAACATCAGACTCTTCAACTTTTTACATCCCTTCCCAATGGCACAAAGGCTCCTGCATATCAATTCAATATCGATAAGATCATAAATTCGTAAAATAAATTATCTTCTATTACTGAGTAGATAATCAGTGAATATTCCCTTCAAAGTCAGTTGATATAAAAATGTACAATGGTTATTTTGTACTTCTAGTTTTTTAAGTTAATGAAGCATCGATCTCCTAGTTTAAGTCAACTCATAAACTAGTTTAAGTCAATTAGTTACAGTTTTCTATTTCAATTTTACGGTTCTCATCATCTCAATCTTCATTTGTAACATATTTTACTAGCATGAACTTTTATGTAGAACATGCCAAAGAATCGAACACAGGGTTAGACTTGATGCTATCACTACTAAAGTGGTCCCCAAATGATCAGATTAACTGTAAAATACAGAGTATTAGATGTTACTAATAGTAAGCCTTATTAGTCTCGATCTACAGTTAAACTTTGAATTATAACCAACTAACAGTAACTACTGAGAAACAACTAACCACAAATACATATTCAGTATTCAAAAACCGAAGACAGAAGTTTTTAAACACTAAACATGATAAGTACCTGCTGTATTCTCAATTTTCAGGTACATCTAATATCTTCAGTTAGATATTTGATGTCCCACACAAACTGCAGCATATTCAGTTTCAACAAGTTCCAAAGTTAATTACGCATTTGCCCATAGAAATAAAATAATTTTGCCACAAGACTCTTTTGAATTTAAGATATCGTAGATTCTTCTTAAACTGTAGCGATATCAAATGTTGCAATTTTCACAAGACAAAGTAAGCAGTAACTCAAGTCACAAACTATTACCGTCTAGGCCAACGTTCAACCCTTCTATTATTCTTTGTCACCTGCATAATGATTGCAACATACACACCGTAAGTGCAAACACAATCGCACTAATATACAAAACCCTATAGCATGAGAAGTAGAAGTAGCAAAGGGACAGGTTGAGCAGGTGGGGGATGGGTCAAAACACAGATTCTGAGAAGTCAAAATGGTCAAGTTGATTCGCCAGCATTTATATCCATTTATTAGTAATTTAAAAAATAGCTACTGCGTACATATCTATATATACGATTATATAAAATTGAAATAGAAAACCGTATAATCGTATTATTTGTGTTACCTGTGATGAAAATCGCCCACATATAGAAACGGTTGAGCGTGTTCCAACAATATATAAGTACAATTTGTCCTATGTTACAAAAGCATTTTTTGCGATTACGATTGAGTCGCCGGAAATCTCTACAACCCGGAATTGCAGAGAAAGAAGGAAGGAGATACGAGTTTGCCGTTGAAAATCGAAAAAAGTAAAGCTTTAATTCGAAATTTTGGTAAAACCGTGACATATGAAAGAATACTGCGTGAATTCGATAAAATACAACGTCAATTTCATGTTTAAAAAATCCAGCGACATACGGTTACGATACAGCGTCAATTTTAAATAAAAAATCAACCTGCGACATAATTTCGTTGACCCGCGACATATGGTTTGACTGCGTCATTTAGCATACACGTGGCATCGTTTAATTGGATACTAACATGTCGCAGGGTCGCTGGTAAATTCCAGCGCTAATGGTGTCTATTGTCCATGAAAATGCATCTGACACGGACTATCACGTGAAAACCCAATAGTTGACTAATCTCCACAGAAATTTTCTCTAAATACAACACACAACTTCATTCATATACCAAAGTTATAGTATCATACATTTGTACTATTTGCTTTAAGAAACATAAAGGGGAAATAAAGATTTTATAAGATTACTCTACAAATTAAATTTAAATTTAAATACAGTATGAAAGGAAATTACCACCGTACCGGAATAATGGATCTGCTTTCGAATACAAGCTACCAGCTTCAGCTACAAGCTTCAGCTAGTTGTACCAAACATACCCTTAATCAACCAAAATTTATCATTCGAAGTTGAATTTTTTTTATTGGTTAACAATGTAATAATTGTAAAAAAAAAATTCTTCTAAATTTTGTACATTACGGAATAGCTTTTGGTACTACTAGAGAGTTTAAAATGAAACTTTTGTTAGGTGAAATGTAGTGCTGTTAAAACATAGTTGTTATCCATTGATTACATAAATTAACGTTTGATATCGTCTTTCTTTTCTTTCAACTTGCAGTTGCTAATAAGAGCATTACCTTTTGTTTTAAGGTGATTACCATCTGCTAGCAATGTTTAGCACATATTTGTTATATGGGGAAGTGCTTCGAATTTGCGTATTGAATTATTTAAATTTTCATTGTGCGTAATAAACTTTCAATGTATTGTTATTGTACTCATAAGGATAACAGGGTGAATACTTGAGACTTTATATAAATAACATATTAGTAAAAGTACGATATATGAAATACAATAGCAATAAACTAAAAATTATGCAATGAAAGCTCGAATAGTTTAATATATCAGTTCAATGCATTTAAGCATGATATATATATATATATATATATATATATATATATATATATTACTATCTCCGTCTCAAAATTATTGTCCAGTTTTAACTTTCTGGAATCTTTCTTTTTCAAATTTAACGTTAAATATTTTTGTTTGTGTTATATAATACACGATGCAAAATATATGAATAGATTGAGTTTTAAATGTATTTTCATCGGTATTATTTATTATATGCACAAACAAAAATATTTAAGGTCAAAATTGAAAAATAAAAATTTTGAAAAGTCAAAATTGGACAATTATTTTAGGATTGATCTGAGTATACCATTATCACAAATAAATTGCTTTATTGGGAACTATTCTACTACGTATATCGTCAACAAAACAATTACTCCGTATTAGGTGTAGCAAGCAAAGAATAAATTGTTGTATATTTTTAGCGTTACACATAATTACCCATGTATTTATGCTTAACAGTATGGGTGTTATGGTTCAGTTTCAGGGGGCAGTCCTCAGCTTTTTGGTGCCCCGGGCGGGACGGTAAAATATGCCCATAGTAAATGTAGTGAAAAAAAATCGTCCAATCTTTTGAGGGTTAATGTAGAACCTCTACAAACTAGACGATTCATCCAAATATCAAATTTTTATTAAATAACTAAAAAGTTACCATTTGAGAATATAAACTATCTACTACAAGTTCAGCATAGTTCATTTAAAGTGTTATGTAATGTGTCCTTTTCAAGCAAAACAGTAGGGCTACAAGACATACGATTTAATTATATGTCTAATGTAAAATGATTAGCTTAATACGTGAATTTAAATTTCGAATATATATGTGGTAACATCTTGTGTATGTGTTATTTAAACTAAAATATGGAGTATCTTTTATGCTTTCTATATAAAGTTCTTTTAACTTTTGAAAATTTATATTCTAAGTTACAATGTTAATCTTCACAAGTTAAAAGGCATAAAAGATATCCTTTTAACATAGTAATAGTTAAAAACCTTAAAATGGTTTCCATGATATTCATAGGTATTTACTGCACTAAAAAAAATATACCTGCAATAATAAAATACGGAGTATAATGATTATTTTTCTAAGAATAGTGTTGTTTTGAAATAATCTTGTAGTAATGGTGTCTTCTCTCCCACACTTTTACAAATGGGTGTCCCGCAACACGAAAATGCGGACAATGGTTTGTAAGGTCCGCAAAACGAATTTGCAGATCATAAATTTGCTTTATGTAACCCGAGGTTTGCTGATAATTGCAAATATTTATTTGTATTGTTGAACTAGTATTATACTACTTTATATAAATTATATAAATGAAATTAAATGGCTGCCACTTTAGGAAAAATAAAACAAAACATAAGAATATATATCTATAACATATATACATATGCGTAGAATATGTACAACGTTGCATGTAGACTACCAAGAACACACTAATCACTTGTATATTTGTGTAGGTAGAATCTTTTCACGTAGTTTACGTGTTAGTCGACTGGTTGCATATAGTAGGAATGTGTAGAAAAATCAAAATAATTGAACTGAAAAGACTAAATCAACGGCGAGTTTGATTTGGGTGCTCTAAATTGAACGATCTGCGGCAGCGACGTTAATGATGTGGTGTTGACGCAAGTTGTGCCACAACCCGACGTTGTTGTTACTTCACGATGTTGATTTTGGAACTCGTCTTTCATTTGACGACGAGATTTTATCAATTAGTGTGATAATGTCAAGTTGCTTGGGGATCTTAGTTCAACTTTGATCTTAGTTTTACGCTTAACCGGTTTCTTCACGAGGCTTGCTCTATCCGTTTGATTGTATGACATGTTCTTGTTTGATTGTTGTCATATGATTGGATTGTTTGTGTAGCCGATGACATGATTTGACTGGTTAATCTTACAACTTTAGATTGTGATCTAATGTTGTTTCATTTGTTGATAAATGTTGTTGAATGGTGATGCAAGGGTTTCTAAGTTTCTTTGTTTGTTTGATGTGTTATTGTTGTTGTTGTTTAATGACTCGTCTAAAGGGATGTGGTGTCATGTCTCGTGTGCATCCTTGCTTTAAGCTTCTTGAGCTTAAATCAACAGTGAAAATCACTCTTTACTTTTTTTATAACGAAATAACTTAAAAGTTTCGGTCCGTTAGATCCAGATTATGAATTGTGATAAGATTAAAGTTTGTTTAATGTTAGCAGCTTAATTTTTTCTCGTTGAGAACGATGGTTTTTTTAGTTATAACACGAATGAATAAGTATATAAAAACGGAAAGCAATCTACGGGCACCACTATTGCATTTGCTACAGAGGTACACCTATTAAATCCATATAATCTCACATGTCATAATCTGCATAGTGTTATTGTTAGTTCTGTTAAAAATAAAATAAAAGCCTAGTATTACATACATAATAGCTTCTTGAATTGTGTGGTCAGCAAATTGGTTTTGCGGACCTTACCAACCATGGTCCACATTTTCGTCTTGCGGGACACCATTTATACAAGTGTGGGAGAGAAGACACCATTACTACAAAATTATTTCAAAACAACACTATTCTTAAAAAAAAAATTGTGTTAAAGTGTAAAACTTTAAAAGTTGAGGGTGAAATTATTTAAAGGTATAATAATAAAGGGAAGTAAATATTAAAGAAGTAATTAGGTGGGGTCATGTGGTCATCTTCTCCACACTACTTCTCCCACACTTCTTGCAAATCGACCTCTCCATTGAAAGCAAATCTAAAGCTTTTATTTTTCCTCTATTACTTCATATCTCACTAATCACTATCTAAAACATATTTTATACACTAGAAACATCATATAACTTTAAATTTTGCCAAAATCAGTCTCAATGTATCATTAAATTTCATATTCAGACATACTTAGATCTAGCTCCGGAAAACTTGATGCCCTCTATATGTGTGATGCCCTGGGCGGTCGGCCATGTGGCCCAGCCCTAGGGCCGGCCCTATTCAGTTTGATTCGATTTTTTCCAAAAATTGAATCGAATATTTCGATTTTTAAATAATCAAAATCGCTCAGTTTCGGCTTCTTTACGATTCGGGTTTTCAATTTTTCAGTATCGATTTGGTTTCAATTCGGTTATTTTCTAGTTAATATCCAAATTCTAAACTTTGATCAAAATAAAAAAATTTAAGGCAATTTTAATTTTTATATGTTCGTTGTGAAGTTTGCTTGCTCTATTTTTACATGTTTATAGTTCAATCATAACAATAACTATGTCGTTATGAATGTAGTTTGTGTTTAGTTAACTAAGAAACATGTATTAGACTAGAGCATGAAAAATGATTGACGGAGTATTTAATAAATGATATTGTACTAATAAGGGGAATGATCAAGAAGGAAGCTACAAATTTGGGGGAAGAGGGAAGCAAATCTCATCCACTCATTTACTATGTCTTCTATTATAACACCACCAAAATCACTGTTCAGCGGAAGCAAGCTTTGGGGTACTACTAATCAAATATCACAGCACAAAAGTAAAGCAAACGACATCTATATGCAACGTTTGTAAAATGGTTACATTTCCATACATAGAATGTTTGAAAACATAGGGTTTTTGGTTACAAAATGAAGTTCCCTAGAGCCCGCGAGTATAGCGGGAGATTATATTACATAATCATAATAAATACCAAAAGATAATGCTAAGAATCTCCGTTAAATGCAGTTGTAGAAATCATGCGACTCTAGCTAGTATCCTGAGGGAATCCTACTCCGTATGTGTACCTGAGTTACAAAGCTAAAAAGGTCAACACGAATGTTGGTAAATCTCACAGGTTTGTAAATAATATTAGTATTTGAACACAAGATTTCATCAGTAATGCCCGCAGGCGTAAATCAGGTATTTGCAATCCAGCAAATGTAAAGTAAGTAAGTTATACCGTTGCCATGAGGCTCATAATCGAAGCTTAACCCGTAAGTAATAAGTTGCTCCCGTGACATGCTCGTAACTGAGCAAGCATAAGTAACGAATAATAGTCGCCCGTTTATACGGTACAGTACGTGGTAGCGCTACTACCCCGGGCGGGGAGGGTCATTTCCCTAATGGATCCATTAACTAGTGTTCGCGCTTAAGTCCATAACTAACGATATATGATGGAGAGACTTCGGTAAAAGTAAGTAACTCATGCAATCCCGTATAGTAAAATGAGTTGTTCGTACTCGTGTTCAAGAAAAGTAAGCAATGTATCTCACCCCATATGTATAAAACAGTAAAAGTGGGGCTGTAAGACTCACCTGAGCCTGAAGAGTTTATCTAGATAAACTGGAATGGATTTTCCAAGAATTGAAGTCCAACGACTTGTAACCTGAGGGTGTCCATGACACACGATGGTTATAACATGGTTGGGTATCTCAAAGATCACCCTTGTAGTTGTTTGTTCAACTAGTAAATGTCCAAGTGTTTGTTTAGTAATCCGTTGGTAATTTGAAAACAAATTAGGCCTGTTGGTGACGGTTTGTAATAATAATCCAAAGTGTTATTATTATACGTATCGTTGTATCAGGTTTCATTATTTGTAAGTGTTCGACACTTAGTGTGAAAAGTATTTACAAGTTCCTGGATGGCGGGGGTCCGGGGGCAGCGCCCCTGGTAGCGGGGTCCAAGGGGCGGCAGCCCCTGGCGGGGTCCAAGGGGCAGAGCCCCTGGCTGGGGTCGAGCTGGCGGGGTCAAGGTCAGCTTGGAAAATTTTTATTTCTACTAAATTGCTTTGGTGAAAAACGCATCTGGACTTGAATTTGGGTGAAATCGAGTGATAAAATTTAAAGTCTCGACACTTAGTAAAATTTGTGTTTTCTTGGTTCTGTTTCATGCGACATAGCGTGCGACATAAGGCTTGTGTCGCTAGGTGCGACATAGTATGTTGTGTCGCAGGTCACCTCTGCGACGTAAGGCTTGTGTCGCTAAGTGCGACATAGTCTGTTGTGTCGCAGATCACCTCTGTGATGTAAGGCTTGTGTTGCTAAGTGCGACATAGTTTGTTGTGTCGCAGATCACCTCTGCGACATAAGGGCTTGTGTCGCTAAGTGCGACACAATTCAATTTATGCGACACAAAGGCTTGTGTCGTAGGTGGCCTGGAGCCTCTGCGACACAACGAGCTGTTGGCCGGAAAATGAGCCGAAAAGGTGTTTTCTGGCCTCCATTCGACCTGAGACTTTTACCCAACCCATATTTGAACATTTTAAGCTTAAAGAAACAACTAGAACTTAAAAACACTTGAAATCGAAAGGTTTCGAGTTTTGTCGGAAACTTACAAAGTGATGAATCGAAATTCCGGAAAGGTAGGAGTGTAGATCGTTGCGTGGTGATCGTTTTTCTCTAAATGAGTGTGACGAATTATGGTGGTTTGTTGATGTTATTTGGCGATTTTAGATGATGATGAAGTGGTGAAAGTTGAGAGGAAAAGGAAGAAGAAAGAAGAGAAGGAGAGAGAGTGAGAATGGAAAAGTGAGGGTGAGGGAGGTGGGGACCCTCACCTTGGCTGATTTTCGGTGGGGTCCACCGGGTGTGGGTCTCCACTTTACTCCCGTGCAATCGCGCTCCGTGCGGTGTTCGTTTCCTCGTTCGTTTAAACGTTAAATAACTGTCTTATACGTTTAATTATATGTTTTAAAATACAATTGTTTATTTAATATTTTTGTTGAAGTATTTTACCAATTACTTAATAATTTAAATAGTTTCATTTGTTTGTATGTTAAATGTGTAAATCGCGTAGACGTTTGTTATAGGACACAAAATGTAATTGAAATATTATTAAAATAATATTTGTGACATAAAAGTGTCCTTGATTAATATTACATTATTTGATATAAATGTTCACCAACGCTCGTATGATTTGAATCAAATTACATTCGATTTGAAATTCGTACGATTTAAACCAAATCGCATATTAGTATATATTCAACAATATATATTTTGATACATTAATTAGCCTAGTACTACACTAATTACATGTATTAACAGTTAAGTAGGAACTAATTACTAGTCCTAGCTTGGCAGGTGTCACATCTATAATTAATCTACAATACCCGTTTCATCAATTTTTATCCAAATTCAAATTTAACGCATGTAATTCAAAGCTACAATTTCACATCAAAATTGCGTCTTCATCACATGGAGCAACCGATTAAACTACATAAAAATAAATAAAAAACAAAACAAATTTAACTTGCACGAGGTACAAATTCAATATATAATTTACTCGATATAGGTGTGCGATACAATTCTCATTGCAACCAATCATTGTGCTAAAAACGGACACAAATCACAAAAGAGGTTGAAAACTTGAAATTGCCCGATATGATAATTGTTCTAGGCTATAAAATAGTGTAAAAGTTGAAAAGCTTGAACCTTTGGGATTTCATCTAATGAGATCACGGTTCAAACACTAACATGATATAAACATCAAAACCTTTATAAGACTTGTACTGAAAGAATATATGAAACCATCACAAACCTAGGATATATGACATCATGTCCACGATCAGTAACATCAGTTGATACAAGCACATGACAATCCGGCTGACCAAAACTGACTCAGCACGTGATATCTTTCACCCTGAGATTTGTCTCCATGAATAACAACAACAATAGAAAATTAGCGAGTCATGAGAAGTTTAAACAAAAGAGAAGTGACCAATGTACGAATTTTCAAAGGCTGATAGTGACTTAAAACAATTATAATCAATCACGTTAGTTCAAAAATGATTAATTAACCTAGAACTAATTAGTTGTGAAATTCCCACACTTAAACTTTCCTTTATATTATCATCAATAAATTGAGCATGATTCTCAACAATCAACACCCAATTTATTATGTGTTTTTTAAGAACATAATCAAATACATTCTACAATGATTAATTTGGTTAGACTCTATTCATTACAACTTAGTATTTAAAACAACACATAAGCTAAAATCAAAACCTACACTTTTTCTTACATGGAAAACTCAGAAAATGATATCACCAATCATGCTACAATGTGATGCCATGTTATCTAAGGTTTCTTCTCCAACATATATGACGCCTTTAATTCTGTAAAACACTGAAATTATGATGGCGGATATATCATGAGCTTAAATCACAAAAAGTAAAAAATAGAAATATATTTAAAAAAATCATAGATTGAATCCTCAATCAAAAACCGTGAATAATATATTCAATGCAACCACCAATAGAAACATTCATACAAATTCAATAATTAGGGTTTTAAAATACATGAAAAGAAGGTAGAAATTACATATGAATATCAAACTTGATAAATGTCATCGAAGAATCAAAATCTTTCAATCTCTATCATCTTATTTTGAATTGCAAACGAAAACTAGATACCAATTCAAATGATTCCATCTTTCACTCACCATCATATAGCAAACAAAACCCTAGATACAAATTTAAATAAGAAATCATTGTTATATCATTACCAAAATCATATAAACTGTATATATCTATACTATATTATAAAGTGTTTAGCCTTTTTCTTCGTTGTCTTACATGTAACACCCCAAAATTTTAAACTATTATTGTGGAAAAGGTAAAAGTAATTGTTTTAGATCATTATTATTTTAGGTAAAATAAAATAGTAATAATTGTAAGTCGGTTTTAAAGTTTTAGACAATAATAACTACGAGGAGTACAATATAACAGATACATATCCATCCTTACATACACATACGTACATGTTAAGAAATAAAATCTGGAACTTGAGAGAAATAGGAAGAAAGGACGCAGGAGTAAAACCCATCACCAAAATCATTCTTAAACATGGAATTTAAGTTGGAATCATTCAATTAATCTTCTCTTGATTCTTCTTTATCAAAGGTATGAATTTGTTCTTCATTAATTTTACCTAGAAATGGGTTTTGTAGAAGTTGTGAGAAATTAGTTGAATTAAAATGAAATCAAGAAGGATTATGATTGAATTATGATCAAGAAGTGTAGTAATCCTTGTGTTAGCATTCAATCCAAAACTTAATAAACGGAATTGTAATAATGATGATTAAAGAGGAGTTTTGGTTGATTCTTGTTAATTGTTATAAACTTGCCCTAATTATTAGCTAGGAAAGTTGTTGTGATGTTATATGAAGTAATTCAAGTGGAGGTTCAAGGGAACTAACACTTGAACTAATTATGATCATGATGAAGTAAGTTAATTAGTTAACTAAAAGATGGTTATAATATAATTGTGATATTATGATTATAATCCAAGTGATAAGTTAAGTATGAAAGGTGTAAAGTAAAGATGATCATGAATGTGAAAATTATGTTAATTGATTAAATATCAATTAGTAAGAATAAAGGAATGATAATGATGATTAGTGGAATTTAATCATCATGTAATACTAAGTGAATTGTTACAATTATATGTTATGTGATAGGTGATCCAAGTTATGACATCCATATTCAAGTGTGAGATCGCATATTTGCTTAAAAAGCTAAGGTGAGTTATATGGGGATTAAATAAGTAAGGGTTGTATATTCTGAATTGCTTCCGAGTAAGTGGTTCATACAACCGGTGGAAGTATTATGTTATATATTATTGATTATGTTAATACTATGATATGTGATATTAATACTTGTTAAGTGGTAAGTGTTAAAAGAAATTGTAATATGTTAAAGTTATATGAAATTATGTGGAAGAAGATAAAATGCATTGTTTCCATTACTTACTTTTGTAAGTAGATTGATATGTGGAAGAAGTTATGTAGAAGTTGTTTTCATTACTTACTATGTAAGTAGATGGATATGTGGAAGTTGTCTCCATGACTTACTATGTAAGTATATGGATGATTGTGGAAGTAAGTAATGACCATGACATTAGCTTGATGTTTAGCCGAGTAATGATCATGGCATTGTCTTGGTACAAGATGTTAATTATTATAAATTAACATGTGGAAATACATAGGAAGTGTTTTGTCCCTAAATATATATTACTATATATGCATATATCTATATTTTGCATGTACAGATATTTACAAAAGTTTACAGTTTCAAAAGATTACTGTTACAAACATATGATTACAAAACAAAGTACCAAAGGATGGGTGTTATATAAATTTTCCAAAATAAGATTTCTCAAAATATCAGAGTAAGCATCGTAGTAGTCAAACATCCATCCAGTGTCCCATGCCATGCCCGTGATTCAACCATAACCAAAATCTGCAAAATGTTAAACATGGTGGGAATTAGCTCACAGCTAAGTAAATAGAACTGTAACCGATAGTTCAACCTAGTAATAACAAATCTTACAACACATAAACATAAACACACAACGTCAAAGAGGACCGACGGTTCCTGATTAGCCAATCAAAGAACCCTTAAACCACTATCGGCCAAAACGGTGATTTACTGATAGCTTAAAGCTATCTTCACCAACATAGGTTCATCCATCAACTATGTGTATCAAAAACTCTGTCGGCCAAACAATACCAAACAAGCCCAATCAGTGTTGACCTTTGAATAATCACAAATGCCCAATGGCCAAGAATCACATAATGCATAATAGTCATGTCGTTATGGAATATAAACAACCAATTAACATTAACAGTAACCCAGATGACTAAACAGTCAATAATCAATAACAAAATATGTTCACCCGTTGTAACCAAATCTCTTACAACTAGGTTGAACCGAAAATTACAATTATCACTCACCTGATATTCCCAGTCTCTTAACTTAGT
The DNA here is from genome assembly GCA_963422505.1 of Pseudognaphalium luteoalbum. Classification (NCBI taxonomy): domain Eukaryota; kingdom Viridiplantae; phylum Streptophyta; class Magnoliopsida; order Asterales; family Asteraceae; genus Pseudognaphalium; species Pseudognaphalium luteoalbum. Next base: position 62,538,738 of record OY730192.1, on the reverse strand, counting down.
AGTCTAATATCACTGAATCTTCAGATTATCTGAGAATACAACAAAATAACGAGTTAGTAACTCATTAATAAAGATAAATTGATGTTATAATCATATAGCATATGTCAAAACATAGCATCACACAATTAAGTATTATAGGCTTTCAAACCACATGTAAAATGTATATAATACAAGTATTCAAGCTATAGGAAAGTTACCAATCTAAAATGAATTCGGAAAGTCCCGAAACGATGTCCAAAAACTGAAAAATGTCATTTTCGACCCCTAGATGACCCCGAAAGGCCAAAAACTGCCTAGGCTCTTAAAATAGAGCTTTGGTCATTGGGTCGTGCGAATTTAACCTAAGGCCAAAAACTAATCCACAATTCCGAGTGACCATGCGATTTCAACCTAAGGCCAAAAACTAAATATAAATCAAACATAATCCACAATTTCGAGTGACCATGCGAATTTCAACCCAATCCGAGTTAATGAAATTGTCACTTAGTCGCGACCCTGAAAAATTTTCAAAACAAAAAATTTTAAAATCTCGGTTCGTAGTCAACTCGGTTCGCAACTCGGATCGCATAGCTCAACTCGGCTCGCTGAGCTTAGCTCGCAGAACTCGGTTTGGTTAGCAAGATTCAACTCGCTTCGCAGGAAGAACTCAGCTCGCATCATGAACTGTGTTCATCATGCGAACTTCGCTGCTGCTGTTTCCCCAAACCCGATTCCAATCCCCAAAATAATACAACCAAATGCTATAACGATTTTGTACCACTATGAACTTCAATTATCATCACATATGAACATCAAGTAACACTATATAACATATCATTTATTCACATGAATTAATCAAAACCCACTTCATGTATATAAATAAATAAGAACATACTTATAATTAGAAGATGGAGCTAGATGATGAAGTTAAAATATGATGTATTAAATTAAAGAATCACAACCCCATAATTTCTTCTTTTATTTTCAAGTTAGTATGGTTTATGTTTTGTGAGTTATCAAGAAATGAAGCAAAAGAATGAAGTTAGTAAAAGTAAGAAAGGTTAAGTGTAATAAGTCGGTCACCACCACCGCCTCTATTTTAATCTGTATACATTTTATCCTCATTCTAATCCTATTTTTTGGAACCTGAAAATATCCGTGAGACAAAATATTTTATTTTACCGTCAAATCTATTAATTTAAAACAAGTACTCCCTCTGTCCCATTAAAAATGTCCACTATTGACTTTTGAAAGTCATTTGTTTTCAACTTTGACATTAGATATTTTTATTTGTGTTATATAATACTTGATGCAAAATATATGTATAAATTGGGTTTTAAATGTATTTTCATTGACATAATTTTTATAATGTATTATATAACACAAATAAAAATATTTAAGGTCAAAGTTGAAAAATGAAGACTTCAGAAAGTCAATAATGGACATTTGTAATGGGACGGAGGGAGTACTATTTTATTAGTCACAATAAGTCATGTGACTCTTTTACCTATTTATTTTCTTATAACAATTCAAAATCATTTTTTAATACTTTAAATATTAATTTCCAAGTCAAAATTATATTAAAATACTAAACCCTAAAACTGGGTGTTACATTATGGATCCTTAACATTATGGAAGAAGTAAAGAGAATGATCAAGTAATTTAGTTATAATAAAGTACACTAACTTGATAAGGTAAGAAAGGTAATGTAATATATTTAGCTAATTAGTACCATTAAAATATGGTGCATTGGATTGATAAAGAAAAGATTTATGTGTAAAGCGTTATTAGTAAAGTTTATCGTTGTTGAATGATTGTTAGTGTATTATTCTTTTAATTACTCATATGCTCACTAAGCTCAAAGCTTACCCTATTAATTGCTTAATGTTGTAGCTTAGGTGCTTGGTTCGGTTGAACTAATTGGCTAGAACAAGTGGATTATGGTAACACGAAGTTATAGTGGAAATGGAGCTATCTTATGTGGTTAGAATAACTCCTTCTCTTTTAAATTATCGTTTATGAATGTCATTGTGTAAATCGCCAAAAATATTTTTATGATGTAAATTGTCACAACCCCGATTTTATGATTTGCGGAAGCGATCATTCGGGTGTGACTAATCAATAATCAGAACACCAAAGTACAAGCAAACGACTCTACATGAGACGTTTATACATTTTACAAAAGTAATACATAGTTTAGGTCATAAGTTTACAACATTAATGAGTTCGCATAATTAGATCCCGAAGATTTTAATACATAACCGATTAACAAAAGATAATGCTATAAAATCTTCATATGTTTATAGATGCATGCAACTCGTACTAGCTAGCGTTTCATGTGGACCACCCTACTGTAGCTGATCACCTGAGAATACAACACTAAAAGGTCAGCTATAAAGCTGGTGAATCTCACAGGTTTATCATAAAGCATGTTGCGATACACAATGTTATCCGACGATTTAATACCAAACAATGATTAACCCATTAAGGTTATCGAACAATGACTAAACCAATTAAGGTTTCCGAATTTAAATATACTGACACTAATATTACACTGAGCTATGGTTCAAGGCCTAACCCGATTTTCTGCCTCCCGAACGGTTTCAACACTCATAACAATTACTAAAATGCCAGTTTGTACGTGGTTATAGCTAGTAACCCGGATGGGGACGTCACTCCCATGATAGATCTATCTTTTAGTAATCGCGCCTTATTAAGTTAATGAACCATACACTGATGAGGACTTTTCCGAATTAAAACACTCATGCAATAACCGAACAAAATCAATACCGACAATGAAAATCAAATATGATTAACCGAGTTAATAATTAAATTAACTAACCGAATAACTGTGATCATGAAAACAAGTAAGTGTTGTATCTCACCCCGAGTTTTAAATCAGTTAAAACAATAAAAGTGGGGCTGTGAGACTCACTTGAGTCTAATGAGATGCTATTAAGCACTAATGATTGTACACAAGGAAAATGATGTCGTCTCCAATGACTGAAACCCGCTGGGCGTCCTAAACGCGCAAGGTTTTAATGATTAGATGTCTCAACAGACTATCTATGCTAGTTGTTCATTCAACTAGTAATGTCCAAATGGTTTGGTGTGATTGATTAGGTTTGAGTTTCGAAAACATGTACGGCCCGTTGGTGATGGGTTGTAATAATAATTCCCAAAGTATTATTATTATGTTTGACTCGTTGTATACTTATAAAGTATATTTATTTCATGTCAAGTTGTATCCTATAAGGTTTAGTTGCTACACGAGTCCAAAAATTTGCGGTTCAGTGTTTTCAAGTATCATGTGATAAGCTACACTAGTTAAGACTGCTAGTTATAATTTCCTCATTTCCACTTCTAGTTATAATCTATGTTTCCACTTCTAGTTATAATCTCCGTTTCCACTGCTAGTTATATCCGTTTCCACTTCTAGTTATATCCGTTTCCACTTCTAGTTAAAATCTCTGTTTCCACTTCTAGTTATAATCTCTGTTTCACTTGTAGTTATATCCGTTTCCACTTCTAGTTATATCCATTTCCACTCCTAGTTATATTCGTTACCAATGTTTTGATCTGTGCGACATAAGGGGATGTGACTAAACGAGTTCGGTTTGACCCGAAACTTTTACCCAACCCTTATTTTGGTGTGTAGAGTTCATAAAAATTATTACTTTGAGTTGGTTGTGTCTCTAAGTGTCGATTCCATAAAATAGTCAAAACCGTAAGTTTCCGACAAAGGTTTCAAAATCAAGTTTTAGTACTTATTTGGACATCACTAAGCTAGATCAACAACAAACAAGTAAAATAAGTAAAATATAAGAATTTTTGAAAATGTCAGGATTCTTACAAATCGTCACGAGAGAAATCTCAAAAGATAGGATTGTAGCCCTCGTTGTCGTGATCGTTTTTCTCCAAATGAGTCTTGCGATTTATGGTCATTTTATGGTGTAATTTGGTGAATTGTGGTGGGGCTGTGGTGGTCTTCTAGAGAGAGAGAGAGAGCCGATGGTAGAGAGAGAGATGGAGAAATAATTGAGTTGGTGAATGAATGAAGAAATGAAATGGAGTGAATAAAAATATAATTTTGGTCTTGTCTTATTGAAGAAACAAACTTGCTTCAATTATTGGAGTTAGTTGGCTCCCATTTATAGTACAAAATACCCGTATTTTTGTACCCGATCGTAAAGTAGTATAATGATTTTAAACAATAAATTACTAAACATTTATTCTTAACGACAATACATTATTTAGAAATGTTTTGCACCAACGTCTTGAGTTTTTGCGTTCTTTCATATTTGATTACATATGATTATTAAATAATCATTTTATGTTATATATATATATATATATATATATATATATATATAATACCCAGATGCTTTCGTTTTAACACGTACTGAGTACGGATGATTGAGGTTTAAATTAGGAACTAATTTAGCCCTTTTTGACCGGGTGTCACATAAATGGTTAAAGTGTAAAGTTAATAATGAGTAATGTCGTTACACCTTTGACTTGGCAAAGTCAAGGTGGAAAGTAGTCAAAATCAAGGAATAATATTTTGGGTGTTAAAGATGGGTGTTAATTATGTTGTAAAGTTGTAAGTTTTGTTAAATGTTGAAATAAAGTCGTTGGTTGATCTTGGTGTTGATTTATAGTCAACTACCTTAAATTGATCAAGTATATGTAAAATAGGAAGTGATTGAGTCAAAGAATGATCATTATGAAAAACGGGTCAAAAATTTCCCAATTGGGCTGTTAATGCGTTCATGTGCTAATTTAGGATGAATTAGTGTTATGGTTTATATAATGTATGCTTTAAACTTATTTCGGCATGCTAAAGAAATGTGCAAAAGGTCAAAGTCAGAAAGTGATTGGTTTGGAAACTAGTATGGTCATCAAAAGTAGTCAAAATGATCATAAACTAGTTACTTGTTCAAATTCTTTGTTAACGCGGATTTTGAAAAAGTGTAAAAAGGAAAAGTTTTATATTGTTATAGTGGATGTGTATGCAAAATTTCAGGTCCTAACTCCTAACGAGTAAAAAGTTATGCTTGTCCAAAGTTCGTTAAAAACCTGAGTTTGAATTGATCTGTGCAGGTGGAGATCGCGACGCGATCTTCACTGGTCGTCAAGCAATCACCTAAGATCGCGGCGCGATTTAGGGTGGTCGCTGCGCGATGGTCATTTTTGCATAAATTGGTATAGGATCGTGTAAGGGATATGCGATCGTGTAATAACCCTTGAATTGGTCACAGAAGGCAACTAAAGTCATTTAGGCATTAATACGGAAACCCGTGAACATACCAGGATCGTGTATCCGGATCGCGACGAAATTTATATGTATTGTGATGTGATTGATCGAGATCGCGACGCGATCAAGAGTAATCGCGACGCGATTGTGTTCCGTGTCAAAAGTTTGTTTTCGTTTGATTACGTCTAAGTATTCCTTCTCTCTTTAAGAAAAAGGACTTTGTGTTTTATCATATTATAAGTAGTTTGAAAGTTTAATTTCCTTAGAAACCGTTGTCTTAAAGTTGACAAGACTTGTTTAACTTAAGTGTAGAACCAACATACGTCCATATGAGTCATGGGACATGGTAAAGAATTTATACGAGTTATTAAAAGAAGGCTTATGTATATATAAAAAAAAATTCATTTTATTTTCAGGACGTTTCATTACACTATTCAAGATGGAAAATTACATCTCTACCCTAAAGTTACTAATATGGAAACATTTAATAAATAAATCTTGCAATTTAAGTCTCTCATTAATTTAAATTGTTTCTAAAAACCATTTATCATTTTTGGCAATAATCTTACACTATAAACAACGAAAACATACTTGAAGTATTCAAATATAGTTACCTATCAACGTTAACCATCACTACATTTTTTCTCATTTGTCACCGTTACAAAGTGCGGGTAATTCACTAGTTGACTCTAATTAGCTTAACTTATATTAAATTAAATTTCTTTTAATTAATATATGAAAACCCTATTTAGATTGCCATAGTATAAATAACCCACTTTAAATTAATCTTGACGCTCTAATGACGTAGTGAATCCCAACTCTTTTCGATTTGTTTTCAGAAATGATTAAAACAGTTGTCAACAAATTACAAATATATATATATATATATATATATATATATATATATATATATATATATATATATATATATTCCTATATAGGGATATGTAAACAAGGAGATAAAAAAAACACAGTGAAAACACATCTCCACCCTCCATCTAATCTAACATATATATATATATATATATATATATATATATGAGGAAAGTTCAAAAAAGAATGATAAAAAAAATGAGAATGGAGGAACCAATAGGATTGCTCCATTTCAAATACCCATTTTCATATTTTTTTTCAAATCTAAATATCTCACAAACCGTATGTCTACAAATTATAAAATTTATATATTCGGAATCAGCATCTTTTTCTCTTCGATTCTAGATCTATCAAGATAAACTTTCGACGAAGTTTTTTTCTCTCCATTTTTTGCGTTTTAGAAACTTTTAATGTGAAATCACATGTGATTTACCACTAAAAATAATCACACCCGTTTATATTTCCGATTAAAATTTAAATCAAATCATTGATGATGTAAAGAGATTAAGACATGAAAAACTAAGTTGTAATCACATGCGATTGAACATCAAAGTATCAATCACATGTGATTAAAGAATAATCAGATACGGATTTTCAAATCATTGACTAAGAATTACACAATCAAGTAAAAATCAAGTTGAAATCATACATGAATTATCATATATCGGTAAATTGCTAATCAAATATCAATTTTTAAATGGAAATCATATGTGATTATATACAAAATCATATGTGATTATATAACAAATCACATGTGATTAAATGTACAGCTAGCAATCACATGTGATTTTTAATGAAAATCAATGTAATTTTTAATTTTTTCTTTATAACTATTAATGTGGATGAATATTAAGTTGTAATCACGTGTTAAATAACATATACCATGAATAAATAATCGTGAACAAATTTTATTTATTTATCAAAAATCACATATGATTATATTGTAAGATCCGGTAAAAAACGAAGAAGAAAAGTTCATCGAAAGTATAGTTTATGATATCTCTAATTGAAGAGAAAAATACGCTGATTCCGAATATGTAAGTTTTATAATTTATGAATTTACGGTTTGTGAGATAATTAACCATGGGGGTAAAAATTAAAGTGGCATGTTATTTTACAAAATTTTCTTTCGTAGCTTCTTTTTTAAATAACTTTTAGAAGTTATTTTACAAACAAAAAAAATCTCGACGTTTTATTATTTTTTAATTATTTTTAATTAAATTTTTTATTCATAATAATCACATTTTATAACTTGATAATCACATAAATAATATGTGATTATCATATCATATTTTGTGATTATCTCGAACACATGATAATCATATTATATTAGAGAATAATCACATGTGATTATCATGTTATATTTTGTGATTATCTTCAATAATCACAACAGTAACGAATGCAAAATAAGTTCGAAAAAAAAAGTTAATATTTTTTATTTATATTTATATCATAGCTTCCAAAAGTTATTTTAATAGTAATGGTTGAAAAAGTTTTATAGGAAAAAGTGTTTCGAATAGTTAAAAAGTAGTTTTGAAGTGCTTCTCACGTTCTCATGAAAACTAGCCTTCTCATTTAACTCACACATATATATATATATATATAAGGGGTGGGGATAAAAAAACGATGAAAACACTTTTTGATTCACAATTTTTTTAAGTTGTGAACTTTCATTTTTTTACTTCACATATGATTTTTTTTGTGAACCCTAATATTTTTTTTGTTTCACATAAAATTTTCGTGATGAACCTTTAATTTTTTTTTGGCTTCACACAGTTTTTAACATTTTTAGTTATGAATCTTGTTTTTTTTCACATAATTTTTTTTAATTTTTTCACGAAAATTTTTAAAAATTTTCATTGTGAACTTAAAATTTTTTTTTTGGGTCACGAAAAGTTTTTAACTTTTTCAACTGTGAACCTTAATTTTTTTTGAGTTCACGGAAAGTTTTAACTTTTTCAATTGTGAACTTTTTTTTCAGCTGTGAACCTTAATTTTTTTTAAGTTCACGGAAAGTTTTAAAAAATTTCAATTGTGAACCTTTTTTTTTCAACTGTGAACCTTAATTATTTTTTGAGTTCATGAAAAGTTTTTTACTTTTTCATTTGTGAACCTTAATTTTTTTTGTTCACGAAAAGTTTTTTACTTTTTCAATTGTGAACCTTAATTTTTTTTGTTCACGGAAAGTATTTAACTTTTTAATTGTGAACATTTTTTTTCAACTGTGAACCTTAATTTTTTTAAGATTCACAACAAGTTTTTTACTTTTTTAATTGTGAATCTTATTTTTTTGTTTTGAGTTCACGGAAAGTTTTTAAGTTTTTTTAATTGTGAACCTTAATTTTTTTGTTCTGTTTTCGAATTTGAATTTATTTTATTTTTTTTACAAATTTTTTTTTTTTTGTGAACCTTACTTTTTTTGGTTTACTTAAAAAAAAAAAATTCACCTTAAAAAAATTGTGAAAGAAAAAGTGTTTTCACCGATTTTTTTTATCACAACCCGTTTTTTATATATATATATAAGTTAGATTAGATAGAGGGTGGAGATATGTTTTCACTGGTTTTTTTTATCTCCTTGTTTTCACATAATCCCATTCCTATATATATATATATATATATATATATATATATATATATATTAGATAGAGGGTGGAGATGTGTTTTCACTGGGTTTTTTTTATCTCCTTGATTTCACATAATCCCATTCCTATATATATATATATATATATATATATATATATATATATATATATATATAGTTGAATCTAGCCTCAAAGCTCATCGCATCTGCTAACTAATTACTATGGTTTCAGTTTCAAAGCAAGTTACATATAGATCAAATAGACCACGGCTCTGTTCATAACAAGTACACAAACATATGTTTCAGTACATCATATATAGAGTTGTGATTCCAAAAACCAACAGTATACAAAAAGCACCTGATGCAGCGATGCTACTTCGAAGATGACTTTGCGGTAGGTATAGGAGTGTTCCGTGGAACGACAAACAGACATTAATTTTCCCCTTTTTTCCATACCGAGTGACAAAGGAGTTACGTCTAATAGTACCAACTCTTTTACCATCTTCATTGGTTCATCGGATAACTTTGCGGCTACAACTGCTGCCCCATATGCAACAGCTTCATCGGGATTTATCCCCTTGCATAACTGTTTCCCATCAAAGAACTTCTGCAACATATCGCGGACCTTTGGTATCCTAGTAGAACCACCAACAAGAATCACCTCATCTACAATTTTCTTGTCTATTTTTGCATCGGTTAAACAAGTCTGCAGTTTCTTAATACACTCTGTGAAATGGTTAACATTAAGTTCCTCAAACTTGGCACGAGTAAACTTCATAAAGAAATCAATACCCTCATGGAACACTTCTAGTTCAAATGAAGCTTGTGTAGCATACGAAAGCTTTCTCTTTGCTTTCTCACAAGCAACTTTCAACCTTCCCATTGCTCTTTCATTTCCAGTCACATCCTTGTTAAATTTATTCTTGAACTCTCCAACACAATAATTCACCATACAGTTATCGAAATCCTCTCCTCCAAGATGAGTGTCACCAGCAACAGCCTTCACCTCAAATGTACCCCCTTCCTCGATAGTCAGAACAGACACATCAAAAGTCCCACCACCAAGATCAAATACGACCACATTCCTCTTTCCAGTAAGCCATGATGAATTGTCAACACCATAAGCAATCGCAGCTGCTGTTGGCTCATTGATTATGCGCATCACATTTAAACCAACAATAGTGGCCGCATCCTTTGTTGCCTGACGCTGGCAATCATTAAAGTAAGATGGGACGGTTATGACTGCATTTTTCACGGTTTCTCCAATATATGCCTCTGAAACTTCTTTCATCTTGGTTAAAACCATCGCTGAAATTTCTTCACTAGTAAATTGTTTCTCTTATCCCTTGTAAGTAGCCACAATTTTCGGCATATCGTTAGGCCCTTTTATGACCTTGAAAGGCCAAATTTTCATGTTATCTTGCATTTCAGCATAGCTAAATCTCCTGCCGATCAACCTCTTTGCATCTAAAATCCAAAAGGTTAATAAGTCATGGGATGATGAAACATGTGAATAGCATCAATGAATAAACTATGAAAGGTATAAACTGACCAAATACGGTATTAGCGGGGTTCCTTGCTATTTGATTCATGGCACCTTCACCAATGAGACACTGTTCATCTGTGAAAGCAACACAAGAAGGAGTTATTCGGTTGCCTTGGTCATTGGTTATGATCTCGACTCGATCATGTTTCCAAACTGTAACGCACGAGTATGTCGTTCCCAGGTCAATGCCGATTGCTGGTGCACCACCTTCTTTACCCATCATCACCTTCCAAGTTCAAACAATAAGTATGCAACTTAGGATGAATATTTATACTATTCCAGTATCTGAAGATTATATACCATACATTCATATCACTTGTTGGGAATAATATGTGATAACTCTAAACAATTTGTTATGAAATTAATGACTTTTGAAGTCACTCTTGCGATTCACGAATCAGGATCCTATTCGTTTTCTTATAATATTACAATCCATATCTACTTAGGTTATTTCAAGAAAAAACATCACATTTTCAATGGTGCGGTGGTTCGGTTTGATTTTTCACTCCTTCTTCCCGATCCCGAACCTTAAAGTTTGTTTTAAAGATTCAGTAACCGTGCGTTTTCGGTTTATCCAGTTGTTGACCAAAACAATGGTTTGACCCCAACAAACATTATATCTTCATTTTGTATACACATTTTTGAGTTTATATCAACCAAACATAATTTTAGGTCATGTAATAATCGGAATGACGACATGGTAAATATATAAAAAAGTAACCACTTTTATACAATACTAAAGTCAATAAGTTGGAACTTGATCTACTTGAGCCAAAATTGACATTGAGGTAGCAGTTCCGTACAGGAAACATAACATTAGGAGTAACTGAGTAATGTGAGTTTGTTTCATCTTAAAAAATAGACGGGAAAGGATTAAATTACCAGAGTCGCCTGAGGCCTCCGCCCAAAACTGTCGTGCTCCAACGCTATGGAGTCGGTATACGCTTTGTGTATCTCCGTGTCTCCTTCTTGGACTGTAAATGACGTAATGTTAATGTAAATAAAGTTCGAAAATGATATACAGTATAGCTTTACTGATGTGTAGAGGTCGTAGACTGGTAGTGATGATGACGATGGAACAACTCAACACTCAACAGTAATATCATATTCAGGGAAATGACCTTTTTACTTTCAATTTTTCTTTTATTTGATTTTGTTTTAATTTTACTTTCTTTGTTATTATTGTTATCCTGTGATGCCTCCGTTTCAAAATCAATTAATGTACACGTTGATACTTGGTGCACAAGGTGGCGTCACACTGTTCTGAATAATGTTGAAAGTTAGGATTCTCTGATGTGTTATGAAACTGAATTTACACTGTTCTGAAGTTTTTAATTATTTGTTAAATTAAGAACCAAATACAACATTCGTTTATGAAATATTAAAAAAATAATTAGTACAAGAATTTTAATTTACAAACTATTAAAAGAAAAAAAGGAAAAAAGGAAAAAAAATTGTTTGGACCAATTAAAGTTTTAGTGGCTAATTTTAATAGTCCATTATAAAAACTAAAAGCCCATTCAAATAGTCCATTTTAAAACATAAATCTTCTTCTTTCTTCTTCCTTTCCGAACGATACAGCAAACACACGGCTACTTAGAGAGAGAGAGACACACACACAGAGATATAAACAACAGGCACACATACTTCATCTTATTCTTAGAAACAAAAGAAAAAAAAGGCAAAAAAAAGAAAAAGAAATATTAAACAAATCAACCAAACCAGCGTCTCAAGCCAGACGTTGTTTGGGAAAGCCGTCCGAAACAGTGTCCGGAACGGTGCTCCGGTGTGGCTGAACGTTGCTTAGCAGCGTTTTCAAATGGGAACAGCTACAAAAACCTTCCCACACCTTGTGCTCTTATCTTAGTCCTAAAATAATTATTACCTTTGTTCTATATTTATTATCCACATATAAGAAACATGCAGTTTTAAAAAACATAATTATTACACTAAACTATTTATTTAATATTTTACCCTTACTTTTTATCTACATTTTTGTGACATACATATAAAGTATAGATACAATCGGAAGTTTAGTTAATTATATCATTATACTTTTAAAAAGAGAAAAATTAATATGGGACGTTCAAAAAAAGAAACACGGACTATAAATATAGTATTTCCTGTAGGTGATGAGTTCGAATCTCGCCCATGGCATACCTGGGGGAGGGGGAGACTCCACGGCGCGATACCCATCTAAGACATGGGAGAGCAACCCCTTTAGAGCGTCGTCGAGATTACAAAATATGGAGCGGTTCTCATATCGGGGAGTAATCGCTTGTGAAAGATGAACGGGTGCATCAAAAATGGTCCGTCAGTGATTCCACAACTGCCTTTAAAAAAAACCCTCATTTTACACTCATTTACTACTTCAAATCATTTATTTCATAAATAAATTCAGCCAAACTTGCATTGAAGATAAGGACAAAATTGACATTTCCCTATATTATCATCCCAACTACAAAAGTAGTTCATTATTAATATCCTTTTACATCATTTAAAACTTCCACGTTATAAAGTGACGGAATCGCTGTTGACTGTAAATGTATATGCATATATGTATATCTGTCATCCATATCCGATTCACTAATCATCCACATCCATATCCATATTCACTATTCATCCATTTATATCATCCATATCTATCATTTAGTGGATGGATCACATGGATATCTACCGGATCGGATGACCATTGCCATCTATACCCTCAAGATATCTAAAATTAACGGAAAAAAATAATTTTTTAAGATAATTAGTGACAGTTTAGAATTTTGACCTCCCAAAATGTCAGAAAAAAAAAAATTAAAATTTTACTCCCCCATTAGAAATTTCTAGTTCCGCCTTTGTCAATGGAGCGTTCACTAAACTTTAGTCACCATAGCACGATCAACTTCCGCTGCTTCGGATGGACGAGTCATTCAAGTTTTTTTTTTAAATAATTTTTTTTTTGCCTTTTACAAACAAATGTATTAATAAATAATAATAAATGTGAGTCATAAAAGTCCTGATTAACTATTTATGAAATCACATTTGTTAAAACTAAAACTAATTCATTCTCGTGACAATGAAAGATGTTAAAATAATCATTATTGAATTGGTGTTTAATATACTAGTATTCAATAATTGGTTTTGTTACATGTACAGTCAAATCAAATTTAAAATGAAACAATATATGGTTAACTAATTGATTGAAGTCACTTATATAATACCAAATCACTATATGCATTAGTTAATTAATTTTTGTAAGACACCTACCTATTTTCTAAAATATAGATTTTTTTCTCACAAAACAAATCAAGAAAACACGAAAAACCAAAGTATGATCAATCTTAACTACTTTCCGTGCAATTAAAGTTTTCAAACATTAACTTTCTATTTTTTTAACGTCCTAAAACTTGTTTTGCTCTTGCCATTTTGTCAAGTTAATTGTGGTACATTTAGGTTGTTAAGTTTGGTTAGTGGTTGGACTTCAAATGTTAACAATTAGACAGATTGGGCCTAAGTAGTTGTGAAGTATAAAAGATAGAGACCTAAGTAGTTGTGAAGTATAAAAGATAGAGACTAAAGTGTAATTATTGGAGGTCTTAATCTCTTCTCTCTTTACTATCTCTCTTTACTATTATTAGAGACTCATTTGCATAATCACTTATGAATTAGGCTGATCATATTATAACTAAGCCTTCATTTGATTACCCAATTAATCTGTAGGTTTATTATCTAGTTATATATATATATATATATATATATATATATATATATATATATATATATATATAAATAAGAGCCTAAATTAATTAATCTTAATGGGATTTAGAGAATATGCATTAATCATGTCCATCATTTTATTAGTCATTCTAATTTAGACCATTGATCTACTTAACTTTGGTGATTTATTAAGCTTAATATCTTTTGTTCACTTTTTGACAAACTTTGCCCTTCAAAACAAAGGGACCACTCCCATTTTTTTCCTCATCATTCAAACGCCAGGCCAAGAAAAAAAGATGCCGCCCTTAATCCATGAAGAATTCAAAAACGAGTCGAACGCAAACAAGAGTCCATCGATGTTTCTGTGCACCATCTTTATTTTCACAAACGTATTCCTGCATATGTTTAACGATTTCAGGATCAGGTGTAGTTTTTTTGTTGTATTTGAATTTCAGAAGTTTTATGACTTGTTAAGTTAATCGTTTTGTTACTAACCAATTGAATTCACTACAACAAATATCTTGATTGTTCACATCATTTTCTTTACGTTTTAAAAAAATGTGAAGTATATAATCAAGTTTTTCACACTTATTAATGTGTATAAAGTGTTCACAATAATAAGCGTGAAGAAATATACAATCTTGACAGTAATTGTGGGAGAAAATGTTCGCACAACGAATTCAAACGTGTTAACACTTATATATGTGAAAATCATTTGTTACACCTAATTTCTTCACACATATTGAAGCGTAAAGAAATTGAGTGTCATAAATAATTTCTACTCTTCAAGTGTGAAATTTTTACCTTTGTAAGTGTGAATATAATTTTTCCACTATTATAAGTGTGAACAATATTATGATTTATTCAATTTCTTCACAATTAATAATGTACACACACACACACACACATATATATATATATATATATATATATATATAAGAGTGGAGAATATAATAAAAAAGTTCACATTTTTATAAAATGTGAAGAAAAATATGTGAAGAATGAACATTTTTTGTTGTAGTGAATATTATTATTGATCAATTGAATTAATTATGTATGTTTGTTTTAGTTTCTAATGTTTGATTTTGTAAAGTTGAATATTGTAATCGATTGCAAAATGAGAATACGTTGCTCGTTTGATGATTGATAACTTTTTGGATACTCATTTTTGAGTGAATTATTGTGAAGGCGAAGGATCCAAATTTTAATACAAATTGGGTACTCAAAAAATCATCTACAAACAGATTTTAAGGTAAGTCATTGTGCTTCGACGTGATGCATCTTATTATGTTTCTATAGTTAGTTTATGTTGTAGAGTCAAGATGGGACGAAGCATTATAAGTTTCCTATTAAAATGCCGAGTCAAGTTAATTTTGTGTTTGTTAAATTATGATCTCAAAAGGATCAATTTCGTAGCATATTTATGATTTAATTCAGGAATTTGTTTATTAAATGACTTGCAGACTCGAGCTTCCTTCCACCTCTGATTTATGCCATCATAGGTAGCTCAAGAGATATTGCAATTAGACCAGTTTTGGTGTATCCCTTGCTTGGAACTATGATAGGAAATTCGGTTTGATCATGTAAAACAGAAACATAAATTTTATAGTATTGTCTTTACTGCAACATTTTTTGATGGACGTCTCACACAAGCTGCATTTGGGTTTTTATGGTAGTTGCCTAAGTTAACCCATTTATAAGTAATGCTTCTAAATTGGCACATATGAATTTCTCCATGTTTATGATTATGAAAGTAGACCACAAGATAACTTAAAAGGAAATATATTTGTATTACTTAATATCGGATACAGAGGTGTACATATATATATATATATATATATATATATATATATATATATATATATATATATATATATATAAAGTTATAAACCACAAACCGAGCCCTACATATGAATTGGGCCTAACCCTAAAGGTAGGCCCGTAAGCAAACTAAACATTCGGCGAACTATTCGTGAACCGTTCGACGGGAAGTTCGTTTATGTTCGTTCGTTTTATTATATGAACGAACATGAACAAATTCTTAGGTTCGTTTAATTATATGAACGAACATGAACACATGTCTCGTTCGTTCATTTACATTCGTGAACGTTCGATAACATGTTCGTGAACGGTCGGTTAAATGTTCGTTTATTAACTAATAGTTTAATTAAATTAATACATATTTGTATATCTTATTTTGATTTAAGCTAAATTCCAAATATAATATTATTAAATATTTAGATAGTTTCATTTAATAATATTAAATATCTAGATATTTTTACCTCACATTGCTCTCTCATATTTCCCTCCACTCTAAACATACATCCATTCTATCCATCCACTAATTCCAGATCTGTTGCTCTTACCTACGATCGGACCAAGCAAATGAGTTTATTTTGTAATGTTGAATATGGATTGCAAAGTTTCAATTTCTATAATATATATGTGTAGATATGTATATATACGTTCGTTTATGTTTGTTGAAGTTCATTTAAGGTATTAACGAAGATATTCATTATATTATGTGTTTGCTCGTGTACGTTCGTTTGTGTTCGTGAACAAATAAATTTTCTCAATGAACGAACATGAACAACAAAATACGTTTGCTTATCCGTTCGTGTTCGTTCGTTTGTTCGTCAAAACCTTAATGAACGAACATGAACAGACTCCGTTCGTGTTCGTTCGGTTCGTTTACAGGCCTACCTAAAGGACTTTCCATAATGATAATATACATCTATAATATACAAGCTAATAGCTAACACTCCCCCTTAAGCTGAAGCATAGATATTAATCATGCCCAGCTTGTCACATATAAAATTAATTCGAGATTCTGGAAGAGCTTTGGTAAGGACATCAACCAACTGACTCCCACTTCAATATGTTTGGTTCGTTCATGAAACACAGGATTGCTTGCAATATTAATAACTGCTTCGTTACCACAATACAAATTCATTGGTTTAGACTGAGTGAACCCAACTTCTGCTAGTAAGTTTCGTAGCCATATAAGTTCACATGTGGTTTGTGCCATGGCCCTATATTCAGATTCTGCACTTGAATGAGATACAACGCTTTGTTCCTTACTCTTCCAAGAAACAAGATTTCCTCCAACAAACACACAATACCCAGTAGTAGAACGTTTACTTATAGGATCCCCATCGTAGTCAGCATCTGCAAAACCCTCTATTACACGATGGCCATGGTTTTGATATAAAATGCCACGTTCTGGTGCACCTTTAAGGTATTTTAGAATATGACTAACAACATCCCAATGTGAAGTTCTCGGGGATGACATGAACTGACTTACAACACTTACCGGAAATGCAATGTCAAGAAGAGTAATGATAAGGTAATTAAGCTTTCAAACAATTATTCTGTACTTTTCTGGATTCTCAAGTAGATCACCATCATCTCTTAACTTCACATTTGGTATCATAGGTGCGTCACAAGGTTTTGCAATTGTCAATCCCGAATCACTCAATAAATCTAAACAATATTTTCGCTGGGACAAACAAATTCCTCTCCTACTGCAAGAGACTTCAATTCCCAGAAAGTATTTCAAAGAACCTAGATCCTTTGTTTGAAAGCGGGTTCCAAGAAAAGTCTTTAATTGATTGATTCCAACTTCGTCACTTCCAGTAATCACTATGTCGTCCACATACACAACCAATAGTATACATCCAAAAGTTGACGAGGAAAAGAATACTGAATGATCATATGCACTCTTACATAAACCAAACTCTGTCACTACAGTGTTAAATCTCCCAAACCAAGCACGTTGAGATTGCTTCAAGCCATAAAGAGAATTTCTTAATTTGCAGACTCTTCCGGACTCCCCCTGAGCAACAAACCTAAGTGGTTGCTCCATATTTATGCAAATCACCATTCAAGAAAGCATTATTTACATCAAGCTGACGAAGTTCTCACTTATACGTGGCAGCCAAAGAGATAAATAGATGAACAGAAGAAAGTTTTGCAACAGGGGAGAATGTTTATGAATAATTCACTCCATATGTCTGAGCATAACCCTTAGCTACCAATCTCGCTTTTAATAGAGCTAGAGACCCATCCGGGTTAACTTTCACGGTGAATACCCATTTGAATCCAATTGCCTTTTTGTTGGCAGGTAAGTCTACTAATGTCCATGTACCATTATGATCAAGGGCATCCATCTCCTCAATCATAGCGGTATGCCATCCAGAATGGGCTAATGCTTCACCAACAGTTTGGGAACAGATATAGAGTCTAATGTAGCCACCAATGAACGAGATGATGAAGACAATTTATCATAAGAAACAAATGATGCAATAGGGTAAGTAGACGTACGTTTACCTTTCCGAAGAGCAATGGGTACGTCTAAATCCGGAAATACATCACTAGGTGCACCAGAATGTGGATCTGACAGAGGTGTGGGCATATAAGCTCTCTCATAATCAAAAGATTTATCATTGGGTGCATCAACAGATTATTGACCATTATCAGGAGATGCATCACTAGGTGAATCAGTAGATTTAGTGCTAGGCGGAACAGGGTCAGGATCCGATGTCGGTCGAGACCTCCTATGGTATACTTGAGCAAGGATTGTCTGACTGATCAACAATAGGTGTAGAAGACGTAGGAGGTGTAGGTATGATATAAACCAACAATTCATTATTCTCCCCCTGGTGACGATAAGTAGATACATAGAAAAAACATACACCTTCGTGGAAAGTGACATCTCGTGAAACCACATAACGATGAAGCGTAGGAGAATAACATCTATACTATTTCTGAAGGCGAGAGTATCCAAGGAAAACACACTTGAGAGACTTGGGATACAACTTAGTGATATGAGATCGAGTATCCCTAACAAAACAAGTACTACCAAATATCTTCGGTTCAATAGGAAATACACATTTTGTAGTAAAGAACTGAATATGGAACATCACCACCAAGAACCACTGATGGCATGCGGTTTATCAGAAAACAGGCTGTTGAAACTGCATCGGCCCAAAATGGCTTTGGAACGGTCATTTGAAATAAAAGTGCTTGATCCACCTCAAGAAGATGGCGATTTTTGCTTTATGCAACTCCGTTTTGAGCTGGTGTGTCTACAAAAGACGACTCGTGAAGAATACCATGCTGAAGCATATAAGATCGAAATGACTCGGAAAGATATTCTTTTGCATTATCGCCTCTCAAAGTTTGAACGGAAACATTGAATTGTGTTTTTATTTCACTAACCAACAAAAGTGTGTAAACACTTCCGAATGACTTTTCATGAAATACAACCACGTAACACGAGAGTGATCATCTACAAATGTAACAAAATACTTAAAGCCAGTTTTGGAGGTGATAGGACATGGACCCTAAACATTAGAATGTACTAACTCAAATGGGGATGCAACTCGCTTATTGACCCTAGGACTTAGATGAGCACGTTGGTGTTTAGCATACTGACAATATTCACATTGTAAGGAAGACAAATCAAAGAATTGGGGGCATAGTTTCTTAAAGGTTTGTAGGGATGGATGACTTAACCGATAATGCATCTCAAATGGAGACGACGATTTGGAGCTTACTAATGATTTCGGTACATGAGGTTCAAATATATAGAGACCATCAAATTCATGTCCCCTGCCAATAACTTGTTTTGTCCTTAGGTCTTTGAAAACACAATAACCAGGGAAAAATTTGACACTACAATTCAGGCTATGAGTAATTTTGCTAACTGAAAGCAAATTAAGTGAAAAGTTTGGAAGACTCAACATGGAAGATAATGATATAGAGGGTGCAAGGTTCACGATACCTACCCCAAGAACTTGAGCAATAGATCCATTGGCAATGGTAACATGAGATGACTTTATGTTTGATTGAAAATTGGATAAGAGATTGGAATTACCGATCATGTGTTCCGAAGCACCAGAATCAATTACCTATTTAGAAGTAGACGATGAAAGACATGCAGTAGCTTTGCCAATGTCAGCAAAGGCAACAGTCGGAGCATAAGATCTTAGAGAATCCGTATGGCGACTATATTCATTAATTGATATAGTAATAGTGCTCTCAAAAGCAGAAGAACCAAAAATCTTCTTCATTTGATTCCAAATTATCCGAATAATATAAAACCAGAAAACCAAGCAAATGAAGAATTCATTGGTTAAAATGGCCCAATAATCAACTCAAAAATGATTAGTAGCTGGATGTGATATATAAGAAAAATGAAGTCAGGCCTGGATCAGACCCACTAGCAAAATTAGATTCTCAATTATCAGACCAATCAACCGAAATTGAGATATCAGAACCAAATCATGAAAGAACAGAAACCGTAGATCAATCGCAAAAATCAGAAACCAAAATACAACAGAAACCAAACAGATTAGATCTCACTGAATATTTGACTTTAATCGCGGCGGCATGTGGGTAGCATTACGTTGGCACGTGAGCGGTGTATGGTTGTTGGACAAATTGCGTACTCACATGGTGCACTAATCTGACTATTAAGGGCCGGTATGTGTGAATTGTTCCGTTATTTATAAGTGAATTTTGATTTGGGTTTAATTGTGATTTAAAGTTTCAATTTGAAACTAGTGTGTAGTGGTAATAGACATAGTAGAAGCTCTGTTGCTATGATGGTTCTCTCTTTTCTTTTAGATCAAGATCTGGATCTATATCATTCAAGAACTGAAAAACCTAACCATTAAAACCTAATTTTGATCATGCTTATATCCGCTATCGTTCTAGATCTTCGAACTATGAAGCTCTTGTACCAGTTGTTAGAAATTTGCAGTGGAAACATCCAACTAACAATAATTTATTCATATCACTAATATCAATCGTTAGCAAGAAAGACAAACCCAACCAATTGTCATGAAAAGTATAACTCTTTAGTTCATGTAAAACGTTGAAAGTTTTATACTCCCTCCGTCTCAAATCTATTGTCCCCTTGTTGACTTTGGAGTCTTTCTCTTTCAACTTTGACCTTCAATATTTTTATTTGTGTTATATAATATTTGATGCAAAATATATGAATTGATTGGATTTGGAATGTATTTTCATTGGTATAATTTGCATCAAGTATTACATAACACAAATAAAAATATTGAAGGTCAAAGTTGAAAGAGAAAGACTTCAAAGTCAACAAGGGGACAATAGATTTGGGACGGAGGGAGTATTTGTAATTTATTAATTCCCCCTAATGTCAATTGAGTGACAGTTATGAATAGTAATTTTAAGTTTTTCTTATGATTTATAAATAAGAAATGCGGGCGTTAAATTGATATGTTGCGTTAGCTCAGTGGATGGAGTTTGTGCTTTTGTTTCCGAAAGTCAGGAGTTCAAGACCCCTTTCATGCTTTTCTATATTTTATTAGGTGCATATATAATATATATAATTGATTTAATAGAATTTAATACATGTGCATTGGTAGCCGAGTGGTTTTTGTGTTTGTGCACATGTTGAGAGACTCAGGTTGAAATCTTTAAGCCAACAAAAATTAACACTTTTTTTCCCTTCTATTGTTTTTATTATCAACATTTCTATATCTTTTCTTTCTTTTTCTTCTTCTTACATATATATATATATATATATATATATATATATATATATATATTGTCCTTAGCATACATATATTATTCATTATGTTTTTTTATTCATATTGCTCATTACAATTATATTTTACTTTCGTTGTTATTACTATTTTAATTTGTATTGTAAATTAACTATGCTATATTAGAATTTTATTTTCGTTTTCATATTTTTCACTCTAATAAATTGTAAGGAGAAAACATTTCGTGATATTGAATCACTATTTATTTTTCTTATTATCGTCAAGGAATATACCGGTTTGTTGCATCACAAAGCTTTTGCTATTCGATCAAAAACCTAATAGCTAATTGTAATTATCATTTTTTTCATGCTCAGGTTTGACACTTATAAATAGTAACTTTTTGTTTTATATGAATTACATTATTTTATATATATTTAACAGGTCTCCACCCACTAATTTTTATATCCGTGTTTCGGGGTGTTCATTCGGTTAATTCGGTTTAAATCGAACCTAATAGATTAAACCGATCGATTTTCGGTTTTCAAAAATTGAAATCGAACCGAACAGAACATATAAAAAACCGAACCAAACCGAACCTAATTACTATTCAATTTATTCGGCTTTTACTATTTGGTTTATGCTTTGATATATTAATAATATAAACAATGAAACAAAATCAAAAAACTTGATTATAAAACAAAACTTATTAGCACGTTTCTTAAGTTCGTGACAAAAATATAATAATTTGCAAGACAAAACTAAGGTATAGTTAAGAAATTTGTAATAAACGGTGAATAAAATTAATAATGGTACATATTTTGAAAGTATTACCGTATTATATTACTATTCGGTTAATTTGGACTATTCGGTTTCTACATTGGTAACCAAAACCAATCCAAAAACCAAAATAAATATTCGGTTTTGAAACAAACCGATCTAAAAAATCAAATTATCCGAACCAAATAGTCCAATCTAAATTGTCCGATTGGACAATTCGGTTTATCCATATAGTGAACACCCCTATCCATGTTGCAAGAGGTTCAGGTTCAATTCTTAGGCTTTTGTGGTTATTGTCTTTTTTGATTAGCTTGTCAATATATATAATTAATTGTACAATATCAAGATATATGTAGTGGGTGGATGAAATGGTTAAACAATTTATCTCATGAATTATGGGGTGCAACTACGAGTCCATGCGATAATTTTTTTATTCCCCTTGTCATTCTTAAAATAATTGGTGCACATATTTTATACATACATATACATATATTTATACAATTTGAGCTTTCTATGCTTAATGGATACATTTATTTATCATACTTATTTAGTGTTCTTAAATTATTTTACTCTTTATTTGTAAAATGATGATTATTTAACGTTTTATTTTTATATTTTATGTTAATATAACTTCATTTACTTTACCTTTTTGAAAACATTTAAGCCCTTATACATTATATGTAACATATATATTACGTTTAACATAAAAATACATATGTATATTTGCATCTCAATGGTTGTGCTATTTCACTACTCACGGTGGCTCATATTCGATTATCACATGCGATATTTATTTGTTATTATTAAAATTATTATTATTATTATTATTATTATTATTATTATTATTATTATACAAACCTTTATTATTGTTATTAATATTATTATTAGACAAACCTTTATTATTTATTACTACGTATATATTTTTGTCTTATATTTGTAATTATTATTATATTTTGTCTATATTGTTGTTGATATTTTATTTGTAAATAGACATATACGATTGGATCTAACAAATTTATATTTGTTTATTATTATCGGCGACTGATATAAGTGAAAAAATGTTAAAATTGCTTCAATATCTAAGGAAACATACCAACGAATCGAATCTGAAAATTACAAAAATGAACTTTGATCCCAACGAATCGAATTTTTGAAAATTAAAAAAATGAACTTTGATCCCGTCGCAATGCGCGGGCAAACAAAACACTTGTTTAAATCAACCAATTAAAATGGAAGATATGCTATAGATGGTGATAAACCAAAATAAAGGTCAATGATATATACAACAAAACTTTTGTTTCATATACTATGATTTATGTATGTTGATGCAGTAATGTACAACATTTGAATGGACATTTTTGATGTATAAATCAAAAAGATTGTTGTATATATCAACACTCAAAATAAAGGAAGCACACCAATCAAGTATTCGAGTGAACCAAACTAAAGTAAACTCTTTAAGTGTTTTGTGGTATATAATACAATGATTATAGTGAAAGTAGAGGGGTGTTAAATGATGATCGAAAATGAGCAATGAAATGACCTATTTATATATTTTGTGATGCATTTTCACAAAGTTTATGACGTTTCATGAAATGGTGCAACTATTCATATGAAGTTGTCACTCTCTATAAAATAGTTAATTTAATAAGATGATTGCAATTTGTGATGAAAGGTTATGGGTATGTTTGGCAACAATAGGTTAGAGTTTGTGGCTGAAGTTGGGGTTGGAGCTGGAGTTTAGGCTTCTATTCAAAATCCACTTTATAAAGCTTATTGTTTAAGGGCTTTTTGGGGGGCTTATTTTTTCAAGAAGCCACTTTTTCAAAAAAACTTATAATTGGAGCTTATAAAAAATATAAACTTAAGTATCTGGAAGCCCATTATTCAAACACACCTTACGACTCTATTTTTTTTTTTCATCAAAGGAACCAACTTTTTCTTCTGGGAGTTGTGACTTTACATTACGATTTACGAGCATAAATTATAAATTAATTCACTTCTGATTTCTCATTCACTTATGATTAAAGAAAAGGATCAAAGGGGCAGGAAGGGTTAGAGGGGTAGGAGGAGCAGCCATATCCCAACCATTCATTCTAAGATCCACGGTTGATATCATTCCACATCACTTAAGGGTTTAATTTGCAAATTCATTTGGTCAGAGGGGTCTAAATGCAATTTTTGTAAATTAAGGTGAGAGGGGGTAAAACTTTGGGCAACCATGGTCTGTTTCATTCTTCATTTGCATCAAATACACACAACACCTAAATATTCTCTATGCACTAAATTCACATACACCTACACAAAATTGTTCACCACCATCACCACCTTTCACCGCCACCACCTTCAGTGGCACCGCCACCACCTTCAGTGCCACCGCCACAACCACCCTCACTGCCACTGTCACCACCTTTCACCTCCGTCACAGCCGTCACCACCTGTCACCGCCATCACCACCTGTCACCGCCATCACCACCTGTCACCGCCATCACCACCTGTCACCTCCACCACCACCTTTCACCGCCGTCACCACCTTTCACCGCCGCCTTCACCGTTACCGTTCAGCTTCATCGTGACCGCCTTTTTCACCTCCATCTTCAAAGTCCACCTTCACCACTTCCTTTATCGTCCACCACTTTCATTGTCACCGTGCACCACCACCTATCACCGTTACCGTACACCACCACCTTCAATGTCGCCGTCCACACAACCTCCATCTTCTAAATCTGACTTTGTAGATATAGATCTACTTTTCAGATCTAGATCTGAAAAAGGTAGATCTAGATCTACTTTTTCAGATCTAGATCTAAGAAAGTAGATCTGAAAAATCCACTGCATTTTACGCTTTATCTACTGCATTTTAGATCTATTAACCAAATGTAAGAATTTACTGCATTTTACGCTTTATCTATTGCATTTTAGATCTATTAACGAAATATGAGAATTTACTGCATTTTATGCTTTATCTACTGCATTTTACGTTTTTTAAGCCTTTTTATGCATTTTACTTTGTTCACTGCATTTTATGTTTTAACTGCATTTTACGATTTTTTACTGCATTTAATTTTTTTGTACAAAATCTTGTATATTATCATGTTTTTTGAATATATATTTTTTAAGGAATTTTTGGATAAATTTTTGGGCAATTTTTTGAGCAGGTCCCTAAATTTTTCAAAATTGCAAAATAGTCTCTGATGAAAAAAGGGGGACTGCAGGTAACACGTGTCATGTTTTGGTTGGCAAAAACCTGCCTTTTTTACCCTTTTTAAATCGCCTGCTTCTCTGAACCTTACCCTATGATTAATTGAAATTTTAAAATTTATTTTCTATCATCTTTTATATTTATTTTCAATAGAGATAGTGCATGGACCCCGACGGCCAGACACATGAATTAAGAAGCATATTTTCTCAAGAATCCAAATGTTATTAGTAATACCGGCAATTTCTACCCATAAGCTTCAATCAGGGTGATTCCAGGTATACCTTTTGAGATTTTGGGTTGTTCTGGACAACCTTAATTATAGGAATGGGTCAAATGGACGAACTTCTAGAAGTCCTATGGGTTAAATGGGCAATTTTAATTCATTTTTAGTTGAAGGAATGAACAAGGAATTTAAAAAAATAGCACATACGAGGGAGAGAGTAATGTTGAGAGGCTATCGGTGAAGATGATTATGAATGGGGTTTGTAGGGTTATTTAAGTATTTGGGCTTTAAATGGATTGGTTTATATTACATGGGCCTAATTTTTTAGCATTCTAATGGGTTTTTATTAAATAGGCTTTAAATCATAGAATTTTTGATTTAATTTTCTAATTATTTGAATGTTTTATTTTCATTAATTTCATGTTTTATTTCTAATAATGTAATGTTGTGATACCCGGTCAAAAAGGGCAAAATTAGCGACCAATTTAAAACTTAAATACACGTATTATATACGTGTTATTTCGAAAGTATTCAAGTATTATATATAAATATATATAATAACATGAAATAATTATTTAATAATCACATACAATCAAATCTGAAAGAACACGCAATCTCAAATATGGACGTTGGTGCAAAACATTTTTAAATAATGTATTATCGATGAAAATAATAATTATTTATTTGGTCGCAAATTTAAACACAATTTGTACACTGAAAACTATCCGTCAAAATTAGTTGAAGCAAAGATATATTTGTATATCTCATTAAAGGTATTTTTATAAAATACTTCGAATAAAAATATATACGATTTTATATTTAGAAAATTATCACTTTGAAAGATTATACTACATACGATCGGGTACAAAAATATGGGTATTTTGTACTACGAATAGGAGCCAACCAACTTCAATAATTGGAGCCGGTCGACTACACCAAACACACCCCTCACTTTCATTTCATTTTCTTCTTCATCTCTTCCTCTCTATCTCTCGGCTCTCTCTCGATCTCTTTCAAAATCAAAAATAATAACAATAATATTAACAATAACAAGATCAGCAGCAGCAATAAGCATCGTCATCATCACCATCTTCATCATCTTCTTCACCTTGATCGCCATCATCATCACCATTCGGTCTCCATTTTTAATACGTAAGGAATCACTCACTTTTTATTCAAATTATGTGTTTAAATGACATATATCATCATGTATTAGTGTTCTATCAAGTAGATTATGTCCAAAAATCGAACATATACTCATTTTCCCAACTGAATTCGCGAATAGACCTGCAACACTTGAAATTGGTCCCTGAGCCGAACGGTTGGATTTCAACCGCCGAACGACTAGGCTACCTTAGCCGAACGGATGGACTTCCATAGCCGAACGGCTAGGTCCTCCATAGCCGAACGGCTAGGTCCTCCATAGCCGAACGGCTGGACCTTTATAGCCGAACGACTGGAATACTCAAACAGAACAGTTTTTGTAAAAAATGCCGAAGAATTTCACAAGTGTTTTTAGGGTAGCTTCTCGATGAAAAATTTATTATAAAGGATTGGGCTAAAATTCGCACGGTCACTCGAAAACAGCCCAATGATCAAGGCTATATATAGCCTGGGCAGTTTTAGGCCTTTCGGGGTCGTCTAGGGGTCGAAAATGACATATTTCAGTTTTTGGACCCCGTACCAAATTTCGTAACTTATGAAATAAAATATAACGAATATAATGATAATTGTAAACAATACGATACATCCATGAACGATTTATATATATGCAAAAACATACGTTATATATCTTTAGAATATAATTTCAATCCGTCACCAACTGGCCGTACATTTTATAAACTATGATCGGAAGTACAAATATAATCACTTGTACATAATCAAAATGGATAAACATTAATACGGGGAAATATTAGATAATCAAATGCTCATTAGAATCTCGCGTGTTTAGGACACTAGGAGATTCGGGGATTGTCTATTCCACGTTGGACATATTCATTGCTCGGATAGACTCAGGTGAGTCTCACAGCCCCATTTTTACTGTTTTTAAATATTGGGGTGAGATAAAATGCTTACTTGTTTTCGTGATCACTGTTATTCGGTTAGTTAATTTAATTGTTAACTCTGTTAAATATGCTGGTTATCATTGTCGGTCTTGATTTTCATTGTTCAGGTATTGCATGAGTGTTTTAATACGGGAAAGTCCTCATCATTGCATGGTTCGTTAACTTAATAAGGCGCGATTACTAAAAGATAGATCTATCATGGGAGTGACGTCCCCGTCCGGGTTGCTAGCTACAACCACGTCCAAACGGGCATTTTAGTAATTGTTATGGGTGTTGACACCGTTCGGGAGGCACAAATCGGGTTAGGCCTCGAACCATGGCTTAATGCAATACAAATGTCATTGTCGGTTAATCATAGTTCGGTAACCTTAATGGTTTAATCATTGTTCGGAAACCTTAATTGGTTTATCATTGTTACGGTTATTTTATTTAATCATTATCGGTATTAAATCGTCGGATAATCATGTTGATCACATCGATGTTTTATGTTAAACCTGTGAGATTCACCAGCTTTATAGCTTTATAGCTGACCTTTTATTGTTGTATTCTCAATTGATCAGCTACAGTAGGATGGCCCTCAGGATAAGCTATCTATTACGAGTCGCATGCATCTACAAACACATAAAGATTTTCTTGCATTATATTTTGCTAAACGTTATGTATTAAAATCTTCGAAAATCAATTTTGCGAACTCGCTATTATATTGTAAACTTATGACTTAAACTCTGTACTACTTTTGTAATATTTATAAACGTCTCATGTAGAGTCATGTGCTTGTAACCTCTGTGTTTGATTATTGATTAATCACACCCAAAATCGTCACTTCCGCAAATCATGAAATCGGGGGTGTGACAGATTGGTATCAGAGCCTGAGGTTATAGCGAACTAGGTTGCATTTAGTGGGCCTAGACTATGACCGTTAGGCAGTATTCCTCATTAGGTATAACTGGTTCAAGAATTACATCATACGCGTTTAATTTAACATAGCGTAGCTAACTATGTACACTTAAATAAAGATGATGTGAAGTCTGAAAGAGGTTATATTGAACAGGAATGCACTAGTTGACTCTGACCACGAGAGAACCGGGACTCATATTTATTTTGTGCTAGACACAACTAGGCGGATATATAAGTGTACATGGTATATACGTATATGATAAGGCTATTATATATATTGTATGTATATGAATAGGCCTCGGATATTCTTTAAAATACTCGGTGTTTATATAAATATATTGTATATATATACATAGGTCACAGATATTCAGAAATATACTTAGTATATATGCTATTATACCTTGGATACTCGGTAACATACTCACTATTAGGATACATCATAGGACTTACCGGTCGTAAGTTGATCGAATCAGGAAAAATAGTACCGGGATGTGCCTTAGCTTTAGAGGGTCATCTCTTCGAGACAGACTTACCCCGGTAAGATTAGAAAATTTTGTCATTCACTCTTCGTCATGCTTAACATTCGGAATCAGTATTCCTCTAAGGACTGAAATCTTTTTCATTCATTCCTATCAAATTTACTCGAACTGAAATGGCGAACCCCACGATGGATGACCATGCGTCGGATAATGAACAAATTCTAAACATCTATCCGGATGTGATATTCCCGGCACTTCTGTAAACTTTAACTCTTGTAATCTCTTGGACACGCTTGTTAAATGATTACAATCATATTACCTTCTATTTTTCTCATTTGACGCATCATGCATCAATTCATTGTTCAGTGTTCATACAATTGTGACAACCCTAACCTCTAAACCCCAAACCTTAAACCTCAAACCCTAAACCCTAACCTCTAAACCCCAAACCTTAAACGCTTTACAAAACTTTAAACCCTAAATCTTACTAAATTCTAAACCATACTAAACCCTAAACCCTAAACCTTACTAAATCCTAAACTCTACTAAACCCTAAACCTTACTAAATCCTAAACTCTACTAAACCCTAAACCCTAAACCCTATATCTAAATTAAATGTTCAACCAAATATTAACACATGTGTTACTAAAATGTGAAACCCACAAAAAAATGAAAAAAAAAACTCATCGAAAGTATACCTTGAGGGATGACAAATCGAAGAGGATAAAATGCTGAATCTAATGGTGCAATCTTCATAATTTTTTGATTTGTCGTTTGTGAGATATTTAAGTTTGGGGGTAAATTGATTTTGTACATGTAAAATATTCTCTTTGTATACATGACACAATTTGATTGCTATCTTTATTCTTTCAATAATTCTTGTATTTTAATGAACTTTTTTTTCCGGATTAATCTTAAGATATGGTATTTTCCAAACATTTTTTCTCCTCGATATTGTATAGACACTTTTGCTGTGTTATAGTAATTTTTTTATATTGATAACTTTTAATGTTTTAAATTAGTATTTTAACATACTTTATTGTAAGAATTTATTTTTATCTGAATTTGTAAGCTCTTGTAATTTATGGGGTTTAATTGCAAAAAAAATTCTCATTTTTCTAATTTTTTTTTAAGTTAAGCCCAAATTACCCGAGCCCGTTTAGATCATGCCCGTTATGGCCCGTGCCCATTATGACCCGAAATCATTTTGACCCGACTACCCAAACCCACCTGTTTTGTCACCTGTACCGACTGTAGTTATTAGACAAGTGAACATTCATTTGGAACAAATACGGTATGAAGTAAACTAGCTAGTTACAATTAAGTCAATTGGTAAAAGTATATATAGTAAAAAATAAGAAGTAATAATTACAAATAAATAAGAAGAAGATATGAAAATAAGCAAGTCAAATCTACATAATAATACGTCTTGTCGTCTACTAGCTAGCATCAATATTCAATAGAACTACTAATTACACTTCCCCTTGCAGCTAGCAATAACTTCAATTTACTTCATTCAGTCGTGTATATTTTCCTACTTATAGAAAAGAGCTAGAGACTACGTATCCATACGTCAACCATAGATCGAGAGCAGAAGAAGGCACAACCGGAGGTATAAACTTATTTTTGACTATTTGTACTTCGGTAACCACATGCATAAGCAACGAATATATGGTATAGTATTTACATACATACATATATATGTATGTATATATATATATATATATATATATATATATATATATATATATATGCATGTTATATGTAGCTTTCATTCAAGTTAGATCATCTCATCTCATTTTACTTTATTTGATTTGATTATATGATAGAATGATATGATTTAGTAATATACAGTAGTATCTTAATCTTAATTATAAGTGATTAATGGGTTGAACTTTTAGGGAAAAAAAATTGTTTGTAGTTCAGAATAGAAACCAACGGTCATAGAGAATGAACCAAATTTCCTATGGTTTATATTTGGAGTCAACAACATTAAGAGTAATTAATTACTTCACAGTTCATATGTCTGTTATCAGTTGTTCTCTGCAAGTAGCCAAGCACTAAATTGTGCGGAGTACTATTTATCTTCGGTTATATTTTTTTCCTTTCTTTTTGGCGAAAAAGAAAGAGTTTGTTACTTAATCTATTATGTAATCTTATTTCTTTTATCCTGTTTGAACATAGAAAGTGATGGCGGATAAGGATGTTGGAGCACCAGCAATCGGGATTGACCTAGGAACGACCTACTCGTGTGTTGCAGTTTGTAGAGATGATCGAGTCGAGATCATTCCCAATGACCAAGGGAACCGAACAACACCATCTTGTGTTGCTTTTACTAATGACCAACGTCTCATTGGTGATGCTGCCAAGAATCAAATCACAATGAACCCTGCTAATACTGTATACGGTCAGTTTACGTACTTCATATATATATGGTACGGTGTGGTCTTATGTACAGATTTGATAAATTGTCTCTGGAATTTCAGACGTGAAGAGGTTGATTGGCAGGAGGTTTAGTGATGTCACGGTGCAGGATGATATCAAGTGTTGGCCTTTTAAGGTCATCAAAGGGCGTAATGACATGCCAAAGATAGTGGTTACCCATAAGGGTCATGAAAAACAGTTTTCTGTTGAAGAAATTTCGGCAATGGTTCTGTCGAAATTGAAAGAAGTTGCAGAGGCATTCATTGGTGAAAATGTGACAAATGCTGTCATCACAGTCCCAGCATACTTCAACGGTTGTCAACGTCAAGCAACAAAGGATGCTGCAACAATTGCTGGCTTAAATGTCATACGCATGATCAGTGAGCCAAATGCAGCCGCAATTGCTTATGGTGTAGACAATTATTCACGTCTAAATGGAAAGAAGACTGTACTTGTGTTTGATCTTGGTGGGGGCACTTTTGATGTCTCTCTTCTGACCATGGACAATGAGGATACTTTTGAGGTGAAGGCTGTTTCTGGTGACACTCATTTGGGAGGTGAGGATTTTGATAACAATCTGATGAATTATTGTGTCAAAAAGTATGCTAAAGAAAATCTTAGTGAGGATATAACTGGAAACAAAAGAGCAATGGGGAGATTGAAAGCTGCATGCGAGAATGCAAAAAGAGTTCTTTCATGTTCCACTGAAACTTCAATTGTACTTGATGCTTTGCATAAGGGAATTGATTTTTCTTTAATGATCACTAGGGCCAAATTCGAGAAGATAAATTTGGAAGTTTTCACCAGATGTTTCATGAAACTGAAGACATGTTTAGCGGATGCGAAGATGCACAAAAGTAGTGTTGATGTGGTGGTTCTTGTTGGTGGGTCGACTAGGATCCCAAAGATCAGATATATGTTGCAAGAATTCTTTGGCAGGAAGGATTTGTGCATGGGCATCAATCCTGATGAAGCTGTGGCACATGGGGCAGCAATTCTTGCTTCAAAGTTAAGTGGTCAGACTACAAAGATACTAAAGGAGTTTGTGTTAACGGATGTTGCTCCCTTATCACTTGGTACCGAGGTTTATAGAAAACTAATGGAAGTTGTCATCCCACGGAACACTCCCATTCCTACAGTTATAACCCGGACCTTTGTAACTACTAAAGATAACCAAACTGATATGGACACCATGGTCTACCAAGGGGAACGATCTAGAGTGAAAGATAACTTTTTGTTGGGACAATTTAAGATCTCTGGAATTCCACCCGCTCCGAAGGGAGAAGCTGAAGTTGAGGACTGCTTTGAAATAGATGCCAATGGCATCTTGACGGTTACTTCTAAAATAGTATCCACGGGAAAAACCATGAAACTTACTGTCAATCATAGTGGGAGTTTGTCGAACCAGAAGATCAAGAAAATGATGAAAGCTGCTGAGAAGTTCAAAGTTGAGGACAAACAGTACAAGAGGAAGGTGGTTGCACTCAATGACTTGAAGGACTATTTGTATGTTCTGAAGAAGAAGATGAAAGGAAATGACATGTCACCAACAACATTGAAAAACATGAAGTATGTGTATGAGGATACTAAGAAATGGCTATCTAGTAACAAGGATGCAACAGGCGATCAAATTCAGGCGAAGAAGGAGAACGTTGAGTTCCTATCCAAGGCTTTTTCAAACTAGATGTCTTTTGCATAATGTATCGAATTTTGGGATCATATATAGTTTCATGTATTGCACTAGATGTTATTGTATGAAATGAACATGACCATTATATATGTGTATTTTATCGTACTGTACGTTCATGGTCCATACCCAAACGGAATCCTTTAAGATCTAACGGGAAACCCAAAAGTTAATATATATATATATATATATATATATATATTTAAAGACCGAGTACCGAACCAGATAGCTAAGGCTCGATTTTGGTTCGGTTCGACCATTAGCCCATTCGGTCCAACAAAATGCCCGACCCCAAGAATTACCTTAATTACAATAGTTGTAGTTGGAAATATATATATTGAATGATAAGTTGAAAAAAAAACAATTATACTTCAATAGTACTTGTTATTGATGGTCAAAATAACGAGCACCTTCAATCATCATCTATGACTCATTAGTATTGCATTTGGCATAATGGCATTGAAGGGTCAAAATCTTTGGTATCCATTATCAAGTGGCCGGCAGTGAGTCAGTGACTTCTCTAGTTCTCTATCTATATCTATATATACTACGTATTTTATGATGTATAATCTACAACGGAGTAATGGTAAATTACTATTCTACCCTTTTGACTATTATACTCGACTTTTAAATACTTAAATAAATACAATTTAATGTAAAATTTAATATCTAATAATTATCTTTTGGTTACAAATATAAACACATTAATATTTGTCTTTTACATAACTTATATAAATATTAATAAATGTTTAAGTGCATGTCAAGATTGTTTTAATATAAGCATTAATGAAAAATCATATATTTTTTACAAATTATAACTCACTTTTGTTTTCTATATATTTTATCTTTTATACTAATATATAAACAATATGTCACCATAACATAACAAAGAATACATAAAATTTATTTAATATATCAGTTAAATATGTTATTCAATATCTAAACATTTATAATAATCCAAGTAATTATAAAAGTTAATATAATGCTGCTATATAAAGGATTAACCATTTGATTTGAAAGAAACATATTTTACTGTATTAGTTTATACAACACTAACTGAAAATATTTTATAATTATATTAGATATATGTATATATATTAATTTATTTAACTATTAAGTATTATAATTAGAGATTGTGATGTGGGTCGAGTTAGATTTGCGGGTCTTAAGGTTTATAATCTTAAACTGAAATTAATTTGATAAATGGGTTAACGAATCAAAAGTAACCAACCCAGATATGACCTGTATTGTGCTAGTTGGCCGGTCAAACCATTGACATGGACTTTAATCCAAACCATTAAAATAAGTTAAACGAGTCGGCGGGTTGAGACTTGACAATACAACTCTTCCTTATTCATTTACTTGTAAAAATTCATGTTGTGTTGAAAATTATCATTGACGTGTAGATTCATCTGAAATATAATTCATATAAAATTGTTTTACCCTTACTCAAGTACGACATGGCGTTAAAAAACTTACTGTGAACAAAATTTATTGTCCCCGCTACATTGTGCGTGCAAAGTGCTATTTTGCATTGAAGGGTAAAAATCTTGGTATCTTTATGTCATTAATGACTCACTGACATGTTAAAACTCTAAAAGCTTGACAATATTGAACATGAAACCAGAAAAGCTACTTAGAGCATAGGAAGTGGGTGCGTTCACATGTAAAATAAAACAGGCATGTATTCTCACCCCTAGGTTTAAAACAGTAAAACATAGGCTATGAGACTCAGTTGAGTCTGGTGAGATGCTAACAAGCAATGATGATGGTATACAAGAGGAATGATGTTGTCTCTAACGACTGAAACCTGTTGGGCGTATTAAACGCGCAAGGTTTTAAATGATTAGATGTCTCAACAGATCATGTATGCTAGTTGTTCCCTCAACTAGTTATGTCTAATGATTTGTTTTGATTTGATTGATTGTGATTGGAAAACATGTACGGCCTGGTGTGTTCGAATAATAATTCCAAAGTATTATTGAAATGATATACATATAAAGTATATTTGAAGTGTTTAAATATCGTATCGTATAAATATAGGGGTTACGTGAGATTCGACCCTTGTTGTAGAAATTAGTTTCAAGTTTCTATAGGATGGGGGTCCGGGGGCAGCGCCCCTGGTAGCGGGGTCCAAGGGGCAGAGCCCCTGGCTGGGGTCGAGCTGCCAGGTCAGCTTGGAAAATTTTTATTTCTACTATATTGCTTAAGTAAAAACGCATTTAAAATTCGAATTCGGAGTAAAATTAGGTGACAGTTTCTTAGTTCAAAAACTTAATAAAAATCTCTATTTTTATACGATACCCGATCGGTGGAGGTTCACACCCGAACGGATGTGAGCACATACCCGATCGGCTGGGAAGGGTTACATAGTCGATAGGCTGGATCATAACCGATCGGCTGAAGCATAACCGATAGGCTGAAGCATAACCGATAGGCTGAAGCATAGCCGATAGGCTGAAGCATACCCGATCGGCTGAAGTATAGCCGATAGGATGGATCATAGTCGATAGGCTGAAGCATACCCGATCGGATGAACTATAACTGATAGGCTGGATCATAGCCCATCGGCTATGAGGTCGTTTCAGGTCAGTTGCAAGTCTGTTCGCGAAATTAGTTAGGAAAACGAGTATAGGTTCGATTATTGGATATAACCTAGTTGATAGAACACCAATACATGATGATATATGTTATTTAAACACGAAATTTAAAAGAAAAGTGAAAGATTTCTTACGAGTAAAAATGAGAACCGAAAGATGGAGATGGTGGTGAGGATGATGATACACGATGATGATGATGATCCTAGCTTCTTCTTCCTCCAATTATGATGATGATTTTGAGGGTGATGATGATGAGGGCGGTTTGGTAGCTTGAGCCAAGAGATAGATTGAGGGAAGAGATGAAGAAGAAAATGAAATGAAAGTGAGGGGTGTAGTCGACAGGCTCCAATTATCGAAGTTGGTTGGCTCCCATTCGTGGTACAAAATACCCGTGTTTTTGTACCCGATCGTAAAGTAGTATAATGTTTTCAAATGATAAATTTCTAAAAATGAAATCGTATATACTTTTAATCGAAGTTATTTATAAAAATACTTTTAGTGAGATATAAAAATATATCTTTATTTTAAGTTTGAATGACGGACCTGGTTCGAATGATTTCGTCGCGTTTGAGTGAATTCGAATAAAAAGAAATATGTTATATTTCTATCCAAGTAATTAATAATTATTATTTTTAATAATAATACATTATTTATGAGTTTTGTAGTGAATATTTTGATTTGTACGATACAAAATATTTTATATATTATCAAAATAATATATACTAAATAATGAGTGTATTAAATAATAACAATTCTATATTACTTTATACTTGTGTTCACCAACGCCCGTATAAATGAATCGAAATTTGGCCGATTTTGATAATGCACAATTAAATTTAATTATGTACTGATATATATATATATATATATATATATATATATATATATATATATATATATATATATATGTATATGTGTGTGTGTGTGTGTGTGTGTATCAATATATATATTGATACACACAATTAGCTAAATACATAGTACTAATTACATGTATTACTAGATGATTAGGAACTAATAACTAGTCCTAATTTTGACGGGTGTCACATTTTCTTTCCTTTATTTGATTGGCTTAAAATGTTTTTGTCGGTCCATTATTACTCCGAGAATACTACACGAGAAAACTGAATCACTCTCCTCAATAATGTACCTCATGTTCTCGTTCAATGTTCTCCATCACACTGGGAAAAAACCGTCACCAATCCTTGTGCTATTACAGGTACTCTACTTTATTATTGATAGAAGAGCACCCGCGTATTACGGCGGGGAAGATATTAATAATGCTCAAAAAATATTTTATGTATGTTTGAATATTGTTTTTATATGTACACCTTATAAATTTACTTTTTAAAGTCTTTTAAGTTTTGCTAATATTTATACAAGCATGTATTTTAAGACTAATTGTTATGTAAAAATAAAGAAGTGATAATTTTTAATCAGTATTGATTATGGATGACTATATTTTTGGTAGTTTCTATAGTTAGGAAAGGTTAGTTTAGTCAATATTATCAAATATAGGGGTATTTATGTTATTAGAGTTTCTTGAAATTGTAAGGTAATGAAGAAAATGCTTAAACAAATTATAAGGGTGAATGATAAGTTCAAAATTGTCTTTAAATAAAAATGAAATAGAAAAACATTTATGTATACATATTTTGTATGATTGTGTGATGTCTTGTAGAGATTTTGAGAATATCTATGAAAAAATATTGTTGTCATATAAATTATTTGATTAAGTGAAAATGTAGAATAGGGAATTATCATCTTTCACTTTTAAACATTAAGGAAAACAACATGAAAATTATTTATAAGGGTATATATTAATAAATAATTAATTATTAATAAAACATTAGTAGTAATCAATAATAGTTTAATGACTCATCTGTTACGTACGGGTTTTAAAGCTAGTTATTTAATAGCATATTCAACATAAAAACATATACTATGATGAATAATGGTAGTATTAGTGTAACGTCCAGGAAATTCAAGAATTTGATAGTACGTTAATTGTAATTATTATCTTTGATTAGTAATGATGAATAATATCTAACTAAGTCATTGGTTTTATTTATGTCTAACTTGGATGACACATGTAAGGAAAATGTCAAATTGAGACTAGTATTCATAGATACAAACGTACGGGGGTTAAGGCGGCAAATTGGTAATCCTTGATGAATTAATATTTAAAACAATAATTCAGCCCTAAATTTTCCAAAAATCTGCTGGAGAATGTCGATAAAAAAAACCAGAGAAAAGGGTTGATTTCTAAGATTTCCTTCAAAGAAGGAACCATTGTTCGATCATAACACAGAAGTTATTAGGAATCACGAGGTGATTAATATGTTGGAAATAATGTCCAAGGTTATAACTAATTGGTAAGACTATCGTTAAAAATTAGTCTTTTTTGGGTCGCCCTCAATGAACAATAAGAGAAACAATAAGAGAACTAATATTAATTGGAATTAATATTATAAGTTAATTATTTGATTTGTTAATTTATCAAAGTTGATAAATTAATTAGAAGCTAAAAGAAATTAACAGATGCTAAAAAAAATATTTAGTTAGTTTATTAATTGAATATTAATTAGAAACTAAAAAGAATATTCTGGAAGCGAGTTCCAACCGGCGGTTGGAGGCTAGGGTTTGTAAGTTGGTGACACGTGTTGTTACTTGGGCAGGAATTAAGTCCAACTGGCGGTTGGAGGCCGAAAACAGCTGTCCCACATCGGCCAGAAGACCAAACCCAAGGGCATCCTCTCCCCTATAGTTAGAGGCCATCCCTAAGCTTTCAAGGTATCTCAGATTCGAATTTAGTTTCTTTCTTTCTCTCTTTCTCATTCCTAATCCTTGTGAGAGTTTACATGACTTAGAGTCGGGACCTTAGGATTTGGAGTTTCTCTTAGTTCATGGGTGTGAACCATTAAAGGTATTCTGGTTTGGGTACTTGCCTCCAAAGCATGGAAGGTCGAGCAAAGAGTTTGCGTGAAGGTTAAGCAAGGAGTCTGCGCGTGAGAATTTGGTTTTCTTAAATGTTAGTGTTTCTCATTTATGCATTTATTTTGTTATTGTAAATAGCTTTATTAAGTCAAGGTCCTTTAGGATTTAGTTTCCTAGTTGCTCTAGATTAATTGTTATTTTCCGCTGCATATGTTAATATAGTTAGGGAATAGAAAACCCAACATAACATTCTATAAGATGACAATCAAAAGATATTTATAAGATCACTAATCAAAGGTATAAATCTATTTAAATTCATTTTTAGGGTTTATATTTATTAATGTTGAATTAAACAAAGTGTTAGTTGATTAAACAATTTAGTGATATTTCATAATTCAGTTGTGTTTAAATAATCCTATAAAATCGAATACACATCCAATTGGTACGAAATATCATTCTGGGTAGAACTTTATGTTTTGTACAACATAAAAGTTTTAAGTTTTTGTTAATTCGGACTCTAAACGGATCCAAATTATCATTTTGTAAATCTAGGCAGATTGGTGACGAATCAATAACATGCTTTTATGAAATTCATATATATTAGAGTTTTACTCAAAAAGATATGAATTTCCGGAAAATGATAGTTTGACGTGTTGTTAAATAACCTATATTATATTATAAGACATGAAAATGTGTAAGTTGGTCAAATGTATATATTTCTAAAAGTGTGCGCTACTGAAATTGTGTAGCTAATTAGTGTCGATTAAATTTTCTGAGTCAAGGATAGAGCAAACCATTAGATAACATCATTACTAATCTAGGAGTAGCTCTACTCCTTGAGAGTTAATTAAATGGGTGTCCTTACTCCTTATGTGGGAGTAATTGTAGTCTGATCAATTGTATCAATAAACTTAACCGTTGAATTTAGGTGGCAATAATATCTAATCTAATATGATATATTTCTTGAATGTAATGTATAGGTTATAGTGACACTATAGAGGGAAATTAACTTTGGATTTTAAATTGCCTTTATCAAGATAAGACAATATTTACGAAAACTGGTGCACAATCAAAGCTATTACACTTGTGATTGTCACTTAAGTGTTTTAAAGATGGTTAATTAATTCAACCAAAGTCATTGCATTTGGGCTACTTGGGGTTTTTTACTCTTACGCGTTGGTCGGGTTAATCATGGGTTGTTGTAATTCCATATTGATTTTACATACTCATGCTAGTATTAGTTGTTATGATGATGTAGTTGTTTATTAAATTGTGTTGTTGTTATGTTGTTGCTATTGTAGTTTTCGTTGTACATATATATGTTCATGTTGATAGCTAGTATGGCCATAGATGCATGCTTAGAGATGAGTTGTTGTTGTTTTTGAAGTGGTTGTTGAAGTTGTTATGTTGAGCTATGTTGTTGTGTTATTAGTACACCAATATTGTATGATGCTTAGGATGCACGCACACAATAGGAGCCCTAAAGGTGTTGAAGTTGATGAAAGATAAAGGAGAGTTGTGTTAAATAAATTTAACAAAATAACGAGGCGTAGAGATATCTCGAATGAATCCCGAGAGGGTTTCATAGTGACTTATCGTGAGGTGGTCACAGAATAGGCGGACATATGATATTCTAGACACATTCATGTTGCCATTGTCGATATATGCGATAATAAGCTTCCCCTGATTGTTTTCCTAAGGCTTATAGATTCACCCACGGAGTGATTGGTGGACTAGTGAACTAACCCTACATAAATTGACAGAAAAGTTGAAAGGCGTAAACAATAGATGAAAGTTGAAAGCTGAATAGTAAGCACGACTTTTAAGACTTGGATATTGGTTCTTGTCATGCTACTCGTTTTTGTTGCCTTGTTGATTAGTATTGTTATTTTGATAATTATTGTTGTTGCCCTAGTGATCATTATTCTGGATGCAAGAGTTCGTTGAATTGCTAATTTAAGACGCATTTTGTTGACTAAGGGTTTTACTGGTGTTTTATATTTTAACCCATTATGCTTACACAGTTTTATAAGCTGACACTTATTTTCTACTTGGCGATTGTGTACTTGCATGTTAGGGAACTTAGGAGCTGGTGATGAGTGAGGCGTGTGGTTGGGCTTACTCATTAATGAGACTTATATTCATTGCTTTTAAGTTAGACATTTGTTATTGGGTTTTTATTTATACTATGTTTTGGTAAGAAAATGTAACACCGTAGTTGTTTTGAAATAAACGTGATTTGTTTATTTGATATATTGTTGGAACGTTTTTTCGCATTTGTTCTAAAAAGTTTTTGAAAACACGCATTCTTAAATTTAGGGTGTTGGACATTGTGACCATGACCCACACAAAGATTTCCGTAACTTGGTTTATATGCATGTGAAACTATAGTTATGTACAGTCTGCCCACATAGTTTGGTGGTTAACTAGTGTTCCATTTACGCAATATTTTTTTAACTTTATTATTTAGCTGGTTATAACTTGTAAGAAAATTCTATCGGTTAATCACAATTACCATCAAAAGAAGAATTTAAGTCATAGATTGGTAACACACTTTCACTTTTGTTCCGATGTTGGTAATAAACTAATTTTATTACTAATGTAAATAATGAACCGCTAAGAAGTGTTACATATTAGCAACGTACTATACATATGTGATTCAATGTTGGTAAAGTACTTATGAATAGTATTACTCACAACGAGATGCTTTTACAATGTACATTACCACCGACATTGATAATAATATTAGGTTGTTACATATATTAAAACAAAATTGAAAGTACATTCCCAATTTATGACTTCAACCCTCAAAAGAACTATTAAATTCTATTCTATATGTTAAAGGTGGTAACTTTTCAATTGTTTTTTTTCAACAATAATGGTATACGATTATATCTATAAGCACAAATAAATGCATTATTGT
The DNA here is from genome assembly GCA_963422505.1 of Pseudognaphalium luteoalbum. Lineage (NCBI taxonomy): Eukaryota > Viridiplantae > Streptophyta > Magnoliopsida > Asterales > Asteraceae > Pseudognaphalium > Pseudognaphalium luteoalbum. The sequence goes on along the minus strand of OY730192.1, from coordinate 62,497,059 downwards.
CACACCCCCAAATTCGTTAATCGTGGTTAGCGGAAGCATTTGGTTAAGTATGGGGGTAATGACATCAACGTTGTACATGCATACGTATCAGAGCATATGATTACAACAGAACATATATATTAAGACGCTAAATGTAATAGTTACAAAGTTACGATTCATCGAATCGTACAAATGTAAAAGTTGTTAAGTTTACAAAAATAGATTTCATAAATATGACTAAAAGCGGATTAATTATACAAAAGAAATCCATATGTTTCAAAAAGTTGGCATCCTAAAGCTTTGCGGGTCGCCTAGAGTTCCGTATGTGCAGGCGGTTCTTACGTGCAGCTAATTCCCTGAAAAACATAGTAAAAGTCAACAACGAGGTTGAGTGAATTCACAGGTTTTATGTTTACGTGTAAAGTTTCGTACTCAATGTGTTTGCCTTAGCAAATAAGTGATGTTTTGTGGAATGTCATCCAAAGGTTCATTTGGTTGGGAGATTAACCAAAATATAGTTTACGTGGGATGTTGCCCAAAATATAGTTCGCGTGGGATGTTGCCCAAAATACAGTTTAGTAGTTGTTGTAGGAATGCCAATATCCTATAAAATGTTTCGTGGGAAAGTCAATATCCCTGATCCAAGTCAGTAGGATCGAGTACCCAAGTCAGAAGGGTAAAACCAGAATAGTAGGGAAAGTCAGTATCTCTGATCCAAGTCAGTAGGATCGTGTAGAAGGGTAAAACCAGAATAGTAGGGAAAGTCAGTATCCCTGATCCAAGTCAGTAGGATCGAGTACCCAAGTCAGAAGGGTAAAACCAGAATAGTAGGGAAAGTTAGTATCCCTGATCCAAGTCAGTAGGATCTGATCCATGTCAGCATGACCCATTAGTTGCTCAAGAAGTAGAGACTTTGTACGCATGCCCAAGACATAGGGACTTCCAAATCAGTTTTGTAAAAAAGAAAGTGTTGCTGGTCGTTCTCCAGCGTTTCCAAAACAATACTGGTCGTTCTCCGGTTTATCAAATATAGTTTAACTCGTTTGTAGTACTTTGTAGTATGAAAACGTTATTTCATAAACATAAATTTGTGTAAGAGTTTAACAGTTTCGAGTACTCTAATCGTTCGAGTAAAACAAGTATACAATCATGTAAGTAAAAACAGTTGATTATGTTTTCCACCCCTGTTCAAAAGTAGTAAAACGGTAAAAGTAGGGGCTGTGAACTCACCCGTTGAGCTAAGTAAAGTACGAGTGCTAGCAAAGCCTAAAGCCCAAGTCTAGTCTGAAATCTACAACGCTCTAAACGTATGAGATTTAATAAGTATGTGGATGTCTAAGTTCGACAATCCATGCTAGTGTTCACCCAATCAGATTATGTCCAAAGCGTTCGTTTAATGTTTACGTTTGAAATTCGTAGTTGTGAAAATGTATACGACTCGTTGGTGACGTTTTGAAATCAACATTTCCATAATATACTTATGTTTGTTTCATTGTATTTTTATAAAGTATGAAATTGTGTACAGGGGTTCGGGGGCAGCGCCCCTGGTAGCGGGGTCCAAGGGGTGGCAACCCCTGGCGGGATCCAAGGGGCAGAGCCCCTGGCTGAGGTCGAGCTGCTAGGTCAGCTTGGAAAATCTTTATCTATACTTATATTGCTTTAGTAAAAACGCATTGAAAAATTTGATTTCGCGAGTCTCGGTTCGCAGGTCAGTTCGCAAGTCAGCTCGCAAGACATGGTCGACTCGCAAGTCTCGTCTCGCAGCTCAACTCAGTTTGCAGGTAGGTCGGTTCGCAACTTGCTTCGCAACTCAATTCGCGATTCGAGGGTTTCAGTTCGCAAGATGAAGTTCATGAAGGTCGGTTCGCAGGACGAATAGATCTCAGTTCGCAGGATGAACTGATCGGACTCTTTACTTTAAAAACGCATTTTAAGTCAGTTTTTGGACATATTTTCGTCGAGTAAACGTTCTAGCATGTATATATAAGCTTTCTAGTACTTTTAAAAGAGTTATAACGTTTCTTACCACGAAATCGAAAATGAAGAAGATGGGGATGAAGCTCGTGATGTGGTGATCGATTTCCTTTGAATCCCCTTCGTGAATTGTTGCATTTTTGATGTGTTTTTGGGATGATTTGGGCTGCGGTTTGGGTTCGCAGATTTAGAGAAAAGAGAGGGAAGTGAGGGTGTGGGTGTTTGGTGAATGATGAAATGAAAGAAGAAAATGAAAGAAAAGGGGAAATGGGTGGGTCGGTTTGGGTTCGCGGGTTTGGGTCGACCCTTTTGGGTCTCGGGCTCGCATGTTCCCGTTTTCGTTTGCCCGATCGTATAAATTGCGTAACATTTTTAAATAGAGTATTTTATCAAAATACTTTATTTGAGTTATAAAAATATAACTTAGTTTTAATTCATTCGTCGGGTTCATTTCATATGTTTCGGTCGTGTACGGTTGTGTTTTATTTAAAACGTGTTACACAATGTATATTATCTCAATAATATAAAGTAAATAATGTTCGTCTGGATAAACTTCTCATTATTTATTAAAAGTGGTCACCAACGCCCAAAATTAAGTGTGTCGGACTCGATCCAATAGTTTCACGCGTAATTATAACTAATTGCGAAAATAGTAATACCTCACGTATTAAATAGTTGGGCTTTGCTAGACTTATCTCATAAAAATAGTGTGAATTCACTCAAGTAGGGAATTAGCCTAAAATTCAAATGTTTAGTATACGTGATCGCGTTCAAATTTGCGGGGTGTTACGATTATGGTTAACAATATAAGGAGTGGATAAGTTTAAAACTTCTAGAGTGAAGAATTTGCAAGTAAATGGCATTAAAACTTAAAAGTTATTCATTTTGAAATGCTAAAATTATTTTCAACCTTTCAACATATTTGAGCGTTCATTGTCAATCAATGCAGTATGCAACTATGCAAGTATGCAACTACTCCATTTCCAACAATATAAGCCCATAAAACAAATATCCACAATCCACAACACAGAACCCAGAACATAAACCTACAGAACAAACTCTAAAACACAATTTCACATAAAATAGGCCCATTAAACAAATGTCCAGACCACATAACCCAAAACACAAAACATATGTTTTTATCTTGTTACTTTTCGCCTTTTCGGGATCACTACTCAGTAATATATTCTATGAATTGCAACAGATGTCTTTGTACATATAATGAATATGCCCATCATTATACAGTTGGTTGTTGATTATGCACTTGATTCCTGTTTAAATTGATTTTTAGTGTGTTGACCAATGTTTTATCTTACGAGAAACATTTGGAAAGAATTGAATGACGATGCACTGCTAAATGTTTGTAGGTAGACAATTAAGTAGTTACACTTTCATTTTTGTTTTTTTCATCCTTAAATACGCGTGTTCTTTAACTAGACATTCAAGTATTTATAATTTCAAAAAACGTACATTCTAAACAAGTCTTTCCTCTGATAGACTTATATTTTGATACGAAAATCTTGTAAACTTCTTGAGCTAACAAGATAGAAAAGGTTGAACTTGTATCCTATTCAAGTGGAATCAATCAAGAAATGAACTCATATAACTAATTAGTAATTTGAGTATATATTGTTAGGTCTGTCATATTCAACTCCAATTACTTTTGACGAATTTGAATTCACATACCTATATTTGGGTCTGATTTTACAAATTCAAAGTGTTTGAATTTGGTTTAGTTAACATTTATTATAAATCTTGATTACATAAAAGGCGAATGATTAAATCACTTCAATCTAAAGCTTGAATGATTGATAACATAAGGATTGGAGGTGTTGGAAGATCTAAACTTGGATTGGTAGTCCAATCTAACTACTAAATTTTGCATTCCTTACTTTACTCGAAGTCCATACCAATGGGAGAAGTTTGATCATGTCTCCTAAGATGTTTGATGAAGTTACATTCCACTTAAAACTTGATTGTGTCCTATTGTTTACGCGTTTAAGACCAATAATAAAAATAACAACATAAAAAATATATCAAACTATCTTTGTCTTTTAGAGAATCCATTTAAAGCTACTGCAAGGTAGAATCTGAAAAGGTTATGGGAAAAATTCAAGCTTGAACAATGGTTTTCTCATTAGATGATACCAAAATTAACATATTTCCCCCAAAACCATGTTCAAATTTATTACATCATAAAGACATAAACTAATCTAAAATAGGACAACTATAAATTTAAATCAAATGAATGCAAGGTTAAATTACTTGCATTCGCCAAGGCAACAAGCTTAGTTACGAAATTACCTTTAAATATTTGACTAACTATTAAATCAGTTTAGGGGGAATCAGGTGTCTTAAAGCTTGAGTTGGTACCTATTATGAAAATGGAGTCCAACTATTTTGGCTTTGATGTAAGATATATATCCTGATTATGTTCACTTAAATACAAAAACATTTGCTTTAGTACCTATCATGTTAGTTTGAAGAATAGCTAGTTAGGAAAGAAACCACCCGTCAATCTGTCATTTTAGTTATAACTGATGTGGTTGCAGGAGTTAGGAGTTGCTATGATGAGGGAAAGCGAGTAGCTGAGACTTCGATGTTTGACTATCATAGGCAACACGGAATATGTGAACATCCTCTCAACTATCTGTAAATAAATCACTATATATGATAAACTTGTTGCCGAAACAAGTGATTCTCTTTGCAATAGAAATAAGGATTGCTAGGATATTCAATACATATGGACCCAGAATGAACATTGATGATTGCCATGTTGCAGCAATTTCATAGCTCAGGAAATTCAGTAACATCTCTCACTACTCCCCTTATCTAACTTTATCTTTTTCGATCTTTAGTACTTTTTTCATTCAACATAAAAATCCGTTAAAATAATTGTCTCAAAAATGGTCTATTGAATGCAGTAATGAGTCATTGAGTGTTCAATCATCTGGAACTCAGACTCAAAGCTTCTGTTACGTATCTGACATGGTAAACTACAACTGTAACATAATCATTTAGATTAGCAATTCTTGGTAAACTACAACTGTTACATAATCATTTAGATTAGCAATTCTAGCCAAAGATTGGCGCCATGTCCTTCGACAATTTTACTCTCTCTGCTACATGTTCCCTTGTTTACTAGGTGGATGCATGGCGTCATTCGACTTATGGAAGGAAGCAATACAGGGCCAATTAATATTGGAAATCCAGGTTAAGCAAAATATGTATTTTCATCTTTTTTTTGCGTTAACATGCAGCTTCTGTTCATTTTCACTAATGCTTCTTATTTATTTTATGGTATGGTTGAATTTGCCGAAATTGTGAAAGTGGTTAGTTTCGCTCAAGACTCCCAAAAAATTTCCAACATCTTTAATATATTAGTTTTCAAGAATCTGAAATTGGTTAATCCAGCTAATCAACCCAAAAGTGGAAATACGACATGTAGACAACACACCAGAAGATCCTCATCATCGAAACCCAATGATAACCAAGGCAAATGAGCTGTTAGGTTGGGAACCAACAATCAAGTTGCTGTATGGCCTTCCTCTTATGGAAGAGGATTTCAGACAGAGACTTGGATTCATCAAGAAAACATAAAACACGCATTAACAAACAACTTTCATGGATTAGTTTGATGGTTCAAGTGTCTACACGTGTGAAACTTACATATTCTATTATTATGGAAAATAAACAGCTGCAAGTTTTTTCCAAAATCATGCTTATGAGGCAAAGTTCAGGTTACAATTCAAAATTGTAAACATCAATCAGTTTGGTAACTTCAGCATATCAAGAATTACGTTTCCATAAACAATTGAATTGAAAAATAATAGATAATATGAAGACCGCTTACAACTACAAGCTGACCAAACCTACTATAACCAAAACCATATTAACAAGTTAAGAATACATAATTGTATCAAGGCCATGACAACAACTTGAAAATTCCACATATGAAACTTGAATTTCAAAAACTAAATGAAGCTAACTAGAATAACACACCAATTGGGCACATCATGCTGGCTCAACATTTTCGACTGGCATAATTGGGCGCCAACGGGTTATGTTACCATCGTCCATCAGAGCAATTCCCTTGGAGCTCAGATCATTCCTAATACGATCACTTAGCTCTAAATCTCTTTGCTTCTTCACTAATGCACGTTTTTCTTCTGTTAGTCGAAAGATTTGCTCTTCAATTAACCCCAACTCTTTCTAGTGCTTTTTCCTTTAGTTGCTTCAACACCTGTCAAGTACAACAAATAGCAAGTTTGAAATTTTATCCACAATTCAAAAGTAGTAAAAAAGAGCAATTTCTACAACACCAACCTCAGTATATGTCGAATTGGAATATAATCCTAACACTTCCAAAACATGGCTCACTTCTTTAACCAACTCAATAATAGAGTTGATGTATGATAACCTATGTTGTTGTTGAAGCTCTTTCTGAAAATCAAGTATAAAAAACAATTAAAACTCATATGTATATGTAACCCTTCAGCGATTGAATATATTCAACGAAATACTAACCTTGAGCAGGGGTAAAATTGTGTTCAGCAATGTAAGTCCGTATGTATTTGGATCAATAACGAGGTTATCTTAAGGTATTAAGGTGCGGAATCCCTTAATACTAAGTTCCCGGATTGTGAACGGTTTATCTCGCAAGAATTAGCGAATCAACAAATTAACTAGCTTTATATTGATTATCAAAGATGTTGATCGATCAACACCTAGCTATAAGAATGCTTAATTTTGCTCTGGAATCACTGGAAAACTGAATGGCAAAAGTTTATTAGGTTTAAACCTAATTTTGTATATAAACCCGTCTCGGTTCGCAAGTTTTGGGCTCTGCGGACCGACTCAGTTTGCAGCCCAACTTGGCCCAGCGAACTGACTTGGCTCGCCTCCCAACTCTGCCCTGCGAACCCACTCGGTTTGCATCGCAGATCACTAGTCAAACATAGTCAACATTTTTCAGCATTGAACATTTAACTCTAAAATGTTTACCAACCAATATTTTCATTACAATTCAAAACCAATTTACAAACTTGATTACAATTAACACAAGTCCTATTTCAAGCTAGATCTGTTATCACAATAACATGTCCTAATAGACTCCCCCTTGACAATAGCTGTAACATCTATGTCCTCAAGTTGTCTTTGATCTTCACTTATAAATCTTACTTCCAGCATACATCTTTAGTTTAATGCAAGTTTTAACCATTAGATGATATTCTCTTCCCAAATCTCCCCATCCTTCAATAGCAGTAATCCTGTTCTTGTATAACATCAACAAGTCACTCTTGGAAAGATTCACTAAGTGTCGATGATCATACACTCTCAAAAGTTCTCTCTCACCACCTTCCACTTCATCATCAGCTTCACCAGTTTCAGCTTCTATATGCCATCTCTTCATATTTCTCAGAATATCCTGAGGCATAAGCTTTAATGGTATCTGTTGTACACATTTAACTACTGGATATATCTTTTTACGCAGTCGTCTTCCTGTTCTTTGACTTCTTTCTTTTAACTTGATGGTCCTTCTGACTCTTGGCTTAATACGTTCAAATTTCATTGACCAACCCTCAGTCTTATATCTTTTTGACATACCTTCCATAAGGATCATTACTGGGGTTCTTCATCTCCAATCTAGCCAAGTCTCGAATTTCAAACCTAGGTAAGGACTGAAGTCTGCAAGCTTTCGTTCAAAATATTGAACTTCGTCATATCTTTTGATTGCAAAAAGCTTTAGATATGCGTCATAATACCATCCAATTATACCTTTCTTAGGTACACGTTTCTCAGTAATATCAACTTCTGATATCGAAGTCTTTGCCTTTTTCTCCTTCTCCAAAGGCTTAAACATCGGATTATCTTTATGACTATCAGGAAGATTTTCTTCAGAATCAAAATCAGTTGACTCATTAAGATATTCATCCAAATCTATAACTCTTTCTCCTTCTTCATCCTGAATAATCACATTAGTCCTTGAAGGGTTTATGATATGTTCATCAATATCAGCATCAAGAACAACACCTTCAACGAACTCAACATTAGTAATAGAAGTACAATCTTCAGGAGGTACAAATTCACCTTCCTCTAGATCATAATCGACTTCTACTTTGACCTCATCGAAAATCTCAGTATCAGAATCACTTTCAACATTCTTTTCTGTAATCAATTTAAATAACACAAATTAGATAATATAATATAAATACTTTCATTGATTACCCTGAATCAATCTAAGCATTTCCTTATTAATCTCAATCGTATAATCACAACTAATTATTAATCTTATATAATTTTAACTTGTTATAAAATATCTCAAGTGTAAATCTTATATAACTTTCACTTGTTATATAAAATCACAAGTCTAAATCTTATATCAACTTAACTTATATACTTACAGAAAGTTAATCTTTCAAAGATTATAAATTATATTACAATCAATCTAAAATTACAAAAGTATATCAGTTTAATATTACAAATCATAACTACTTCTCACCAGCTTCACCAACTCCACTTCCACTTGCACCAGCACCAACACCAGCAGACTCAGACTCCCCCTGAATCATAGCTTGCTCACTAGTCTTTGAAGGACCAGCCGACTCACTATCTTTCTATGCGTTGGGATCTTCATCTCTGTCATCTCGCTTCTTCTTCCTCAGCTCATCCTCCTTGCACGACTCATGGTATGCCAGGATCTCCCCCTGAGACGACTTGTCCTTGTATAGATTCAGGACTAATCTCTCAAGACGATCAAGCTTTCTCTGGTTATCCTCAGCATCTCTAAGCAACATCTTGTGTGCTTTCAACAGGTCATTGTAAGCTTGACCCTGAGTCGTAAATTCCTTTGCAAGAGTCAGATGCTGAGCTTCAAGAGTATGAACGCGAGATTCCAAGTGGGAAACCCGTTCAGAAGCTTTCACCGATGGCTGTGCAGGCTGAGCAACTGGATGTGCAGATGCAGATCTTACATGTGTTTGAACCATTTGTTCAAATGCATCACTTAGTAAACCCGCAGCAACATGACTAGCCTTGTTAGTCAAAAACCGAGAAGTAGGAGTTGTAGAAGCAGGCACCTAAAAATAACCTAGATCAATAAAAGTCACAGACTAATCTGTCTCAATCTCTGATTAAGCAAGCAATATCAACAAAATAAGTATCTCTAACCTTCTCTGAGGTCTCAGACACAGTTGCAGTCAATCGTTGCCTTTTAGGTTTAGCCTGAGCAGGCTGTCTTTCCCTAGCAACTGTTATAGAAAATATCTATCTCAGTCTCTAGAGTAGAATTTACAACATACTACAAGTGATCATAAGTATAAAAAGTTACCTGGACGAGACAAATCCCCAATAGTTAATTGGGTAGTAGCAAACATATACGCTTCCTATGTGATGTCTCGAGAGGTGTGACCTCTTCATCCTCTGAATCCTCATCTATCAAATGATAATCAGGATCCTTCTCATTAGCTTTACGCTTGCCCTTAGTGGCTAGATCCATGAATACCCTTGATCCTTTCTTAATCATCCCCGAAGGAATGCCCGTAGGGAATCTGGGTCGAGGATCAGTATCATCATCAGTTTCCTCATCATCAGAATTAGATGCCGTGGCACCATCTTTACCCAAACTACCAGATGTCCCAACATTCGGTCCATCGTGCCTCAATTCACCCTCAGGTCTAATAACTTCTGGGCCGGCATCCTCCCAAGAAGTAATATATGCCAACTTTTATGATTAGATATTTATCTATATCATCTAAGTTTCAAGATAATTATATTGGTATAAAATTAAATACCCGAGGTTGGTACTCCTCAATCGCTTGAAGTACTGGATCTGTAACATCATCTTGATGTCCCAGTACCTCCTGCACAACCTGAGCTGCGATCTCAGGGATAACATGTTGTTCCTGCTGACCAGCTTGTATCGAAACATCTTCAATCACCCTGAGGCTCAGCTACAGGTTGAGGTTGTTGTTGTGCTTGAGCTTGAGATTGAGCTCCTGCATCCATCCAACCGTTGTTGGCCGGAGCAACATAATTCTCCCCCAGAATATAGCCAAAAAGATCACAACCTTCTGGCTTGATGTGATCAGGACGCTTAGCAGAATTTTGAAAATAGGCATTGTATGTTCTCAACCTAATCCTATCAACATGCAGATCGGGCGAAAAAGCTGGCAGGTCAGGAATCCGGTGACGGATGATAAGCATGCAAAATCGCGGATATATCAGAAACTTCGTTCTGACTGTCCCGGTAATCTGACCAATAAAGGAGCTAAAAATATAAGAAGAGAAACTGTATGGTTTGTTGTAAACCAGGGACAGTAAGCCAGACATCAATAGAATAAGCAAAGCTCCCTCAATGAAATCAATAGAAGAGAAACTGTATGGTTTGTTGTAAACTGTATGGTTTGATCAAAGGCCTTGATGAACTGACAGCCTCTCTTGGGACCAGAATATCCCATTCTGCCCAAAGCTCCCTCAATGAAATCAATAGAATAAGCAAAAGGACCAGCTTCTTGATCAACAGTGCCTAGTCGCAGAATCTGACGCAGATCGTCAGCCGAAAAAACAACTGGATGTTGGTTAACCCTCATCCGAATCACCGGAGGGTTAGCCGCAGCATCGTACTCAATATTCTCCTAAAACTGGTTCAGAAGACTCTGAGAGATAAGTGGAGACTCCATAATGGCATATCTAATCCTCGATCTAGCCAGATACGTCAAAATGTCAGTAAAACGCTCAGCACCGCACTCATTTATGTCCAGATTCACCAGAATATTGTGAGTAGACGCAAAGGTTCTATCAGCCATATCTGTAATCAGAAATTACACAAACGGCAATTAGCTTAACCTAACGAACATTAGTTAATCTAAATTTCAACGTATTATGATCAAGTGATCATCAAACATCTATGCTTACTATTAACTAGTACCTTAATTTATTGAACTTAATTGAACTGTTAAGTACAATTATGTTTCTAGAATTATATACCGTTCGTTAGTTACAAGCGAAAATTTGAGTTATTATACCGCCGATTGAAAATCGGGACACGCCGCACGACTACCTATGAGTCGGAAGACTTTCGATATGAAAGAAACCAAAAATTTCATGGATTACATGTATTTATCTTATAAACTAAAGTTCTAAAGCCTAAACATGTATAAGGAAAGTAACTTGTAATTTATTTGTAACCGTAAGGTTCGCAAATCAACAACAAGTTTAATACAAAATGATTTTGTAAACTTAATATTGAATACATCAATCATTCAGTTCGCAAATCAAATTAGGAGATGAAAATTTAAATTTGGTTTTCAAAGTCAACAAAAGTCAACTATTTCAACTCGCTTCACAGGTAGTATCTGCGAGTCGAGTGTCAGTTCGCTTTAGTCAACGAAAGTCAACAAAGTGAGTTCGCATCGTTATGAAGGTCTGCGATCCGAGGTCACCTCGCTTCGCAATAGTCAACGCAATTCAAATTATTCATCTCGCTTCGCAATGGAGGTCTGCGAGTCGAGTTCTAAATGACTTAGCTCGCTTCGCAGGATCGAGTTGCGAACCGAGTTTGAATCTCGGTTTGCAGGAGCGTCTGCAGCACCAATTCAAGAATTAAAGCATCGATTGATCGACTTAGTATGTAATTAATCGAATCAATCTTGTGCGCTATACATCAAGCAACAAATCCTATGAATTTCAAGTTCTATCTTTCACTAATTAGTATATAATTCGTGAAAAATTAAACCGAAGCCTTCGAAACATAAAACGAGTGAGTACTCGATAAATACACAGAGAAATGGAATGAGATATACCTCAAGCGATGCGTAATCGAAAGTTGTATAAAATCTACGTAGTAAAACGCGTTTCTTGTTCACGATATCTCGAAAATCAACCAAAAACTCGGTTCGCCTCGCAACGTAGAAAATCGCCTCACAGAGTATTTGGGTTCGCTTCGCAGAATATGTGGAAAGTGAGGGGTTTGACTCGTTGAGTTGTTTCTTTTATACTCCATACTCACTTCGCAAGTTTGACTGGTCAACTTCGCAAGTTTGACCAAAAACGCTAATTTAGCTTTAAATGTAAATTGAACTTTTATTTATTTTTACAAGTCAAATTTTTTAACTCTCCATAGCGTTTTTGTCACATTTATACAAACTATAAATTGCTGTTTAACTTAATTTTAAAGGATAACACAATACAAACTATAAAAATAAAACTTTATTAATTTATAACGCAAAAGATTACAAATATAAAAATAAACGTAAACATACTTACTAAACATAAACTAAAAAATCCTATGCTCAAATGATTAAGAGTTTATCTGCTTAGGGATCATATGAGAAAGAATAAGCTAAACTTATTAGATTTTTAATAAGTCTAAGACGATTGGTAGTATACATACCTCATGAAATTCATATAAGCACAATAAACCAGTAATAAACTTATATTTATAAAATTATATCTTAGTTACATGTATCCACTCAATATAACACATTATTTAAAAATAACTTATTATTTATTTAGAACTTATTATTCACGAAGGTGAATGTTCATATGTCATAGACAGTTCAAGACGATTACCGATATTATGATCCGCATAAACAAATCATACGCAGATTTCTGAGCAAACTTTTAATTGTTAATGTAAACAATATCTAGTGTTTTCCACTATACAACATACTGAAGAACTCAAGTAAAACACATAACCCTGTATCTTTTATTTTTAAGGTAGAGGTTACTAAATAATGTCCTTTAGAAGCATATAACATACACTTGACACTAGATACTTTGTATCTTTCATATGTAAGGTAGAGGTTACTAAATGATGCTCTTTAGAAACATATAACTCACCTTTGAAAGTTTGATACTTTGTATCATTTTTGTTTATTTTAGATAACGGTGCATGGAAGTACCATCATTCAACAATTAAGACTTGTGTCATACATCATATAGCAGTTTACAAAAGATAAGACACAGAAATTAGAACTTCTTAATTGCTCAGAAATCGTAGTATAATCTATCTACCAATATATCGTATAATGAAACTGACTAGACTTAATTTATTCTTACCACTTGTTAAGTAAAAAGAGCAAGTTATAATCAGTGGATATATGTGTATAATCAGATAAATATAAGTAAGGTCCTAGTTAAAAGTCATTATCTTAGTGAAACTTATAAGAATCTACTAACACATCGTACTTAGGACTTCAGGTTATTATTATTAAGCTTATTCTCCTAATGTACTATCATTTCCCAAGTTTTCACAGATAAAAATTTAAACATTTTGTAAAAGAAACTTCTTTTGTTCTTTTATCGGAGGCGATTTCGCTAAGGTAACAAGCAAATGAATGCCATACCCCCCCCCCCCTTTTTTTAATATAAGACATAAACAAAAACTTACAACTAACTATTACATATCCTTTGGAAGACTAGTTATTGTAGATTCCTCATCCCGTTCAGTTGAACAAATGTCTCAAAACGCATCCTGTCAAAAGCTTTTGTGTACAAGTCTACCAAGTTGTCCATGGAAGGAACCTTGACTAACTTTATAAGCTTATTCTCAACACAGTCTCTGATGAAATGATGGCGAATATCAATGTGCTTCGTCTTGTTATGCTTTACAGGATTATTGGTTATTGAAATGGTGAATTTATTGTCAATCATCATCGGAGTGTTGGTAAAATTTAACCCATAATCTCTCATTTGCTGTTGAATCCACAACACTTGAGAACAACAGCTGCCGGCTGCAACATACTCATCTTCACATGTAGAAATGGCTATTGAGGTTTGCTTCTTGCACTGCCAAGACACTAGTCTTCCTCTTAAAAACTGACATCCACCAGTTGTAGATTTTCTATTGTTGGTGCATTTTGTGTGTCAGTCACTTGGTCAACATTTGTACTTGTCAAAGTCAATTAGTCTTAGTATGTGATGTGATTAGTGTGTATATTCGAGTCTGTAAACGAAATATAATTATTGAATATACAACTTAATGTTCATGCGATACAGAGCCTGTGTCGCAATAGCGACACAAAGGTTGTGTCGCAGGGTCGGCTGGACAACTATAAATAGAGGAGTTAGAATTCATTTAGAGGTTGATCAAACACTAGAAAGAGAGAGAGTTCGTGAGGCAGAGAGAGAGAGGCAGTGATTGTATTTTGTAATCGATATATTTTAAGTGTTAATATATACAAGATTATAGATATTGTGTTTGTTTGATTCGAATTAACGTTCAATATTCAATCGTTTGGATTCCGCACGTTCGATTGAAGTGACGATGTGATTAGGTCCGGTACGGGAGCCTATAAGTGGTATCAGAGCCGTGAATAAGTTATTCAACGGTTTCGGATCATGATTTGAACGTTTTCGGTTTGATTCGCGAAGGTTTTATTGATTAATCTTCGTTTCTGGGTTAGTTTGCTTGAAGATTTCGTTTTCTAGAAGAGTTTTTCTGGGTTTGTTCGTCGTTCGTTCTTCGTAAATCGTGAGGGTTTCAAAAATTTTCGATTTTAGGGTTTTGGAATCTGCCCAGCGTTGTTTTGCGACACAACCTGCGACACAAGATTTGTGTCGCTAATTAGGGTTTTCAAAGTGCGACACAAGTTCGCGACATACATTTGCGACACAAGCCTTTGATTAGGCAACATAAGCTACGATACAAGTATTTGTATCGCTAATTTGGAGTTTTTGAACTGCGACACAAAGTTGCGACACAACCGTTGTGTCGCTAATCCTTGCCAAGGGTAAAAAAAAAACTGTTCAATTTTAGCCTGGAAAAAGTTTCATTTTTTGGCGGGAAAAGTCGCGAAAAACTTTGTGCTTTCAAATTTTGTTCGTAGGCTTAAAACTGTTCAATTTTAGCCTGGAAAAAGTTTCATTTTACCCGGGCATTTTTGGACATTTTCGGTTGAATTTTTGGGGGGAAATTCACGAAAAAATTTGTAGTACCAAATTTTATTTTGGAGCTTAAAAGTTCTTGATTTTAGTTTTGAAATAGTTTCGTTTTACTTGGAAAGTTTTCGATATTTTCTCAAAGTATTGCTCCATCTAAGTCCTTCTCTGACAGTGACTTCAAAAAATGGGAGACTGAGCTTGAGAATTTCATTGCATACAATGACCCTGCTTTGTTGGTTTTGATTACCGAGCAGAGACACGAGCCACCGATTCTCAAGAAGACTATGACATCCGATGAACGAAAAAGATATGACAATAACAAGAGTGCGTATGAGATGAACACAAAGTGCTTACCTCAAGATATGGTCGATTATAATAAAAATCAAGCAACGGCTTATGATTTATGACAAGCGTTACTCTTCAATTTTGGTAACCAAGATCAGTTAGAATTGTCAAGTCCAGATGAGGAGATTAAGGAGAAGTTGATACAGAAAGAGGATCCTCAAAGCAGTGCATTCGCGGCTCCAATACAAGAGTTTGATTCTAGTGCTTCTAAATGCTTATCTTTTATGAAATTAACTGATAATATTAACACATACCGGGAGGATAATGAACGCCTCAATTCAGATCTTAAAAATTTGATGGAGGCAAATGAAGTTTTAAAAGAAAATGAGAAAGTTTCAGATAAAAAGTTAAAAGCTATTCTTGAAGAAACAAAAGAACTTAAAGCCAAAATTTATGATCAGCAAGATGAAATTTCTAGTTATGTTGATATGCTTACTCTCGTAAAGAAACAACTTGCTGACTCACAGGCTGAAGTTCTTGATTTAAAATGAAAGGTTTCAAACTTTTCTACATCCTCTTTGGTATTTGATGAAATCCTTCAATCGCATAGGACAGATACAAAAAGTAAGGTTGATCTTGGTTTTCACCATGTACCTCCTCCTAAGGCGTATCTGCCTATGCCATCCAAGGATTCCATCAAAGACTTTGTGCCTTCTTCTTCCAAAGTAGACACAAATTTTGTTAATCCATCTAGTTAATGAGCAAGTTAAATAGGTCGAGCCGTATAGGCCTACATTTGCTAAGGCTGAGAATAAACCCCCAGTTAGTATTGAGGAGGTTGTTATGGTAGAGGATTTGCCAAAAGATTCTACCATTAAGGTTGAGAAAATAAATGTCACACCTGAAAATTTCCTCATTACAATTGAAAATGATGAACGTTTTAATGGCAAAGGCAAAGTTAAGGTTGACAATGGATCCTCAAATGTTAAAAATTATTAAAAAGGATTCACATTTTAAATCTTCAGATAATTCACAATCATTTGTGAAGAATCAAAAGAAAGGTAAACTAGTTGAGAAATCTGAAAATACTAATTGTTCAACATCAACTAGCTCAACCTCAGGAACATCTACTTCAACATGTTCACCAAAGAGTGCATGTTCAACAAATGTTCCTGCTAATAGACCTTCTGTGTACTGTCCTCCCCCGAAACGATTTGAGGGAACTCATCGGAATCAATCTTATGTTGAGAGACGTTCTTGCTTTCGTTATAGTCAACAGGGCCATATTATTAGGGATTGTAGGTTATTATCCCTAGATAGGTTTGGTAGAGGGATGCCAAGAACTTCTTCTTTTAAGAATTCTTTTTCAAAATCTTTTTCAAGGCGTCGTTCATATTCGCCTGTATCTAGTTGTGCACCAAATTCTCCATAACCTATGGCTAGAGTAAACAAAGTTGTGCCTAGTAGACCTCAAGTTCAACAGCACAACATTGTTGAAAACAAATCATCCGAACCTAAATAGGTTTGGAAACCAAAATCCACAAACAACACATCTATGAAATCAACTGAGTTTTTAAAATATCATAAACTCATGGATGTGATGATTATGGACGATAATGGACAACCCAAGTTTATCAAGGCTTGGGTGTCCCATAAACTCTAATGTTTGATTGCATGGATGTGGATGTTGGAAGAATGGTGACTGGAATGATGAAATTTCTCAAGTTCAGGTGGTTAAAGTGCTAAAAAGGCATTTGATTTGACTTGATATGTGATTTTGAAACTTTTATTTTGGATTTTTTTTGTTAGTTATGCAATAGCCATTCTTTGTACTTTTTAGTTACAAGGAAATGCAATGTTGCGAAATATCTTAAATCAAAAAATAATTACAAAAATATGTTTAATGATTAAGGGGAGTACCTTTGAATTGGATTTTTGAAAAGAATTTGCTGTTCAGGGGGAGTAATTAAAATTCTGATTATTTGGATCAGAAATATGAACAGCAAGATTCTTATTCCTCAAAAAGATATTGGATTGTGTCTGTAAACAACATGGGAAATGATTGTACATCAGATGACGTGCACAAAATAGAAATTTTAAGGTTTATGTTTGATGTGTCAGTAGGTTTATCTGGCATGTTTAAAATAGTTTTTATAAACATTAGCTTCATCATATGATGTACTGGTAGGCATGATACACACCGGTTCCTGGGTTCTTAAGAAGTAATTTTAATATGTGTCTATGATCTTATGGTAAACACCATATGATGTACGACTAAATGTCTTAATTCCTTAATGTATCATGACATACTTCTATACCTGAGGTTTATCTGAAATCATTTGGGGGTATATACTGATCGTTTCCTCTGTTGTACGTAAGTACATACCTGGTCTCAATTAGTATATCCTTAAAAGTTAAGTAAGCGCAAGTCAATGAACTTGAAAAAGTCTTAAATCACAAGATACCTAACAAGGTCACCAAAATGGTTTGACCAAGTCTAGTTTTTCTTACACCTGAATCAAGTTATGTCGCTTTGTTGTACGTTTGTACAGACCTGTCACCGCTGACTTGATTCTTAAAAATGATACTCTTATATTCTCTCTGGATTCGGAAGCTATGCTCATGTCTGGGCTACAGGGGTATGTCATAGGTGGGGACCACAGAGAAATATTCATACTAACAATAAAAGGTTAACTCACAGACCCTGATGTAACATGTTTAAGTGGACAAACAATACCAGTGATCGTCTTGAAATAATTTTTATAAAAGGTGCTTTAAGTATGCAAGTAAATTTAAAGTGGACAAATACACTGATAATCGAAATAACACTTACTATTTCCTAATAATTGCATGTTGGCCTGATATGATCTCTAAGCAGACGTAAAACAATCCTATCCCCAAATTTATTTTAATCTTTGTTCTTTACTTTTCCTTTATACAGAAAATACAAAAAGATTTTATTTCTATATTATTTTCTTCAAACATCACATATCTTGTTAATGTCAAATATTGAAGATGTAAAGGATGTCGGTTACTCTCCAAAGATTTTGAAGATAAACTTTATCGGAGATGCTGCTGTTGATTGAGAGATGGTCACAGAGTTTGAAGATCTTATTGTATGATAAATGTGTGTCAGTCACATGAATCAGGACATCAAGATTGTTTGAAGACCATGATATCTCAATGGGGGAGTTTTTGATTGTTGTAAACATGAAGGAGTTTGTTGGTGAAGACTAATAGGAAACTTATTTGACCAAGCTGCTGACATGGGGGAGTTTGTTGGTGCATTTTGTGTGTCAGTCACTTGGTCAACGTTTGTACTTGTAAAAGTCAATTAGTCTTAGTATGTGATGTGATTAGTGTGTATATTCGAGTCTGTAAACGAAATGTAATTATTGAATATACAAGTTAATGTTCATGCGACACAGAGCCTATGTCGCAATAGCGACACAAAGGTTGTGTCGCAGGGTCGGCTGGACAACTATAAATAGAGGAGTTAGAATTCATTTAGAGGTTGATCAAACCCTAGAGAGAGAGAGAGAGAGTTCATGAGGCAGAGAGAGGCAGTGATTGTATTCTGTAATCGATATATTTCAAGTGTTAATATATACAAGATTATAGATATTGTGTTTGTTTGATTCGAATTAACGTTCAATATTCAATCGTTTGGATTCCGCACGTTCGATTGAAGTGACGATGTGATTAGGCCCGGTACGGGAAACTACAAGTGGTATCAGAGCCGTGAATAAGTTATTCAACGGTTTCGGATCGTGATTTGAACGTTTTCGGTTTGATTCACGAAGGTTTTATTGATTAATCTTCGTTTCTAGGTTATTATGCTTGAAGATTTCATTTTCTGAAGAGTTTTTCTGGGTTTGTTCGTCGTTTGTTCTTCGTAAATCGTGAGGGTTTCGAAAATTTTAGATTTTAGGGTTTTGGAATCTGCCCAACGTCGTTTTGCGACACAACCTGCGACACAAGATTTGTGTTGCTAATTAGGGTTTTCGAAGTGCGACACAAGCCTTTGATTAGGCGACATAAGCTGCGACACAAGTATTTGTGTCGCTAATTTGGAGTTTTTGAACTGCGACACAAAGTTGCAACACAACCGCTGTGTCGCTAATCCTTGCCAAGGGTAAAAAAAAAGCTGTTCAATTTTAGCCTGGAAAAATTTTCATTTTTTGGCGGGAACGAAAGATTCATTTAACGGCATGCATATGAGACTCTTTAGGAGTAGCTTGATATCTTGCAAAGATACATACTACAAACATTATATCAGGCCTGTATGTAGTTAGATACATTAATGACCCAATCATGGCCCTATAAAGAGTAGGATCCACATCTTTCTCACTCGATGTATCCGGACCAAGTCCATGATTTTTTGGAATAGGAGTATGATATACTCACGTTTCATCCATCTTGAATTGGTCTAACAATTCATAAGTGTACGTCGATTGATGAATAAACATCCCATATTCTTTTTGATCAACTTGTAATCCTAAGAAGAAATTCAACTCTCCCATTGCAGACATCTTGAACCTTTTTCTCATGACTTTCTCGAATTCTTGACACATCTTTTCGTCAGAAGACCCAAAAATAATGTCATCAACGTATACTTGAACAAGCAGAAAGTCATTCTTTTTCCAATTAACGAAAAGTGTACTATCAATTGAACCTCTTGTAAATCCATTCTCAAGTAGGTACTTTGATAGCGTCTCATACCATGCCCTAGGTGCTTGATGTAATTCATATAGAGCCTTATTCAGACGATATACTCTATCTGGATAATCTGGATCAACAAACCCTGGTGGTTGAGAGACATACACCAATTCTTGTACTTTTCCATACAAAAAGGCACTCTTAACATCCAACTGATACATTTTCATTTCTTTGTAAGTTGCAAATGCTAAGAATAACCTTATTGCTTCTAGCCTAGCAACTGGTGCAAACACTTTGTTATAATCTATTCCTTCTTCTTGATTGAAACCCTGAACCACTAAACGAGCTTTATTACGAGTAACAATACCCTGATCGTCTCTCTTGCACTTAAAGACCCATTTAGTTCCAATTGGATATTCACCAGGAGGTAAATCAACCAACTCCCAAACTTTCAGCTTTTCAAACTGAGTCAATTCTTCTTGCATAGCTTCTACCCACGAGCTTTCTTTTAGCGCCAATTGAACATTTTTAGGCTCAACTTGTGAAATAAAGCATGCATAAAGACATTTATTGGTGATCCCAGTTTCTTTGATTGACACATACAAGCTGGTGTATTCAGAAGTACTTGCTTTAGCTTGACTCCTGGTTAACATAGGAATATCTTGATCACCAATGATGTTTTCCATAGGATGATTCTTACTTGTTCAAGTTACTGTTACTGGCTCAACAAGTATCTCATCATCCAGATTGGTGCCAATCTCCTCCAGTGGTGGCATATACTCATCAATACTGTACATCTCATCAGAAGTTATTCTTTATCTTAATTCCCTTGTAGGAGTAAAGATATTATCCAATACCATTTGAGTAACTTCTGATAACTTGTCTTTCTCTAGAGGTTTCTCCACTGAGGGCTCTTGTGAAGCACTAGTAGATGGTTTTTCTGCAGACGTCCCATATGTAGAATCACTCGTTGTTTGGGTAGGACCGGTGTCCCCATCACCGTACAATAAATGCTCAGAAATTTCCGAATCAACCACATAGTCACTCAGAGGAACTTTAAATGACTTAAAGAGATCTGAATAATCAAATTGCCAATCCAATCCCTTATGTTTGTCATGTGTATAACTTGTAACTTCAATGTTATAAATAGTTTCCGCACGTCCAGTGACTTTATTGAAAACCTTGTTTGGTGAATTAGGAACATAACCTAGGAAATATCCTTCGTCAGCTTTTTCTCCAAACTTAGATTGATTACTAGTCTTCAATAAGGTGCGTGATACACCAAAGGGCTCAAATCCCTTCAAATTAGGTTTCTTTTTGTTCAAAGTTCATAACAAGTCTTGTAACGCTTTTTAACAGTCATAACCCTATCCAGAACATGACATGCTGTATTCACCGCTTCTGCCCAAAAGATGACTGGAAGCCTTGAATCAGCAAGCATTGTTCTTGCTGCCTCAAATAGAGTTCTATTCTTCCTTTCAGCAACACCATTTTGCTATGGCTCATACGGTGCACTGAATTGATGTTGAATTCCTTTGCTTAAACAATAAACATTCAACGTAGAATTTTTGAACTCTGTACCATTGTCACTACGAATCCTCTTCACTCTCGTTTGATAGACATTCTTTACTAAATCTAACAATTCCCTAAGCATTCCTAGAGTTTCATCCTTAGATTTCAAAAAGAATACCCATGAGAATCTAGAGACCAAGCAGTACCATTTGTCACATATGCTTCTCTTGCTTATTGGGCCAAAAAGATACATATGTAGCAAATCAAATGGAGAGGAGATTGAGTTTTTGGTTTTAGACTTGTGTGGTTTCTTATGTTGTTTTCCTTTTAAACAAGAAACACACTTGTCTTCAAACTCAAAATGTTTCTGTGGCACACATACACACAGAACTAAACCATTTTTGTTTATATAACTCATTTTCCGAAAGTTCAAG
This sequence comes from Pseudognaphalium luteoalbum, assembly GCA_963422505.1. Lineage (NCBI taxonomy): Eukaryota > Viridiplantae > Streptophyta > Magnoliopsida > Asterales > Asteraceae > Pseudognaphalium > Pseudognaphalium luteoalbum. The sequence goes on along the minus strand of OY730192.1, from coordinate 62,475,331 downwards.
TGTGCCATTCTCATATGCCATTGATGTGCTAAAATCAGGTTATAAAAATAAAATAGAAAATACCGAAAATCTAGACTAAAACACAACTAGGCAAGTGTACCTAATCGCACAATAGTATAGCTAAGGTAAGTTCCGAGTAAATCGTCTCCATAGGGAACAATATATGTATTTTAAATAATTAATATATCTAATCATTAAACTAACAAAACAAGTACAGATTGGGAATTTTTATGCCTCTTAATGACAAACAGTCAAAAAGTGTATTTTAAACAAATAAATAATAAAAGCAAATAAAAGATATATTAATATCAGATGGATTAAATATGTTTGCTTAGACCATTCAACCTCTAGTTATTGGATATATGGATTAAGCACTGGATCAGGATTAATCAACCTAGAAGACACAACTTGGACTTATTAGTTATCACGTCAAAGTCACTTAATTAAGATTATACAACTCAAGTGTCCTTGAAGTTTAAAACCTCCTAATTATAAATTGTGCAATCAATGAAATCACAAGTTAATCTGTGACCTTACTTTCAAAAAAATCATCAATCATGCAAGATGTCTCTAAACATGATCCACCAATGTTAATTGTCAAATAACTCCATTCAACTCGTTCAATTAGGTCTAATCAAAATCCGCAATCAATAAATCAATTGACAAGAGCAAACAAGAACATGTAAAAGTTGTCACTAATTACAATCAATAAAGTTTACTAATTGAATGAATTAAATAACCAAAAACATCAATCGTTCGATGACTACCGTGAAATCAAAGCATATAATCCCAATCACGAATTAATATCCAATAACTAGAGTAATTAAGTCTAAACAAACATTAAGGAACTTAGCCCATAGGGTTCAATCAAGCAATAAATCAAGCACAAAGAAATACTCATAATTGAATGAAAATTAAGCAAACCAATTGTTTTCGATAGATTGTAATGATGTAGGATGAATCTCCACGTTTAGAACGGTTGAAAGTGATCGATTCGGACTTAGGATGTCTCCAAAAGTCGTCCTCTAAGCTCTCCAATCGGCTGGTGAAGTTGTCTGTAAAGTTCAGGTTCCAAATGAGGCTAAATGAAGTTTTAAGGGTTTCTGCCGAATTGATCCATACGCCATATGGAATTTCCATACGCCGTATGGATGTTAAAAGCCCAACATGCTCAGCCCGCTTCTGACAACCCAACTCAGCCAATCCATACGCCGTATGGATGTTCCATACGCCGTATGGATTGAATTTCCAGAATTTTTTCTTTTTCTTCATTTAATCTTCCGACTTTGACAGTTTGATCATCTTTTACTCCAATCCAATCTTCTCTTGTCCAATGCTTTATTCTTTTAGCAACTTTTCTTCGCAATAAGCTCGTTTTCTTATTCTTTTCCGATTCAAGCTCCAATTAAACTTCTAAATGCAAATATAAACAAAATAAGTATCTTATTCATACAAAATGCATTAGAAACCTATCTAACAAAGGGGTAATTAGTACTATAATTTAGTACATTTTGGCGTTTATCAAACATCCCCCACTTGAATTCTACTTGTCCTCAAGTAGACTTTCGATTTAAAACTTATAAACGACAAAATTTAGTAGACATACAATTGCGCATAGGGACTTACATACAAGCTAGCATTTCGTAAACCAAACTTTTAGCTTAAAAATAATTCAACATTAAGATTTAGCTATCAAGTTTCTCTTCTAGGAAACCCAATTTTCTCATGCATTATTATTATGTATACAAGATGGCTCACAATGATTACCGATATTGTTGTCCACCTAAACAATCTATACTTAGGTAATTGAGCTTGACTTATCATTATTCTAGTAGCTTTATCCTTGATTCCCAAAAGCAAAATACCCTCATACATATAACTTCTTAATATTGCACATATTATAGATATCCAATTAAACAATCATTTTTTAAGTCAAGACATTGGTGATAGGTCTGTACCTCAACACAACAGAGCGACATCACTTGACCTTGGTTTAGCAAAATAACTTTTAGTCAAACCATTGGTGGCAGGTCTGTACCTTAGTACAACAAAGCAACATAATTTGACTACATTTTAAAATTTTGAGTTCGTTTAAACTCTTTTTGCTCTTTTTCATTAAATATACTGGCGGAGACCAGGTCTGTACTTACATACAACAGAGGAAACAACACCCAGTATATCCCCAAATGATATTAATTGAATTCCAAAATTATGGCATATCGCATGCTATTATATATAAGAATTAAGACTAAAGTCATACATTGCTAAAGTTCCTTTCGGAATATCGCCTAATTCTTACATTAATTTTATTTAATAGCTCAACAACTTATACATAGATTGCCTATCGTTACATCACATGATGAACTATCTAATCTTTTAAAATTTAAATTCAAATTATCCCTTGAATTTCCCAGATTTGGTACAAGATTTTCTAAACTTAAAGAGAATACATTTTTAAAAGAAAAATTTGGTTGGAAAATGACTAACATAAATAGCCTTACACCTTTAGTCTACCAATATTTATCGATTTATAACTCAGGACAATCAGACTTCTTTTCCCCCATCCCCCACTTAAAATAAAGCAATGTCCTCATTGCAAAACAAGGAATCGTACATTAGGGAATAGAAAAGAAGTGAACAGAAAACTCCCCTGATCTTGAAGAAAGATGCTTTCTTGATCTGATTATGAAAATATACAACAGCACACTTCCGTAGGCATCACGATTGCATTTAGCATATGCAACAAGCCTTTAAACCCCTCGGTATCCCGATTGGACGAGTTATAGTCTCGTGAGGGTTTCCAGGGAACACACCCACAAAGTTCAAAAGTTCATGCATTGTTAACAAACAAAACAAAACAACGAAAACCAAATAATATACAATTTACAAAACTTATTTATTTACGAGTCTTAAGCTTGACTCAACCCCGGACTTCAACGTTGTGTGGGGTGAAAGTTGAGGTCAACTTCATTCTCAACTTCTAACGGTCCATCCACATAATGCTTAATCCTGTGACCGTTAACTTTGAACAAAACACCATCTAAATTCTCTAACTCAACCGTACCGTAGGGAAAAACTTGCTTCACAATGTAAGGTCCAGACCACCTAGATTTCAACTTTCCAGGAAAATTTTTAAACCGAGAGTTAAAGAGAAGGACCCGATCCCCCACTTTAAACTCCTTGTTACCCCTAAGTTTTTGGTCATGCCATTTCTTGGTCTTTTCCTTATAAATGAGTGAACTTTCATAAGCATCGTGTCTAAGCTCATCTAACTCATTTAATTGCATCAATCTAAGGTGACCCGCTTCTTTAATATCAAGATTACATGTCTTAAGAGCCCGATAGGCTTTGTGCTCAATCTCCACCGGGAGATGACATGCTTTTCCATAAACAAGTCGGAAAGGTGTAGTCCCCAAAGGTGTCTTATAGGCCGTTCGGAAGGCCCAAAGAGCATCATCGAGTTTAATGGACCACTCCTTCGGATTTGAACCTACGGTTTTTTCTAAGATTCTTTTTAAACCATGGTTTGTATTCTCAACTTGGCCACTTGTTTGGGGGTGGTAAGGTGCAGAAATTCTACGAGTCACCCCATATCGTTTCAATGCCTTTTCAAGTTGAGTGTTACAAAAGTGGGTACCCCGATCGCTTATGAGAGCTTTTGGAGTACCAAAACGGGAAAAAAGACGTTTCAAGAAGTTAAGAACCACTCGTGCATCGTTAGTAGGAAGAGCTTGTGCTTCCGCCCATTTCGAGACATCATCGACCGCAACGAGTATATAGAGGTTCTTATGAGAATTGGGAAACGGACCCATGAAATCTATCCCCCATATATCGAAAACTTCACAAACCTAGATGACATTTTGGGGCATTTCATCCCGTGATGAAATTTTTCCGGCCCTTTGACACGCGTCACAAGATTTAACTAGGTTCAAGGCATCTTTGAAAATGGAAGGCCAATAGAAACCCGTCTCATAAACCTTTCGGCCCGTGAGTTGTGGTCCGTAATGACCTCCAGTGGGACCTAAATGACAATGAAGCAAAATCTTCCTAGCTTCATTCCAAACACACATCTACGAATCACACTATCCGGACATCTTCTAAAGAGATGTGGGTCCTCCCAAAAATAGTATTTGATGTCACTACAGAATTTCTTCTTTTGTTGATGTGACATACCCTTTTGGAGAACATCACCGGCTAAATAGTTCACGATGTCCGCAAACCAAGGAATCTCATCGGTCTCGACTTTCATGAGAGACTCATCAGGAAAGTCATCATCAATAGTAGATTCATTGAGAACTTCTAACTCGGGATTCTCAAGTCGAGAGAGATGATCGGCGGCGAGATTTTCTGCCCCCTTTTTATCCCGGATCTCAATATCAAGCTGTTGCAAGAGCAAGATCCAACAAATCAAACGGGGTTTGGCATCTTGTTTAGAGAACAAGTACCGGAGGGCAGAATGATCAGTATAGACAACCGTTTTGGCTAGTACAAGATATGAACGAAACTTATCAAAGGCAAAGACAATAGCTAGGAGTTCTTTTTCAATGGTCGTGTAATTCAATTGGGCTCCTTGTAAGGTCTTACTAGCATACTAAATGGGCTGAAATCGTTTGTCGATTCGTTGCCCCAAAACGGCTCCTATGGCAAAATCACTCGCGTCACACATGAGCTCAAAAGGAAAGGTCTAGTTGGGAGATATCATGATGGGCGCGTTGGTCAATTTCTCTTTAAGGAGATTGAATGCCTTTATACACTCGTCAGTGAAAACAAATGGTGCATCTTTCTCAAGGAGTTTATTCATAGGTGTGGCGATTTTTGAGAAATCTTTAATGAACCGCTGGTAGAAACCAGCATGGCCTAGAAAATTCCTAACTCCTTTGATATTGGTGGGAGGTGGAAGATTGGCAATAACATCCACTTTGGCTCGGTCTACCTCTATGCCTACACTCGAAATCTTGTGCCCTAAAACAATGCCTTCTCGAACCATGAAATGACACTTCTCCCAATTGAGCACAAGATTTGCTTTCTCACATCGGACCAACATTCTCTCTAGGTTTTCAAGGCATACGTCAAAGGTGTTACCAAAAACGGAGAAGTCATCCATAAACACCTCCATGCATTCCTCGATCATGTCATGGAAAATAGCCATCATACACCTTTGAAAGGTGGCTGGGGCATTGCATAGCCCGAATGGCATACGTTTATAAGCAAAGGTACCGTAAGGGTAAGTGAATGTGGTTTTTTCTTGGTCCTCGGGTGCTATGGGAATCTGAAAGTAACCTGAGAAACCATCTAAGAAACAGTAGTAACTATTTCCCGCCAATCTTTCCAACATCTGGTCAATAAAGGGTAATGGGAAGTGGTCTTTCCTAGTGGCATCATTAAGTTTCCTGTAATCAATACATACCCGCCATCCCGTGACCGTACGTGTGGGAATGAGTTCATTATTCTCATTAGTAATAACAGTGATACCCCCCATCTTAGGTACTACTTGGACTGGATTCACCCACGGATTATCAGAAATGGGGTAAATTAAACCCGCATCGAGGAGTTTAAGTATCTCTTTCTTAACGACATCGGTCATGTTAGGGTTTAATATCCTTTGTCTTTGCACCACTGGTTTAAAATTATCTCCCATTAAAATTTTGTGACAGCAATACGAAGGAATTATACCCTTAATGACGTTAACTTTCCATGCTATGGCCGGTTTATGGGCTTTTAGCATAGAAATGAGTTGAGATTTTTCACTTACAGTGAGAGAAGAGGAGATTATGACAAGCAATTGAGACTCTCCTTGTAGATAAGCGTATTCCAAATGACTTGGAAGTGGCTTAAGCTCCAAAGTGGGTGGTTCCTCAATTGAAGACTTGTATCGATATCTATCCTCTTTCTTCAACTCTTCAAACTTTTCAGTCGTGGGTTCATAGCCTTCCGCCATGAGGGCGGTTAGCTCCCGCACACTATCTTCAAGCAATTCATCTTCATGCTCTCCAAGTGGACAAATACCAGTACCCTGTTATTCTGGAAATTCCTGCAGCAACTCCAAATGCGTGTTTACAGTTTGTATATAATAACACGAATCATCAGTAGAATTGGAATATTGCATGGAACGATCAACAATAAAAGTGACACTCTCATCTTCTATGCTTAAGGTCAATTTTCTATTAAAAACATCTATTATAGCCCTAGCCGTATATAAGAATGGTCGGCCCAAGATGAGAGGTACCTGATTGTCCTCTTCCATATCCAAAATCACAAAATCAGTAGGGAAAACTAAAGTACCAACTTTGACTAGCATGTTTTCCATTATACCCTTAGGATATTTAACTGACCTATCTGCTAGTTGTATGCTCATTCGTGTTGGCTTTAAATCTCCTAAGTCTAGTTTAACAAACAAAGAATAAGGTATTAAATTAATACTAGCACCTAAATCTGCTAATGCACGCATTGAACTAAGACTACCAAGATAACAAGGAATAGTAAAACTTCCTGGATCGGACAACTTTTCGGGTAGCTTGTTCAATAAGACCGCCGAGCATTATACCCTTATGATATTTAACTGACCTATCTGCTAGTTGTATGCTCATTCGTGTTGGCTTTAAATCTCCTAAGTCTAGTTTAACAAACAAAGAATAAGGCATTATATTAATACTAGCACCTAAATCTGCTAATGCACGCATTGAACTAAGACTACCAAGATAACAAGGAATAGTAAAACTTCCTGGATCAGATAACTTTTCGGATAGCTTGTTCAATAAGACCGCCGAGCATGTAGCATTCATGGTTACCGCTGAAAACTCCTCCATCTTTTGCCTGTTGGTGAGTAGGTCTTTCAAAAACTTCGCATACTTTGGCATACCTGAAATAACATCAATAAATGGATGATTAACATTAATTTGTTTGAACATATCCAAAAATTTGGACTGTTCAGCCGCAAGCTTCTCCTTCTTCTGCAGCTGGTTCGGGTAAGGGATGGGTGATTGGTACGGCTTCACTACTGGTTTGACTGGAACTTTACTTTGCGGCCTTTTGGTGTTCCCTTGGTCTTCATAAACCACCGGTGTTGGTTCCTTATCCTTCTCCTTAGCAGGCACATGTGACAAAGGAACAGAATCATCATAATCGTTAGGCATAGCAGGTGGCTCAAGCACCTTACCACTCCTAGTGGTGATCGCCTTCGCATGCTCATTTCGGGGGTTAGTCTTCGTGTCACTTGGCAAGGTACCCGGTTGCCTCTCAGCTAACATCCTTGAGATGTTACTAACCTCCTGCTCCAAATTCTGAATGGAAGCCTGTTGATTTCTTAACGATTGAGAAGTTGCTTCATTTGTTTGACCTTGAGTTGTGACAAACTTGTTAACAAGATCTTCCAAGCTTGGCTTCTTAACTTCTTGTTGTGGTTGTTGTTGTTGGTAATAACCGGAACCTGACTGTTGATAAGGCGTGTTATAGTTCCTGTTGAAATTGTTCCTTTGAAAGTTATTCGGTCTCTGATTCAAGAACGAAACATTCTCCAACTGTTCCATTGGCTTATCCGCATCACAATCCTTGGTCAAATGCATACCCCCCACAAGTCTCACAACCAACTTTAATCGCATGAATATCCTTAGTCATCTTCTCCATTTGCCTTCCAAAAGTTGCCATCTGAGCATTTAAGGCAGCAATACCTTCATTGGCCTCGACACTAATCACTTTGAATCAGCAAGCATTGTTCTTGCTGCCTCAAATAGAGTTCTATTCTTCCTTTCAGCAACACCATTTTGCTATGGCTCATACGGTGCACTGAATTGATGTTGAATTCCTTTGCTTAAACAATAAACATTCAACGTAGAATTTTTGAACTCTGTACCATTGTCACTACGAATCCTCTTCACTCTTGTCTGATAGACATTCTTTACTAAATCTAACAATTCCCTAAGCATTCCTAGAGTTTCATCCTTAGATTTCAAAAAGAATACCCATGAGAATCTAGAGAAATCATCTGTAACAACCAAGCAGTACCATTTGTCACATATGCTTCTCTTGCTTATTGGGCCAAAGAGATACATATGTAGCAAATCAAATGGAGAGGAGATTGAGTTTTCGGTTTTAGACTTGTGTGGTTTCTTATGTTGTTTTCCTTTTAAACAAGAAATACACTTGTCTTCAAACTCAAAATGTTTCTGTGGCACACACACACAGAGAACTAAACCATTTTTGTTTATATAACTCCTTTTCCGAAAGTTCAAGTGTGCCATTCTCATATGCCATAAAATAGAGTCAACTTCTGAAGCCTTGGATAATAAACATGTAGACTCCATTGAAGAAACTGGAGCACCCATGTTTATTGCATAGATGTCCTTCTTCCTTGGTGCCCTCGTTAGTATCCAATCTTCGGGAATAACAAATCCCGGCTTTAGGACTAAGGCTTCCTTTTCATTGAAATGAACTGGATGACCTTTATCGCAGACTTGGGAAACACTCACTATGTTGTGAGTTAGTTGTTCAACATAATTCACATCTTCAAGAGTCAAAGTTCCATTCGAAACTTTTCCTTTCCCAGTAATAACTCCTCCTTTGTCACCAACGAAGTTGACTCGCTATTTCAGTCCACCTTTGAAGTCCATCAGTAGACTTCTTTCTCCTGTCATGTGTCTTGAGCATCCACTGTCTACATACCACCAGCTATCCTTGTTCACAGTCTGTTCCTGCACATGACAATTTGTACACAGTTAGTTTTCAAGAGGGACCCAAGCCATTACGGTCTTGGATTGTCCCTTATCATCAAAAATCTGAACTTCTTTGAAGTAACCATAACAATTCCCATCGGGAGTCTTGGTAACTTTCACAGGAGTTTGTGGTTGTTGATGATTAATAGTCTTATGCCTATGAGGAAAGTGAGTAGAAAACCTCCTAGGCACATTACTATGTCCTTGTGCACGTGAAGTAGAACCACTTTCAAACTGACTATGGTTTCTACTAGGAGTCCTAAACCTCGAAGGTGCTTATCTCTAGGTTTATTGAAAGTATTATCACTTTGAGTATAAGATCGCTTAGGCTTAGGTGGTGAGACACTATTAGTACTGTCTCTCTTCAACATGTTTACAGGTTTAGTCAAAGTCAACGCAGGTTTAGCACTAGACCTGTCTACAAATTGTGGTTGTTCGTTATTCACGGGCTTATGCATAGCTTCCAACTTCTTGTTCGTCCAGACCTGCAACTTTCAGCTTTAAACATGGCTAACACGAATTTTCTGCACATATATTCTAAACCCAGATTGCTAATCACCACAAACAAGTTATATAACATAAAACTAACTTAGTTCTAACCATATCTCATATTTCAAAACCATTAACCCAAATCAATTTCACCATAACTAAATTTCTAGGTTAGACAATGAAGAAATCAAACTTACAATGGATTAGGAATACGAATAAGATGATAAATTCCAATTTCTAGGCTTGGATTGCAGACAAAATTGAGTTAAGAAGATTTGGGCTTTAAGGTTTTCTTCTTCTATTCATGCGAGTCTGTCTCTATTTCTTTCTTTCTTTCTATTCGTGTGTGGAAGAATAGGGAATAAAAAGAAGTATATATCCATATATGCACAATAAGTCGGTTCCCTGTAATACCTATTGTCTGGAACTTAAAATTCATTTGCGATTTCTAATATTTTATTTTTCTTAAAACCTTATTAATTTAAAACAATTATATATTTAATAGTCACAATAATACTTTTAGATTTTTGGGGTGTTACAACTATCCCCCAATTATTCAATTTGTGTCCTCACGAATGTCGTCCGTATCTATTCAATCTTAACATTTCTACTCAAGCAGAAACACTTATTCATATCAAAACACATTACTTAATTCACTAGTTCATAACATGAATGTATGTCATTCATGCTTTTGAACTTTTCTTATCCGTTTCTCACACTTTAATTACGTTTACAACTTAGTCCATATGGACACAAACATATACTGATCACCAGAACTCATAGTGAGTCTAAAATTTCTGTCAAATTTTTTGTAAAATAATGTATATATTTACATCACAATTTATTTAACCTGTCTCTTCAGTCTTAACAGCTTTTCAACCAAACAATATACTCTATTTAACATAGTACATAGACAACGTATCCACTTTACTACTTAATAATCAAATTAAGTATTACATACAGCTATACACATACTATTTACATCACTTATGCACAAACTTTACACATATATGTTAATAACCTTATGCACATATGTGGATATTTCTTTATCGACTTACACATGTATCACATGTTTTAACTTTCAATACTTAAATATATAACAGTTTGTGCATTTAAAAATTTCCAATCCTCTTTCTATATGTACATATAAAATACGTACTTAACTTTATCTATTCGAATCAATCAGCTCCTTACTCGGTCTCTCATCTGTATATTTCAACACATAACCACGTATTACACGTGTAACATATATCTTATAATAAGTAAACATATAACTTTATCAACGTAGGCACAGAACATGCTTTCTGTCCCACCCATTTGCACACCTAATAGTGTACTTTTAACTTTCTCATGTAAGCATATAACCTGTGCATACATCTTTATCCACTTTCCACTGGCACCAAGTGCAATATCCAACACAAGTGTAATATAAATACTGCTCATTACAACTGAAATAAAGTTTCAGTTTAACAACTAATACACATTACGCTCATTATACCACGTGAGCAACTTATAAATATACTCACACACTTTCCATTCTTTCCACATGCGTACTTTAAGTATGCATTTTATTTGCTTTCACCCGCACCTATATATTGTGTCTATTTTTGACCCGTTTGGGTCAGCAATCATTTACCAGAATTATTTATACATAAATCCTTAAATATTTTAAAACACAATCACTTAAGACAACTTTTAAATTTTGAAACTAACATTATGTTAGAATCATTATATCACACACATACCTTTACCGTTGCAACTAATTAACAATCATAATTTTACACGTGTCTAAAACGTGTGAAACTTCTTACTCGGACATAATCCGGAATCACATCACTTTCACTTATCTGTTTTCACTTATGTAGTGAAACATCTTATCATTTAACACACAATGTGTCACTTACATTTTTAATGACGTCATTGATGCGTGTGAAAGTGTCTAGTTTTATTATTTATAAAGTACAGGATATACCAATCACTACTATCACACAACAAGGCAAGAATACCCGATCAGAATAGTATAGCTATGGTAAGTCCAAGTCGAACACAGGAACACAGGAATGATGTTATTCAATTAAATTTGAATTATTAACTAAACTAATAAAGCAGTAACATAGGGCTTACGTTTTAGTTCCGTACGAACGTTCAATATGAACTAATTAACCAAACCAACAACATAAAACAAGGTAAAGAGGAAAAGATAAACAATCGGAGATAGACATGTAATTGATTAGAGTCTTCACACTCAGATTCATATTATCCGGTTCATGTATTTTGATTTTCTGATTGTGATTCCTATTATATTAACTTAGTTACTAATCAAATAATCCAAGTTAAATGTCAATTAGTCTCCGGTTCTGGTTAACTAATATCTACAACCTAGGGTCCCACATTAAACATCGATCCGATGTCACAAGAATGTTTCTCTATTGCGTGCTTTTTCCTAGATTGTGCATTAAGTGTTCATGACTTGTTATGATTGATCCTTGCGGTATGAGTCAACAATACCTACTAATAATCTCTTATTAGCTTGCTCATTTTAGATTGATTAGTTACTATTCTCTTAACCTATCAAACTCAATATATTTAGCAATGACGATAAACCTAGATTCATAATCATCAATAGTCAATAACATCAAAGGAACTCAATCTCAATGAAACTATTAACCACGTTAAGTAATAACTAACAATCACCAATAAACAAGGATTCAAAGATAACATAACAATCTTCAATCAAACAATTGATACAAAACACAATTACAACCATCAAATAATCATAATCTAAGGTTATTACACTAAACAATATACGTAACATCTAATCCATGATTCAATTGTACAAAATCAGATTCATAATCTCAACAAAACACATAGACGATGTTCGAATTGAAATTGGAAAAAGATATGCAAACAGAATCATAAACCGAATGAAATAGAATCAATAGGAATTGATCCTAGCCTTTTTCGCCTCCGAATCGCCATCTATTTGCTCCCAAAATGAGGGAAAACCCCCTGCTTGTTGGCTGGTTTAGGGTATTGGAAGTTAGGTTTAAAAATGAGGCAAAATGAGATTTTTAACCTAATCTGCCGAATTGATCCATCCGCCGGATGGAATTTCCATCCGCCGGATGGATGTGAAATGCCTAACTGGCTCGGCCCGCGATCTGACAGCCCAATTAATCAATCCAACCGCCGGATGGAATGTTCATCCGGTGGATGGAATTAAAAATCCATTTTTTATTCAATTCTTCAAAATCTCTTTTTCCTAGCTTCAAGGCTTTAGCTTCTTTTCTTCAATATTAGCTCATTTTCTTATTCTTTTCGATCCAAGCTTCAATTAAACTCCTAAATACAAATATGAACGAAATGAATATCTTATTCACATAAAATGCATAAGAATTCTATCAAACAAAGGGGTAATTAGTACTATAATCTAGTACATTTTGGCATTTATTAGTCATCATTTCTTAAAACAGGCTATTCGGGCTGTTAATGCCCTCAATAAGCATTTATCATCATAAACCAGTGAGCCCGTATCCATACCAATAGGTAGTGGAACGATTACAAGTCTAATAACTCTATATGTCTAGTTATATTATAACTATCTTTTTATAAGATTTCAGTTTTATCCCCCAATTAGATTCGTTATAATGTCCCTTTCTATATCTCATATTCCATTAAACATTAACTTAATACTGAGACTTGCACACGACTTGTGTACAATTCAGCTTTAATATAAATAGATATAATGAAACATGAACAACACCACATGGAAACTGAAAACAACATTCTGACCTTTTAACGTTTGGGTCTATAACGACCCAGTTATAAATTTAAACAAAAACTGAAATCTCAACTTTGACAATACTCAAATCGCGTCACGACTAACCTAGAATCGCGTCGCGATCCATGCGTAATTATGTGGCTATTTTATCCAAATCGTGTCGCAATCATATACTTACACAGTCCTGTCAAAACAGATTAATGTACGAACTTTAAACCCGCATACCTTTAAATTCGATAATATTTAAAACATGAAACTTCACAAACACCTTATTTACACCATAATATAGGTTTCACTTTTCACACATTTCCAAATTTCGAGTTAACGAAGAATTTGGACTTATGACTAATTATGGGTCAATTTGGGTCGCTTTTGAAATCAAGGTGATATGCAATTACATGCCTTCAAGATCTACACTAAACACCATTTTAAACAACATCGTTGATGCTTATCTCATTAGAAATTAATCACCTACACAAATATCAACCCATTTAGACCATGGGTGCACTAGTGACCCGTTTAGACGCTTTTGACCCATTTACTAAAGGATATAACAATTAATACCACTTAAATTATAGTTCATGTTTCTATACCGATTTGACCATTTTAAAATAACAACTATTTGTCGTCATTTATTTGGACCAAAGTCTTAATTTGTCACTTAGCCACATATATTAACCCTTTACAATCATCCAACGGTAAAGTGAATCGTTTAAATATATAAATATCTTGGTGATCCAAATAGGGTACCAATTGACCCGTGAAGAGTATTAACCACAACTCTCATGTCAACATTGACATAGCTATCATTTATAGAATAGTAGAGTCAAACTAAGCTCCACCTAGACATTACACCATAATTTTATCCTTTTACTTGTCAATGTGACATTACTATACACGTCACATAATCATGCACATGTATGCATTTAAACTTATTCATGTTTTTACTCAATAAAGAGTTTATATAATTCTTACACTTACTCACAACACATCCACACTAAGTCTCTCTAATATTTAACAGCCTTAACAACTTCATGTGACATAGCATAATATAATTACGTTGGTCAGGCTTAAGTAGATTATGTAATTCACACTTTCATTCTCAGGCTACTTCATATCATTAAGATTTATTGGGACTTATCATTACACACTTAATCACATAACGCAACAATTCTACAGCAATCTAAATTTAAATTTTAAATTGTTGTCCGTATAATTATTTTCACAAAATCAAGTAATTTCATATAACCAGTCAACATCTTTTATAAGACATTCTTTAATGCCTCGGACAACTTTATTTTTTCCAGATAATGTTCTTTATATAACAACTGACATAAGTCAGTATTTCTGATTATTTGAAATTCTATACACATGTGACATTTACCGTCACATCAACTTTAGCTAACATAAGTTAACTATTCTATCAATCAAACTTTTAACAAACTGCCATTATACATATTAGTAATTATCAGTACATCTTAACATGTGACTAAAACTAGCCTATCTAAACATCACCGAGCTAATGTCAATATCACTACTGTGACACTGATATCGCGTAAAAAGTCACGTTTTTACTACCGATATCTCTCTCATTCTGGAACAATTCTTGGCACTTTAACTCAAAAACATTACAAATCTGTAATATTATGCCAAGATGGTAAAAACAAGGTTGCATGATGAAAATCAAGCAAAACGGGCAGAAAACGAAGATTCCACGCACGTTTAAAGATTCCAGACATCAAAACGAGGTTTCAAGACCAAAGAGCCCATCACCAACATCTATCTGACCCAAGATGTTCGTTTTCAAATTACGAATCCAACAGAAGAAGAATCAACTAAAACGGACGAAGAACGAAGATTCTACGCACTCCGGAAGATCCAAACGATTCGTACAACACATCTAAAGTTCAGAGACATATTTTTGGGATTTCTTTTAATCAAAAGCTTCATTTTTGAATTACGAATCCAATGCAAAAAGAATCAACGCAAACGAACGCGTAACGAAGAAAACACGCACGAATCGAGAAACGCAGCAACCGGCAGCAGACCGGTGCCACTGGAAACCAGCCGCCGCCGCCAGCCAGCCAGCCGCTGGCTGCTGGCAGCCAGCCACCGGCTGCTGCCCGTGACCCCACGGATTGCACTTTTCTGTCCTTTTTCGTACCCGGTGCTAGACCTTTTCCTACTTTTCGTACCTGGTGCCACTACCTTTTTCGCCTTTTGTACCGGGTGCCACTACCTTTCCCACCTTTTGCTATCATGAGCTTTGGGATGCTAACTTCAGCCAAACTTCCTCTATAAAAGGCAGCCCCTAGCTCTCATTTTAGACACACTCTAATACACACACCTTACACACCTTTCATATCTTTCTTATTTCTTTCTTTCTAGCTTTTATTTTCTTTTTCTCTCTACTTTCTCTCTAAACTAATTAATTTAGTGAGAGATAAGTAGGAGATTAATTATGTAGTAGTTAGTAGTAGCTAGCTTAGAAATGTAACGCTTTGAAATGTTCGGAAGTAATATAAGCATCGTTTTGCTCGCAATAATTACGGGTAATATCTATCCTTTCTTTTATTAATTATTTGTAATGTTCTTGTTTGATGTTTACAATTTATTAACATTAGAAATGTCTATTGCCATGATATGCGAGTAGTTGCTTATATGTTTGCCATGATTTAGATAGTTATAATGGGATGATATTAAATATTGTAAAGTAATATGACGGCCCCTATTCGACTGTTCCCGGATATAGTGCTGGAAACGCTTTATGCGGAGTACAAACGTATGGAAGTCTGGGACGATCGAAGGTAGTTGTATTACGGATCAATATTATAAATGTGCTAATTAAATTTCTGTTTATAGTTTAATTATAATATTATGAACGAATGATGGCATGTTTGGCCAACCGCTTATGACAAGACTGCCCCAACTTATTCCGGTAGGGTAAAACCTGTTTATGCGACTATTTATTCAATAGACCATGCCATGATGCGGACGTCTCTGACGACCGAGATTGGAGAATAGGATTCGAGGGTAGTCGTTGGCCGATGTGTTCAATATATTTGGGAGAACTTCCGGTGTATTGTAATTATTTGTGTTTACTATCCATGTGACATATCTTCTATCTGATTGCGGACAACTCTACGTTAGTTAGTTGATAGGATCGTAAAAACAACTCATTCCAACATAGTTTAAATTTATAAAAAGAAACTTATATGAATGGGAATTATTATACTTTGTTATTGTTTAAATATATGACACTAGACCTAATTTATGGAGCACCCTTTCTAGTTATCCACGTGACTACAACTTAGATATTAGGGAGTCATGAACCTTAATTATGGTAAGTAGTTATCTGTACCCATGACGTGCAATAAGTAAGACACAGTGAAACCATTCGTTGTACATATTAGATTTACATTTCTGCGCTGCTTTTTATTTAATTAGTTCAGAATGTCACTTTCACTGTCAATTACTCCTGACCGCACGTTAGACGTAAGAGGCCGTGGAATTACTCTGTAAAGTACACTGTTTGTTACTGAAAGGTATGGTCTGCATATGAAACACGTTTTGACAAACTGCGAATAATCCAGGGATGTATAACTGTTTGAAAAGGAGAGGTCTAGGTCATAAATCAAAGTAATTAGAGCTTAAAGAAAAGTAATAACAAGGTCTAGAAAGGAAAGTCTTAGTGACTTAGATACATGAACCCCCTAGATCTTACATAGTTGGTTCTTTAAACATAACAAGTTAATAATTAAATACACATTTAGAAGAACGCGAGATAAGCTTAGGTGTTAAGAACGGTCGGACCTATGAGACAATACGTTGCTTTATTCATGTACCTCGGTTTTTCACCAAGATAGGTTGCTTATCTTTCAACTAGGTAAGTATTGGGAGTTTAGCGTATTGCTCCGATCAGAATCACGATAACCTAGTTCCTAGTGACATGCCAACGGGAATTTAATTGGTAGGGTTCCAGTGTTTACACCAAAGTCTGTTAATGTATTAATCTGAAAGCGTCCCCATCATAAACACCCTCCCGACATTATATTATCTCAAATTATGGTAAACCCCGTCTTCCTTATCCTTAGTTGTTCCTTATATGCTAGCTAGCTCATTTTAGGTTTATCGCTTTAGTAGTTTAAATTAGATTAAAACCCAAAACTAAACCAACCATCTGAACCCTATCTTAAAGGCTTAATTATCCAAACAAGCTCCGCTTCAAATTCGACCGTCTGGAGACGACCCTGATCATCCTTACCACATACTAGTATCGGGTACTTGTACCTATTACCAGTAGGTAGTTTGGAGGTTTAGGCCCCGAGCAAAATAAATATTAAAACATCCTGATCGCCCCTCAGTCATTACAACAACACCAATGACACTGACGGCTGGGGTCGCATCAAGTTTTTGGCGCCGCTGCCGAGGACGGTAGTACGATTTGGAGCCTGTTTAGATAAGTTAGTTTTTAAGAGATCCTTTTGACTGGGAATCACCATCCTTATCAGAAGTTACTTTTTATTCACGTAGTTTACTGTAGTTAGGATTACCTTAGTATTAGTTTAGATTAAGTTCCCTTCTCACCCCCGACTTTAATTCTGAAACCTTCTCCTTATGCCGTCTTTTCTGATCCCATGGGAAATGTTAACTCAAGGACAACAATTAGATCAAATGCAAAGTCTTATTAATTCAATTAAAAATAGATGTAGGATGTGCGGTAATACCCACTTAGATGGAGAATGCCAAAGCTGAAGTATGATGTTTTCGGATAACGTAGGGTACTTAGATCCTCAAACACAATATCAATATGACCCCAATGTTGTCCAACAACATCCATACCAACCTTTTTATCCTCAACCATTCGAAATCTATCCACACTCACCTTACCCTGTATATGAACCACAACCTTACAAGCTTCCTAACTTGAGAGATACGCCTTTAGCCTGTCTCAGAAGTAATGCTGCTTTCTCACCTCCTTCCGACCCACTTGAAGAAATGATTAAAGAACAAGAAGACATACTTAGGATTTTTACTTATAATGTGTCTAAAATCTTTACTAAACTATCAACACATGCCCAAGAGAGTAGTGAGAATCAAGCTAGAACCAACTCTAGGATACAGAAAGTTGAGAGACACACACACTTCACATCTATTACACCCAACACAGACTTACATTCTCATAAGTTCGGTTACAATATCCCTTCAAATACCTCACCAACCCAATCTTCTAAACCTTCACATTCACCTATTCCTGACCTATCAACGTCAAAGATCAACAGAGGGTTCGTTCTAGAAGAACTTTCCGAACCACTACAACTCGAAACTTCCGGCCGGAGTAACGAGGATGATGAAGTAGACGAAGAGATCGAGATGGAAAGCCCGAATGTGGAGATTTACATAGAAGACTCAACTTCACATGAACTGAAGGAATACATACCGACTCTGAGTAACGGACTCATTCAAACTGATATGGTTGAACATATCCCACAACCAGTTGTGGTTGAACGTATCCCAAAAATCTCTTTGACTGATTCACTTCCTGATCTAATAGACTTCACTAGTACCTTAGAGGAGACATTCACCCAGGTATTTGATGATAATGTTGCTACAAGATTGGAGACGCTAATGGACATTGTCCCATCTCCATGCCCAGAGTACAACTTTCTCATCGAACCAAAGACTTTAGGAAGCAAGATGGGTTTTGCGTCAAGAGCACCTTACAAACCATCTCTCCATTACATAATGACGTACACGTCGTGGAGTGATAAGGACCTCTTTGACAAACCCAAACAACCCAAAACGCAAGAGGTAGAAAAAGTCGAGAGCTTTGTTTTGCCTCAAGTAAAACAAACCACTCACTTTTCCATGCCTTCTTACCTTATTGGACATACCTTGACCATAATCTGCTTTAGTCCCTTAGGTATGTACCAATACTTCTGCTTATGTCTACTGATGGATGCAAAGGAACCCCCTAGATTTCCCAAGAAATAGGTTTGGAGTCAAGCTAATGACTCGAACAAAAACAAGCGCTTCTCGGGAGGCAACCCGTGTCTAACATAGGATTATCAGTAGTAGTTAAAGTAGTTTAAGTAGTGAACTAACCCAATAAGTAGAAATGAAACCCTAAAATGAAAGTTCCAAGTTTTCTATCTTTATGATCAAAAATGGATGGTTTGCGAAATTACTTCGTTAAAAGTCAAATTTTTGTCAAACCTTAATACTTCCTACTCCCAGTCATTTGGAATTTATTGCAACATCTATTTTCACCATTTCCCAAAGTTCTTGTTATCCCTTTCACTCACAAAAATGGAAACCTACTAGGAGTTAGGAGCCTTAGTCATTCTAAACACCCACTGACATGTTTCGAGCATTTGAGGTACTTACATATATTATTGTGAACATACATAAGATATTAATGCTTAATCTGATTTGTATGTCAATATGTGTATTATACTCAAACTCGTTTAAAAATATGTGATTTGGATATCTTTATACTTGGCTACCTGATTCAACTGATAATACTGGTATTTCCATGTCTGCTATTTGTGCTGCGGTAAAATTATAGGCAACTAACTCTTTTTGTGTGAGATTAAACTCAAATTCGTACACTTGTTTGTTTCATCTACAAAGCACTCATTTTGATAGGTTCTTCGCAAACCAGTGAATATATGATTCGGAGAATAATCACTAGTTTGTTAGATCATGTTTATTTGATCTACTTGTAACAGACAGGGACTGACGCCTATGGATACAGAATCTTTAAGGATAATGGAAAGATGACAAGAGGAGCTTACAGTTCATTGAGAATGGGAATCTTTGGAGCATTGCTTTGCAGGGGACAAGAGATGACACTTCTGGATACGAAGACGATTTCTAGTTGTCTATGACTAGTTCATCAAGTTGACCAGCTCAATACTCATCATATGTGCCCACAAATTCCAAGTCCTATAGCTAAACCTTGCCACATAATAGAACCCTAAACCATCATCACCATATCCACCCACATTCACCCATCCATCCACCCCTTCACACATACAACCATCACCCTCAGGGACTATTCATACAAAGGAATAGATACAGGAACAATTTGGAAACTAGAGATATCAATCGATAAAAGAACAACATCAGATTCATTACATCAGTTGTCAGCAAAAGATCTCGGGTAATAAAGATTCATGGTCGTTAGATTCAACACTTTCAGATCATTAGGAGCAGTTGAGTTACAGGAGCGGCTCTTGAAGATTAGGATCTTTGTCCATTAATCTCTATCCAACATTTGGTGTTTATTGGTTAATTATGCTTGTATCCGAAGGGTGACATCACTTCATTTTCTGCAATCTATCCTTTAGCTCTTAGTTATTTTCGTAAGGAAACTGGTTGAGTGATTTAAGAAAGGTTATACTGCTGGAGCTCAAGTTCAATACATGAAGGCTGATGCCAACCAAGTTCAGAATCCAGTGGAGATGACACAGTCAACCACTCAGATCCTCAGCTCACAGTCGTATAGACGATAAGGGAGTTCTGCGTTCCTTTCTCTAGTTTATTTATCCGTTTTTGCAAGATTATATCGACCTATATCCCATTCCAAACACTAAGTGTGAGATCCTTGGACTCCACAAAATACTAAGAGATGTTTTTCATAATTAGTAGAAACTCTAAGTGTGGGATACTTCGACAAGAGGTACTCAATGCATAAATTCGAACATTAGGGACAATGTTCCTCTAAGTGTGGGATATACGGTCTGCAACCGCAAGTTTAACCTCTTGTCCGTAAGTCAAACAATATTTTCATTAAATGACTAAAAATGGATAAAATTTCAAAATTTTCAGATTCAAAAACATCGTTCTTTAGAAATCCTATCTTTCAAAATTATAAATTACAGCAAGGAACGAGTTTTGACAACGAAACAAAACTGTTTTAGAATAAGATACAAACGAAAAGGGCAACACATGGTTAGGCGCCGATGTACGCATTTGAATTAGAACTTGCTATTGTAATACATTTCGAGATCACACCGATGAATGCCATACGTGGCATAGGTACAACCCACCTTGATAACTTCTAAGGAATCCAAACACCCTTCCACCATCAAACATCCACCCACTCAACACCCACTCTTCACACCCGATCAAAACCTCCTAACATTTGTCCCGAACCTACAGAAGTTTCATTTTCCAACGAATTCTCAAAGATACTCTTGATTTTCCGAGACTTCTGCAACCTAACACAAAGCCACCGGAGCGTTCCCCAAAGGATGATCATCATCCGTAAAAGGAGCTCCAAGAAAAGAAATTCAGCAAAAAGCTTATATCGGAGCGTTCCCCAAAGGATGAGCATCATCCGTAAAAGGAGCTCCAACAAAAAGAAATACAGCAGAAGCTGCTCGCAAAAAAAAAAAAAAAAAAAAAAAAAAAAAAGGCTATGTAGTCCTTTCAAAATCCGAGAAATTCCAAAGAAACTCTCTCAAGAAAAGTTTCGAGAAAATACAAGGAAAACCCTCACACCTTCTTCACACAAAAACACCCGATTCCTTCCAAGATATCTCGAAAGGTTAGTACCGTCCTCATCAAAAGTGATGGAGATTTAATTATCGATCAAGCCTATGACGAGACTGCTACATGATTTCCTAATCATGATGTTGCTCGAAGAAGGTATCGAATTCAATAAACCCTTAGTTTCCGGTAAGAACTCTTTCATAACTGTAACTTTATATTCTTTGGAAAAAGGGATCTCTAAAAAATGATGCAATTAGAATCATTCCAGAAGCTTTTAAGAATGAGTTTGCTTGAGGACAAGCAAAGTTCTAAGTGTGGGATACTTGATATCGCGTAAAAAGTCACGTTTTTACTACCGATATCTCTCTCATTCTGGAACAATTCTTGGCACTTTAACTCAAAAACATTACAAATCTGTAATATTATGCCAAGATGGTAAAAACAAGGTTGCATGATGAAAATCAAGCAAAACGGGCAGAAAACGAAGATTCCACGCACGTTTAAGGATTCCAGACATCAAAACGAGGTTTCAAGACCAAAGAGCCCATCACCAACATATATCTGACCCAAGATGTTCGTTTTCAAATTACAAATCCAACAGAAGAAGAAGAATCAACTAAAACGGACGAAGAACGAAGATTCTACGCACCCCAGAAGATCCAAACGATTCGTACGACACATCTAAAGTTCAAAGACATATTTTTGGGATTTCTTTTATCAAAAGCTTCGGTTTTGAATTACGAATCCAATGCAAAAATAATCAACGCAAACAGACGTGTAACGAAGAAAACACGCACGAATCGAGAAACGCAGCAACCGGCAGCAGACTGGTGCCACTGGCAGCCAGCCGCCGCCGCCAGCCAGCCAGCCGTCGGCTGCTGGTAGCCAGCCACCGGCTGGTGCCCGTCACCTGCACGGATTGCACTTATGTGTCTTTTTTCGTACCCGGTGCTAGACCTTTTCCAACTTTTCGTACCTGGTGCCACTACCTTTTTCGCCTTTTGTACCTGGTGCCACTACATTTCCCACCTTTTGCTATCATGAGCTTTGGGATGCTAACTTGAGCCAAACTTCCTCTATAAAAGGCAGCCCCTAGCTCTCATTTTAGACACACTCTAATACACACACCTTACACACCTTTCATATCTTTCTTATTTCTTTCTTTCTAGCTTTTATTTTCTTTTTCTCTCTACTTTCTCTCTAAACTAATTAATTTAGTGAGAGATAAGTAGGAGATTAATTATGTAGTAGTTAGTAGTAGCTAGCTTAGCAATGTAACGCTTTGGAATGTTCGGAAGTAATATAAGCATCGTTTTGCTCGCAATAATTACGGGTAATATCTATCCTTTCTTTTATTAATTATTTGTAATGTTCTTGTTTGATGTTTACAATTTATTAACATTAGAAATGTCTATTGCCATGATATGCGAGTAGTTGCCTATATGTTTGCCATGATTTAGATAGTTATAATGGGATGATATTAAATATTGTAAAGTAATATGACGGCCCCTATTCGACTGTTCCCGGATATAGTGCTGGAAACGCTTTATGCGGAGTACAAACGTATGGAAGTCTGGGACGACCGAAGGTAGTTGTATTACGAATCAATATTATAAATGTGCTAATTAAATTTCTGTTTATAGTTTAATTATAATATTATGAACGAATGATGGCATGTTTGGCCAACCGCTTATGACAAGACTGCCCCAACTTATTCCGGTAGGGTAAAACCTGTTTATGCGACTATTTATTCAATAGACCATGCCCTGATGCGGACGTCTCTGACGACCGAGATTGGGGAATAGGATTCGAGGGTAGTCGTTGGCCGATGTGTTCAGTACATTTGGGAGAACTTCCGGTGAATTGTAATTATTTGTGTTTACTATCCATGTGACATATCTTCTATCTGATTGCGGACAACTCTACGTTAGTTAGTTGATAGGATCGTAAAAACAACTCATTCCAACATAGTTTAAATTTATAAAAAGAAACTTATATGAATGGGAATTATTATACTTTGTTATTGTTTAAATATATGACACTAGACCTAATTTATGGAGCACCCTTTCTAGTTATCCACGTGACTACAACTTAGATATTAGGGATTCATGAACCTTAATTATGGTAAGTAGTTATCTGTACCCATGACGTGCAATAAGTAAGACACAGTGAAACCATTCGTTGTACATATTAGATTTACATTTCTGCGCTGCTTTTTATTTAATTAGTTCAGAATGTCACTTTCACTGTCAATTACTCCTGACCGCACGTTAGACGTAAGAGGCTGTGGAATTACTCTGTAAAGTACACTGTTTGTTACTGAAAGGTATGGTCTGCATATGAAACACGTTTTGACAAACTGCGAATAATCCAGGGATGTATAACTGTTTGAAAAGGAGAGGTCTAGGTCATAAATCAAAGTAATTAGAGCTTAAAGAAAAGTAATAACAAGGTCTAGAAAGGAAAGTCTTAGTGACTTAGATACATGAACCCCCTATATTTACATAGTTGGTTCTTTAAACATAGCAAGTTAATAATTAAATACACATTTAGAAGAACGCGAGATAAGCTTAGGTGTTAAGAACGGTCGGACCTATGAGACAATATGTTGCTTTATTCATGTACCTCGGTTTTTCACCAAGATATGTTGCTTATCTTTCAACTAGGTAAGTATTGGGAGTTTAGCGTATTGCTCCGATCAGAATCACGATAACCTAGTTCCTAGTGACATGCCAAGGGAATTTAATTGGTAGGGTTCTAGTGTTTACACCAAAGTCTGTTAATGTATTAATCTGAAAGTGTCCCCATCATAAACACCCTCCCGACATTATATTATCTCAAATCATGGTAAACCGCGTCTTCCTTATCCTTAGTTGTTCCTTATATGCTAGCTAGCTCATTTTAGGTTTATCGCTTTAGTAGTTTAAATTAGATTAAAACCCAAAACTAAACCAAACATCTGAATCCTATCTTAAAGGCTTAATTATCCAAACAAGCTCCGCTTCAAATTCAACCGTCTGGAGACGACCCTGATCATCCTTACCACATACTAGTATCGGGTACTTGTACCTATTACCAGTAGGTAGTTTGGAGGTTTAGGCCCCGAGCAAAATAAATATTAAAACATCCTGATCGTCCCTCAGTCGTTACAACAACACCAACGACACTGACGGCTGGGGTCGCATCAGACACTCGTCAATTTAGGACTAGTGATTAGTGCATAATTCTCTGCAATACATGTAATTAGTTCTTTGATTAGGCTAATTTGTGTATCATTATATATATTGTTAAATATATACACATACGCGATTTGATTAAATCGTGCACGTTTCATATCGAATGGATTTCGATAGAATTTCATACGAACGTTGGTGAACACATTTTATTAAATGATATGAAGCTATTTAATAAACACATTATTTTCTAAATATTATTTTGATAATATTTTACAAAGTAGTTTGTATCGTATAATTAACTCGCGCGTGACATAAATACATAAAACGTATCCAACAAACAACAGAAATAAAAAGTTATATTCTTATAACTCAATTATAAAGTATTTTGATAAAATACTTCAATAAAAATATTGGATAATTATTCGTATTTTAAACACGGAGAAAAACGCGTATAATATTAATTTAACATTTAAACGACCGGGAAAACGAACACCGCTCGGAGCGCGAGTTTGGGAACCAAAATGGGTGAAGTCCACACTTGGGTGGACCCCACCCTAACCGGCCAAGCATGAGGGTAAGGCACCCCTCACCTTGCTTGATTAAACCATCAAACACACCACCTCCTTCTTCCATTTTACACTCAATCTCCCTCAGCTCTCCTCTCTCTCTCTCTCGGTTACTCTCTTTCTCTCTCTCTAAAACACCACCACCACCGCCACTTCCATCCCCCAAAACACCATAAAAATAGCTTGGATTGCTTGAATCGTTTGGAAGAAAAAGATCACCTCGCGAAGCTTTACGTTTCCATCTTCTCGGTTTTTAAAGCCGACTATTGTAAGATTCCTGATACTTTTCGAAACTTCTTGTTTTATGATTATTTACTTGCTAGCATGTTTATACAACTTTGAAATGTCCATAAACAAGCTTAGAACATGTTGTTTCAAACTATAAAAACTTGTCACCTTAAAAGCCGACTCACAAAACACTTCATATCTCGAGTTCTAGAGTGATTCAACACATGAAACTTATGTTGAAATGTCCATATGAAAGTCCACTACAAAAAGTTCTTCTTTGGCTCGGCTTGAAAACTCACGGATTTGCGGATAAAAATCCATCTTTGAACAAAGGTCATTTTCGGTTAAAAATGACACTTTTAAAGAAACGAAATTTCGAGATAACCACGAAGCGAACCAATAATTTTTGTAGACTCTATAAACTGTCCAAAGACTTGTGTAAAAGTTTCGGGTCAAACCAAGGTCGTTTGGCCACAAACCCGACACTTGTTGTCTTGGACAGCTTGTTATGTCGCAGAGAGGTTGTGCCTTCTGCGACACAAGCCCTTATGTTTCAAAACTATTACCTATGTCGCATATAGCGACACAAGTGACTATGTCGCAACACTTTCGGATGTTGCATATAGCGACACAGCACCCTATGTCGCATTAAATTGCGGATATCGCACATAGCGACACAATGACTTATGTCGCATTCATGACCTGCGACATAACTGCCTATGTCGCACTAGATCTACAATGTCGCATATAGCGACACAAAACCTTACGTCGCACCCAGCGTCGCACAAATCAGAACCTTAAAAATACAGCTTTTTACTAAGTGTCGAGACTCGAAATTTTATCACTTAACGATACCAGAATTTAGATTCTAAATGCATTTTTCACCAAAGCAATATAGTAGAAATAAAAAAATTTCAAGCTCGACCCCAGCCAGGGGCTCTGCCCCTTGGACCCTGCTACCAGGGCGCTGCCCCCGGACCCCCGTCAACCAAGACCTAAAAATACTTTCCACACTAAGTGTTGAACACTTACTACCACAAAACCTATACGATGATACTCGTACACGATATACATATACTTTTATAAGTATACAACAATCAAAGTATAATAGTGATAGTTGAGATTATTATTACGAAACCGTCACCAACGGGCCGTACACATTTTCGAAAAGCAAACAAACAAACGATTAAACCAAATGTAATTTGGACATTACGAGTTGTGTGATTAACTAGCATAGGTGATCTTGCGAGATACCTACTTATTTATTAACCATCGCGCATCGTGGACGCCCTCAGGTTAACGGTCTGCGGACATCTCCTTGCTTGGCTAAGCAACGCACATTGATTAAGATAAACGCATCAGACTCAGGTGAGTCTCATAGCCCCTCTTTTTATTGTTTTTCACTCAGGAGTGTGATTCATTGCTTATTTTTAACATGTGAATGTGAGTACAAACTTTTCATATACTACATGAGTTTACACAACTAATCATTTTAAGTCCTCCACAACATAGTTTGGTAATACTTCGGTAGCACGAATGTTAGTGTATGGTACCATATAGGATTGACAATCCTCCTCCGGGTTAGCAAGCACTAACTGGTCAAACGGACGCATTAGCATTTGAGGTTCGCGAGTGTGGATTAGGCACTCGTGGGGAGGCACCCTCGATCAGGTCCTTGAATGTGGATCCTGACACCTCAGTTAAGGCTCAGACTATGTGCTCATGGCGTTATACATTATTATTTGCTTGGTTGCAAATCGGTGCTTTAAATCTTGCGGTTCATACGATATTTGATATTTAAACCTGTGAGCTCACCAGCGTTAACTGACCCATTTTAGCATGTATCACAGGTACTCAGCAGTAGGTTGGACTGCCCTCAGGACTATTGTAGCTCGAGTCAGCATGCAGACATTACAGATTTCCTTGCATTAATATATTTTGTAAAATTATTTATGTATTGGAATCTCTCATTTCAAGAACGCGAGCTATGTATTAGCTTCAAATGTTGTAAACATTTTTATATTAATATATTTTGTCAAAATGACGCATGTAGAGTCGTTTACAATATATCTTTGTGCTGTTGATTTCCCGATGAGTCGCACCCAAAGTATGCTTCCGCTAATTATGAATTTGGGGGCGCGACAACTACTCAGTTATATCATATCCATCTACTCATTAACATGAATAATGAAAATCATGTACAATAACACATCCATCTACTCAATTACATGAGTAATGAAAATCCTGTACCATAACATATCCATCTACTCAATTACATGAGTAATGGAAATCTTGTAAGTATGCCCACATCATATAAATATCAGCAAGGAATATTAACAATGCCTTGCAATAATTTATTAAGTCCGACACTACTACCTTCACACTTTCTTTAATATATCAGGCATACTAACTTCAAACGTGCTCTGAAAATGGTGCTGGAATGTGTGAAAATCGGATGGAGAGAAATGATAAGTGGTAACCCTAAAAATGAAGTGAAATTAGGGTTTTATATTTTTTTTATGTCGAATCAATCCATACTCCGTATGGAATTTCCATACGCCATATGGATGCAAAAGCCCATGGTCCAGGTGCGCGTAACTAGCAGCCCGGCTCACTCAATCCATACGCCGTATGGATTTTCCATACGCCGTATGGATTCAAAATTCCAAGTTTTCACCATTTCGACTATCTTTTTCAAACTTCAACTTTTTAGCTCGTTTTCCGATTCTTTTCCGATTCAAGCTCCAATTAACTCCTAAATGCAAATATTGACAAAATCAGTATCTTATTCAAACAAATTGCATAAGAATTCAATTAAATAAGGGGTAAATAGTACTATAATCTAGTACATTTTGGCGTTCATCAAACATCCCCCACTTGAATCCTACTTGTCCTCAAGTAGACTATTGATTAAAACTTTCAAAAACTTCAATATGAACGGCAAACAAAAATGCAAAAGGATTTACATACTACATAGCATTCCGCAATTCAAATTTTATCTTAAAATTGCTTCTACTATAAGCTTTAGCAATCAAGAAAATCTTCTAGGAAAACAATTTCTAATATATTATTATTAATCATAAAAGATGATTCACCATGATTATTGATATTGTTGTCCACTTAAACAATCTATAATTCAAAAATTGAGCTCAACTTATTATTATTCTAGCAGGCTTTTCCCTTGATTCTCAATAGCAAAATACCCTCATACAACTAACGTGCTACAATTCACCACATAATGAATATCCAATTAAATCAATCATTTTTCAAACCAAGACATTGGTGTCAGGTCTGTACCTCAGTACAACAGAGCGACATAACTTGGCTTTGGTTTTTCAATCATGAGTTCTTTGTACTCGTTTCTTTATTTTATTTTATTTTATCAAATATACTGACGGAAACCAGGTCTGTACTTACGTACAACAGAGGAGACAACACCCAGCATATTCCCAAATGATGATAATTAGGAATCCAAAATTATGGATTATAACACGCTATCATATAAGGATTAAGACTAAAATCATACCTTGCTAAAATATCCTCTCAGGATAAATCCTACATTATGCATTAGATTTCTTAGGAGCTCAAATACCTTCATATAGATTGCCTATCAATACATCATATGATGATTTATCTAATATTTAAAATTAAGTTCATTTCATCCTTTGAATTCCCAAAATATCTTACAAGATTCGCTAAACTTACACAGAATACAATTTTAAAAGAAAAATTTAAATTGAAAAATTACTAACATAGAATGCCCTTAATCTTGCCAATATGCCGATATTTACCATTCATATCTTAAGGACAACAGACTTCTTTAGACTTCTATTCCCCCATCCCCCACTTAAAAATATGCAATGTCCTCATTACAAAAAGAAACACAAATAAAAGGGAATAGAAAAGAAGTGAACAGAAAAACTCCCCTAAGCTATCTTCAAATTGAAGTCTTCCAACAGCATCCTCTTACAAGAGCTTATTAACAAACAAAAATAAACAAAATAAATAATTAAGAAAAACAACGGGTTATCTCCCGAAAGCGCTTTTGTTTATCACGTCGGCAAGCTCGACACTTTGCTCCATGACTTAATTAAAATTCATCTCCAAATCCCTTTTGGTGTCCCTTGTGTCACCATAATACTTCTTCAATCGACTGCCATTCACCTTGAACGTCGTCCCAGAATGACCTTTCAGGTCAACATCACCAAAAGGATAAACCTTTTCAACTATGAAAGGTCCTGTCCAACGAGTCTTTAACTTCCCAGGAAACAAATGCAGACGAGAACTGTATAAAAGCACCTTGTCACCTTGTTCAAATGAATTATTTGATTTAAGGCGTGAATCATGCCATTTCTTGGTGCGCTCCTAATACAGCTTTGCATTGTCATAAGCATTTGTCCTCAACTCCTCTAACTCCTGTAACTGTGCCAAACGCTCCTTTCCTGCCGCATCATCATCAAGATTGCATTGTTTCAATGCCCAATACACCTTGTGTTCCAATTCAAAAGGTAGGTGACATGTTTTCCCATACACCATCCGATAAGGAGTAGTACCAATGGAAGTCTTAAAAGCAGTCCTTGCAGCCCATAATGCATCATCCAACTTATTTGACCAATCCTTCGGATTTCCATCAATTGAACATTCTAAAATACGTTTCAACCCGCGATTAGTCACTTCAACTTGTCCACTAGTCTGTGGATGATAAGCAGTAGAAAACTTGTGATTGACTGCATACTTCTTCAAAACTTTCTCCAATTGCGCATTTGCAAAATGCATTCCATGATCACTAATCAACGCCTTAGGTGTTCCAAATCGCGAAAACAACTGTTTAAGGAATTTTATCACTACTCTCGCGTCATTAGTAGGTAATGATTTTGCTTCTGCCCACTTTGAAACATAATCTACAGCCACTACGATGCATTTGTTTCCATTGCTTGGTGGAAATGGTCCCATAAAGTCGATTCCCCAGACATCGAAAATCTCACTAACCATAATAGGATTTTGTGGCATTTCATCTCTTTTAGAGATCCGTCCAGTTCGTTGGCAAGCATCACATTCCTTTACAAACTCATATGCATCCTTATAGACAGTTGGCCAATAAAATCCTGCTTCAAACACCTTCCTTGCTGTGTGCAATGGCCCATGGTGTCCTCCCGTAGGACCATTGTGACACTGGCTTAGAATATTCATGCATTCTTCTCCATGAACGCATCTCCTCACCATTCCATCAGCACACTCCCTAAACAAAAATGGGTCTTCCCAAAAATAATGTCGTAAGGCCGAGAAAAAACTCTTTCTTTCATTATACTTCATCTCGGTAGGAAGAATTTTTGTAACTAAGAAGTTGGCGTAATCAGCAAACCATGGAAGCTCACTCATGATAACCTTCATTAAACTCTCATAGGGAAATGTATCCTTAATTTCCGATTCATCTAACTTTTCTAACTCCGGAATTTCCAACCTGGAAAGGTGATCAGCGGCTAAATTCTCAGCTCCATTCTTATCACGAATCTCTATGTCGAATTCTTGCAACAAAAGAATCCACCTTAGCAATCTTGGCTTTGCATCTTGCTTGCTAAACAAATACCTCAACGCTGAATGATCTATAAACACTACAGTCTTTGATAGAATCAAATAAGATCGAAACTTATCAAAGGCAAACACAACTGCGAGCAATTCTTTTTCGGTTGTAGTGTAGTTCTCTTGCGCGTTTGTCAAGGTCTTACTAGCATAGTAAATCAGTTGAAACTTCTTATCAACCATTTGCCCTAACACTGCTCCTACAGCATAATCACTAGCATCGCACATTAGTTCAAAGGGAAGATCCCAATTTAGACTAATCATGATGGGTGCAAATACTAACTTCTTTCTCAACAGATTGAATGCATCAAGACATTCTTTGGAAAACTCAAACTTGGCTTCCTTCTCCAACAGTTTATTCATCGGATGAGCTATCTTGGAAAAATCCTTAATAAAACGTCGATAAAATCCTGCGTGTCCCAAGAAACTACGGATACCCTTGACATTTGTGGGAGGAGGCAACTTTGCTATTGCCTCGACTTTAGCCTTATTCACCTCGATTCCAACGCTCGAAATATTATATCCTAATACAATCCCTTCACGGACCATAAAATGAAATTTCTCCCAGTTCAACACAAGATTCGAACTCTCACACCTCTGCAGCATTTTCTCCAAATTAACCAAACACTCGTCAAACGAACTCCCAAAGATGGAGAAATCATCCATAAATATCTCCATACTATCTTCAATCATGTCATGAAAGATTTCCATCATGCACCTTTGGAATGTTGCAGGTGCATTGCACAACCCGAATGGCATTCTTCTATACGCAAATGTTCAAAATGGATAGGTGAATGTGGTCTTATCTTGATCGTTAGCATCTATCGAAATCTGAAAATATCCGGAAAAACCATCTAGAAAACAGTAATATTCTTTTCCGGCTAGACGCTCGAGCATTTGATCAATGAAAGGTAGGGGAAAGTGATCCTTGAACGTAGCATCATTCAACTTCCTGTAGTCAATGCACACTCTCCACCCAGTGACTGTCCTTGTGGGGATCAATTCATTCTTCTCATTTGCTACCACCGTCATACCTCCCTTCTTGGGTACAACGTGAATGGGGCTAACCCATGGACTATCGGAGATGGGATATATTAACCCAGAGTCTAGTAACTTAATAATTTTTTTCTTACCACATCCATGACCTTCGGGTTTAACTGCCTCAAAGGTTGTACCACAGGCTTGAAATCAGACTCCATAAGAATCTTGTGAGTGCAATAGGAGGGGCTTATTCCCTTGATATCGCTAATCGTCCACGTGATAGCCTGCTTGTGCTCCTTAAGCACCTGTAGTAAACTTTCCTTTTCTGTAGGTGAAAGAGTTGCCGAAATGATTACAGGCATATCTGATTTCCCTTGCAAGTATGCATACTCCAAATGAGCTGGTAACTCCTTCAACTCTAACTTCGATGGTTCTTCAAATGAGGATTTAACTGCAAAAACATCTGATCTTGAACATGGAATACCATGCATGGTAATACGCGTTTCCATTTTGATGGAGATTCCATTCGTCAAGATTGACTCTTCACTCTCCTTAAACTTGACTCCTTCGTTCTCTAACTCCTCATCGCACGTTGTCTCAATTTATCGAACTCCTCAATATCACGGATTGCCTCGATGCTCCCCGTCCATCCTTCCAGAATCATTGGATCAAGATCTTCGTCATCCTTTAGACTTTGCAAGAACTCATCATCGTCAGACAGTTCTTTCGCACTAGCAAAGTAACGAGTATCATCCACAGAGGAAGGGTATTGCATGGACTCATTTACATTGAGCACAACCTTCTCATCCCCAACTCTCATGGTGATTTTTCTATCAAAAACATCGATCAATGCTCTTGAAGTGGCTAGGAAAGGTCTTCCTAGAATAATTGGTACCTTGGGATCTTCTACCATGTTGAGAATCACGAAGTCGCAGGGAAACACAAACTTATCAACCTTGACTAAGACGTTCTCAACCATCCCTCTTGGATATTGGATAGAACGATCAGCTAACTCAATGCACATTCAAATGGCCTTGGGTTCTCCTATCCCGAGTCTAGCATACATAGTATAGGGCATAATAGATATGCTACCTCCAAGATCCGCTAGTGCATTTGCAATGTCCAATTTACCAATGAGACAGGGAATAGTGATACTCCCAGGATCCTTCATTTTTGGTGGTAACTTGTTTTGCATCACAGCAGAGCATCGCTCATTCATCGTTACAGTGGTTGCCTCCGCCAATTTTGACTTATTAGTCAAAAGCTCCTTCAATTATTACACATACTTAGGCATTTGGGCAATAGCTTCTACAAATGGAATATTGATATGAAGTTGCTTCAAATTTTCGAGGAATTGATGATAATGAGCTTCATCCTTTCCTCTTCTCAAAGCTGCAGGGTATGGAGGGGGTGGTGTATGATCCTTTGCATATTGCTTATCCTTCACAATTTGTTCATCTTTCATGTCCTCCGTAGGACTTTTAACAACTTCCACTTCCTTCTCATTTTTCGACAAAAGTTCAGATACAGGATTCTTACCAAAATAAGGGTCTTCATGAACCTTTCCACTTCTTGTGGTAACAGCTTTAGCTTGATCTCGTGAATTGGTTTCGGTGAATCCTGGTAGGGTTCCTGGAAATCTCTCTTGGAGAACCTTAACTATGGTTGAAACTGTTCCCTCAATTTGCTTTAGTGCGGCACCTTGATTTCGTACTAACGCTTCAGTAGTGTCCATCCGTTGGCCAGGACTAGCAATAAATTGCTCGTTAGTAGTCAAAAACTTCCCCATCATTTCCTCCAAACTAGTTTTCTTCTCGGGAAAAGGTGTCGTGGGTTGTTCCTTAGAGTAGAAGTCTGGCGGAATTGGCGACCTCCTTCTTGATATGGTCTTCGGAAAAAGGTCCCACGTCCTTGGCGGTAGTTTCCTTAAGCTTCACCAAATTTTACTTCCTCTTTCGCTTCTCTAGATTCAATTTCAGGGCAATCTTTGACTAGATGCGTTCCTCCACATTTATCACACCCTACTTGGATTGCATGAACAGTCTCGGTTACCTTCTTTATATCTCTTCCCATGTTGTCAAGCTTAGCAGTGATGGCGGTGAGTCCATCCTCATTGCTAACCGACCTCTTTCTCCGACTGGTTCCATCGTCTCAAAGCTGAGAATGCTTTGCTTGGTCACGAATTGCCTCTAAAGCGTCTCTTGGAATCTTCTACGGTAGAGATCCTTGAGCATCCAATTGTTGTCTTGTGGCACGATCCACTCCTTTGTAGAATACCATCACGATTTGTTGATCGTTTAGGTCGTGCTGTGGGCACCTATACATCAAATCCTTGTATCTTTCCCATGCTTGGTGATTTCTAATCTCGTAGATCATCTTTGATGTTTTGGATGGCGGGTAATACATCTTCAGGAATTTCGTGCGCAGATCTTCCCACTTGGTGATGGATCCAGCTGGTTCGTTTGAAATCCATCTCTTAGCGGCTCCCTTTAGTGTTATTGGGAACACTCGGACCATGACTTGATCGCGCGTAACGTTGGGAACGTTGAACATATCGGCGATTTCCAGGATCTTCTTGACGTGCTCGTTAGCATCTTCCTTTTCTTCACCTAGAAAAGGGTTCTCTCTAAGCTCCTTGAGGAACTGTCCCTTGATTTCGAACTCCACTTCTCGCGCAATGGCGGGCCTCACTACTCCGGGCCCAAGATCGGTGCGCAATCGGCTTGAATACTGCTCGAGAGTCATGTTGTCAATGTCGTCCGCCATGTCGAGATCTGGTTCCGATTGATCGTTCGGATACTCGGTTGGTGGTCTTCCGTGATACTCTCCGTATTCGTCCTCGAAATCCGAATTGTAATTGGCAGCCAGTGGTGTGTGAAGATTATAATCAAATATCTCGTCCTCTTCGTTCGGAAATGGGTTGATTATTGGTGAATGGGGTGGTGCAGAATACGTGTGTAATCTTTGATGAAACGTGCGTTCGGGTTCTTCAAACGGAACGACAGGGTTGGGATCCGATGTTCAGGTCATAAACGTCCTGCAATAAACTTACCAAGTCAGTAGAGCATGTGACTTAGGTAACACAGCTTAATACTAACTATCCTGACTTTAGTTAAAAGAAAAAGTATGAACAAACAGAATTTAAGGTAAATCACAACTAGACAATTAAACAACTAAACAAACTCCAAATTATTGAATCAAATCAAATCGCTCCCCGGCAGCGGCGCTAAAAACTTGATGTCGTGTAAACGAAGCTCTAGCTTTAAAAGTGGAATATACCTTACTTACTATACACAACTCAGGCAAGAATACCTGATCATATGATAGTATAGTATGATAAGTCCGAGTCGAACATGAGGAACGGATGTCAATAACAAATAAAATGGAAATTGTTACAAGTAATGAAAGCAATTAAATATGGGGGCGTTTTAGTTCCGAACGAACAACTGACTAACAATTATGAAAAGTGATTTTAATATTAAAACTTAATTAAAAAGAAAGAAATGATAAAAAAATTAATCAAATAAAATTACTTGATTCAAATGATAGAGGAAATGTATTCACTTAGACTACTTTCCTTAGATTCCG
This sequence comes from Pseudognaphalium luteoalbum, assembly GCA_963422505.1. NCBI lineage: Eukaryota > Viridiplantae > Streptophyta > Magnoliopsida > Asterales > Asteraceae > Pseudognaphalium > Pseudognaphalium luteoalbum. The sequence goes on along the minus strand of OY730192.1, from coordinate 62,439,735 downwards.
GTTATCACTTTATTGATTTTCTTCAAACATGGATTTTATTGCGACATAACTAATAAGATAACCCCCTTTACGAGGTAAGTTGATCTAATACAATTAAGAAAGACACGAAGTTGTTTTCAACACGTTAACATTCAAGTAACGTTGCCCACCGAATTGTATTCTAGATTAAACCTACGCCGTTTATGTGATTTACTTTTATGACTTGAATCAACAAAGTCTATAACTAATAGTTATCTTGTTCATTAATGATTAATATTGATTATTAACCCTAACCTGTCAAACTCAATCTATTCAGCAATAATTGCTAACCAAAATCAACAATTATCAATAATCTCTTAACCAAATGGAACTCAATCAATCAAGAAACCACGTTAGGTAATCAACAATAATCAATCAATAACCAAGGATCATCAAATAAACACATAAACATTCATAAAATCCAATGTATTCTGCAAACCAATAATCAAACCATCATCTAAGTATCATCATCCAAGTAAATACATAAAAGACTTAGCCAATCATATTGTTACGGAAACTCAGATCCACAAATAAAACCGAAATCATAATCAAATGAAAAGGATTAAAGTATTCGAACTGAGAAACCGAAAGAATGATTGAATAACCGAAAGGACTTCAATTCTTCTTGCCTCTACCTTCAAACGTGCTCTGAAAATTGTGCTGGAATGTGTGAAAATCGGCTGGAGAGAAATGATAAGTGGTAACCCTAAAAATGAAGTGAAATTAGGGTTTTATATTTTTTCTGTCGAATCAATCCATACACCGTATGGAATTTCCATACGCCGTATGGAATTTCCATACGCCGTATTGATGCAAAAGCCCATGGTCCAGGTGCGCGTAACTAGCTGCCCGGCTTACTCAATCGATACGCCGTATGGATTTTCCATACGTCGTATGGATGCAAAATTCCAACTTTTCACCATTTCGACTATCTTCTTCAAACTTTAACTTTTTAGCTCATTTTCTTATTCTTTTCCGATTCAAACCCATGGAGCACGTGTGCTACACATGTCTAAGAGGACAGACACACCACTTCGAACTAGAATTTGTCCTATTCATACCACTACTACTGATACCCCAACCACTAGGAACTGTCTTCGCGTAGATGTCTGACGATGAAATTGGCTAACCACAACTCTTGAGATGCAGAGAATCATCTGACATGCATACCTCTCCATACGCACAGGAACCCGCTCATCATGCCGTTTTGGTACTAGCTGCTAAGCTACACCGCCACGAAAATAGAATAGATACTATGGAGTTAGAACAACACGAAACCCCGTTTAGGGTGGATGCACCTGGCACTGGGCCGAGTTGCATGGATCCTTGAGGATCGGCAGAATCTTATCGAAACCATAGAAACTACCCATCTCCAGGTGATGGAGACTAGATACGAAGTCGCTACCTTGCGATTAAGACTAGTGTGCAAAAAAAAATAGAACTCGCTTAGGACTAGAGTTTTTTATTTTTATTTTATAAGAATTAACTCATGGTAACCATTCAAGCCGACGAAATTAGTAGACAATAACTCCCCCCGAACACAGCTTACAACTTTCATCATACTGTGCTCTCCAAAGAGCAACTCTTCTCAAAATCTCACTCAAAAGGTGCTGCGCTGACAGGCATATTTGAAAATGTGTTTCCGGGCTCACATATCTAAATTTCAGCGAGATAGGGTGTGGATAGGTGGAATGGGATGGGTATCATGCTAGATATTTCACTAAACATGTACGGTGTGTGGGAAATGGTTTTCAAACAAATCTTTCATTAGAAATTTTCTACGAACTTTTCACAAACACAAATCTTCCAACAGATTTTTGACAAACAGAAGTTTCAAACACTTTTCAATGACTAGAGCTTTCAACGTATCCTCATCAATTCGAGCCTTTAACGAATTTTAATCAAACAGTTACTCGAAATTTCCCGCAACTTAAATTTTTCAATGGATTTTTGTTAAACAAAAGTTTCCCCGTTTTGTTAATGACAAGGGTTTTCAACGGATTTTCATCAACTCAAGTTTTCAACAGATTCACGTCAGCGGCGATTTTAAACAAATTTTGCCACAAAAAGTTTTTATAGAATTTTCAAAATACATAAATTATTAACAAAGTTATCAAAAATTACGATAATGTTTTTGTCAAAAGAAAACCATATATATCAACAAACACTTGGTTTTCACTCAATCTTTCTCTATGATCTAACCTTTAATCTCATTTTAAAACTAGAATACCGATTACACCAAAAACATTTCTAAGAAAATTCTAAGATAAGAAGTTTTGTTGTGGTTTCCAACTAAAGGTATAGGTATCATAGACTAGTATGAAATAATATTCTCTTAGTAGTCGGTTTGATAGTAGCGATACTCGATCTTGCACAATCGGATGAAGTTAATTCATATAGAGACAAACCGAGATGTTAGTGATAGAGGTGACAACGACCAATACGAAACTATTGGAGGATAAAACTAAAGGAGACAATGACATAATTATTTCAACCTTATACGATATCGGATTAGTTTAGTCCAACACACAATCACACCCCACCAATCTAGGTTCCAAGCACATCGTAGAACTTGCACTTTGAATTTAGCAAGCAAATTCTTCCATATACCTCTTGGGATTACGACTTACGTTTTCTGACGACTTTTATATTAGACCATTTTTGGGTCTCTTAACAGTTTACTTATTGGAAATATGTTTCCAACAATTTATATTGGATATAATCCAACTAACCATTCACACTCACGCGAAATACGAAACATATAGGAATGTTTTCTTACTACGAACCACATATGAGTGTTTTCCTACTACGAACCGCATAGGAATGTTTTCCTACTACGAACCGCATAGGAATGTTTTCCTACTACGAACCGCATAGGAATATTTTCCTACTACAATGAACCTTATAGTAAATGAACTTACTACGACTGACCATTTAGGAATATTTGTCCTACTAATAGTACACGGAGATAATTCTCCAAACGTATACGAATGGATGTGTTGCATCACAACAACGAACTTTCTTTTTGCAGACTTAGTTAAACGTCAGAAATACTCGCATTTTCGTTAGATCCCACACAAACTATGACTACGAGCAAATTTCGGGATGAAATTCTCCTAATAGGGGGAGAATGTGACACCCGACAATTTAGGTTTACTTTTAAACTTAACCGAAACCCTAATTACATGTGTTTAGTTTAGTATTAGGCTAAATACTTGTAATTACTTGTAACTATTTGTATATTTATGTGAATATACACTCTCATAATTGTTTTATATTACGCATACGTAATTAGTTGTAATTACGCGAAACAATCGGACGGTGTCCGGCACATTATACGACATGGGTGAAAACCTTTCTATAAATAACTTAAATCTATTTTTAGAATTTACTTATCATATATTATTAGTTTTATAACATAATACACGAAAACCTCGACATTTTGTCTAAAACGTAACAAACGCGGTGAAAACGCGCAAACTGAACCCGACAACCAAGCGAAACCCTAATTAATATTTTGAAAACTTAAAATAAAGTATTTTAATAATACTTCAATGAAAAATAGTCCCAAACGTATCATGAATTTAAACGACAAAAGAAAACGTTACGCTATTTAACGTATTAACGAATTAACGAGTAAACGAACACATAACGCAATACAATCTGAAAACCAATTTTTTAAAAAACATTTCCAGCCCTATGGGGCCCCTAAATTTCGTTCACTCCACCACCTCCCCCATTCCCCACTAAAATTTCATGCAAGACCTTGTTTCCTACAACCATTCACCTCACATGCATTCACCACTTCACTCTTTCATTTTCTCTCCATCTCTCTCTTTCTTTCAACTCATCCTCTCTCAATTGCTGAGAATAATCGGATCAAAAACCACCCTACCATCAACAATAAACCACCATTGACCACCATATCACCACCATTGACCACCACAAACCACCATACAACCACCACATCAAAACTCGTCATTTTATAAGGAAAATCAAGCCACAAATATCATCTCCTTTTTCTCATCCCATTTCCAATGTAAGGAAACTTTTTCTTAATCTATTTCACTCTTATTAACTTGTTATTATATTTACTCAAGAGTATATGTCCAATATATTGCACAAAAATCATTTTTCTTAACTTTAAATTCATAAAAATGCATGTTACAGCTTCTGTCCAGAAAATTCATGCTACTTCAACGATTTTTATAAAAATCATTCCTTCGTGAAAATGGACGTCTTTATAGTCTAAAATCAATTTTAAGAAATTCTTTCAAACGCAACTAGCCTCATATTTGTCTGAGTCCATTTACTATTTTTAATAATTTTTGTGAGAAAAGTGTAAAAGCTGTTAGAAAAAGTCAGAAACTTTTAACTTAGTGTTTTGAGCATAACTTGAGCTACACAACTCAAAATGAGTTAAAACAACCTCTAAAATCTTATAAATTTTGTTAGCTACAAAAGTTGTGACGATAGCTTTTTCTTGAAAAGTTGTAGATTTTGCCCAAAAACTCGATCTTCATGCATGTGTCCCGATTGGTCAACTGTTGGACCTCAGAGGACACATGCAATTTTGATAAATACTTAGACTACTCTAAAATTCATAGAAACATTACTGAAAGTGGTTAACATGTGGGGGAATAACCGGTATTTTTCATGAATATAGTTTCGGAATAGAAGTATTTTTAATAAATACAACAATGAGATGTATTTTCTGGAAATGGTAAAAAGTGGACTGATTTTAATAACTTTTAAAAATCGACACCTATGGACCTACTATAAAGAGAAAGACTAACTTTTTATGATCTATGAACATAACTAAGGGTTGGGTAAAAGTTTCGGGTCAAACCGAGAAGGTTTGACCAAGTCAACAAAAACGGGACTCGGTTCCTAAAAACGACAAACTTACTATTTTTGGCAAAATGGTAACAAAATAGGGATGGGTGAACTAATTAATGACTTTGACCAGTTTGACCAACTTTGACCAACGAATTGACCAACTTTGACCTACGGTTTAAGGTTTTTACGAACTAAATAATCTGTTTGCAACATACGATATGTACTAATAAATAATATACAACAAAACAAACTTAATAATAATGTCTAAAAAAATTATTATTACAAACTTTCACCAACGGGTCGTACACGTATATAATAAACAAACTTGAACAACTTACTTGGACATACTAGTTGAGTGAACTAGCTTTAGGTGGACATAAACCCCTCACCTACCCGATTGGCTTAAGTAGACATAAACCCCCACTTATACAATCTTTATAAATGGTCTTTTGAGACATCTACTTACCCAACCTTATACGTTTAGGACGTTAGAAGGTTGCGCTTTGGACTTTGCTTGCTATTTGATTATTGCTTGCTACCTGCTTAACTATGGTGAGTTTCATAGCCCCTTTTTATTGTTTTTTCACCAGGGTGAGAATACATACAACTGTTTTATATAAACTGCTTTTATGATTACAAGTACTAGCAACAACTTTTCGTACGGATTGCATGAGATTTTTTGATAATCCACTAAAGCCCTCTACCCATCATAGTTCGTTAATATATGCGTGAATATTATTGGATAGTACTATCAGGGTTTGACAAACCTCGTCTGGGCTAGTCGCTCTAGCCAACCCGCGGGCGCAATATTATTTGTGAATTAGAAGTGTATCGGATTAGTACACTTACCGGAGGCAAACAACGTTAAGCTCGAACTATGAGACTCATGCAAATAGTATACTTATATTGCAATATGCAATACTTTTACTTATCATTGACGAATGATACAATTTTGGTAATCTTGTGGATCATACTTATAACTGTTTGCTTACAAACCTATGAACTCACCAACTTTATGTTGACCCTTTTAGTATGTATTCTCAGGTTTACAGACGCAGTAGGACTACCCACAGGAGTCAAGACAGTAGGATGCTTTTGGATAGCTTAGTTCGATTCGCATTGTTTTCAAACATCAAGGAATTTGAATTGCATTTATTATATTACTAGTTATAATTATGTAATTCTACTTTTATTATGCGAACTCCAAATACTTTTGTAAACTTTTGAATTATTGTAATGTAACTATTTTCAAACGTCTCATATAGAGGTCGTTTGCTTTAATCTTGGTGTTATGATATTTGATTTGGTCGTAGCCCCCGTGACACCTCCTACTTCCGCTGCCATGTGTTCTGGGGGTGCAACATCACTGTCCAAACCAAAGCTCTCAGAACAACAATACTCATGTTTCTAATGTTGATCTGTCACACGGACCATCACCGGATAAGACAGTCACTGTTGAACCTCAGCGAATGACTAAGTGGACAAAACATATTGATAATCAGTTGATTATTGGTAATCCACAATCCAAGGTTCAGACAAGATCAGAAACTGCTAACTTTTGTTTGTATGTAAGCTTTGTGTCACTCATGGAATCAAAGAAGGTTGATGAAGCACTCACTGATCATCACTGGATAGCTGCCATGCAAGAAGAGCTATCACAGTCTGAAAGAAACAAAGTCTGAAAGTTGATGCCTCAGCCCTCTAGCAAATCAGTGATTGGAACAAGATGGTAATTCAGAAAAAAGATGGATGTTGATGGTGTGGTAACCCGGAATAAGGTTAGACTGGTTGCACAAGTTTATTATCTGCAAAAAGGCATTGACTATGATGAAACCTTTCCTCCAGTGGCTAGACTTGAGGCAATCAGGCTGTTTCTAGCCTATGGAGCTCATAAGAAGTTTAAAGTATATCAAATGGATGTGAAAAGTGCCTTTCTGAATGACAAGCTGCAGGATAAAGTGTATGTCATGCAACCACCTGGATTCATTAATCCAAAACATCATGGTTATGTTTACAAACTTGAAAAAGCCCTGGATGGACTAAAACAGGCTCCCAGAGCCTGGTATGATACTCTGTCTGTCTATCTGATAAAATGTGGCTATGTCAGAGGTAAGATTGATAGCACATTGTTTATCAAATGAGATAAGAGAGATGTTATATTAGTCCAAATTTAAGTTGATGATATCATTTTTGGGTCTACTAACAGTGACATGTGCAAGGAATTCTCTGATCTCATGACCAAAAGTTATGAGATGAGCATGATGGGTTAATTAACATTTTTCCTTGGTCTGCAAATAAAACAAACCAAGACTAGAATCTTTATAAATCAAGGAAAATATGTTAAAGATTTGTTAAAGAAATTTGAGTTCACTAACTGCTCATCCCTTGCTACACCCATGTCACCTGCAGTAAAATTACATGTTGCCTCTGATGGTAAATCTGTAAACATCACAGCTTACAGAGGAATGATCGGGTCACTGTTGTACTTAACTGCAAGTAGACCAGACATTATGTTTGCCATATCTTTGTGCTAGGTATCAAGATGATCCAAAGGAATCACACTTGCTCACTGTCAAAAGAATATTCAGATATCTGAAGGGTACACCAAATCTTGGTCTCTGGTACCCGTCTGGTTCAGATTTCTCGCTGAAAGGATATTCTGATTCTGATCACGCTGGATGCAAGCTGGAGAGAAAGAGCACTTCTGGTAGCTGTCAATTTCTTGGAGAAAAGCTTATAAGCTGGTCTAGCAAGAAACAAAATTCAGTTTCAACTTCAACCGCTGAAGCTGAATATGTCGATGCTAGTGCTTGTACAGCTCGAATTCTCTGGATGAGAAATCAGCTCGCTGACTATGGATTTGACTTCAAAGAAATACCAATCTATTGTGATAGTCAAAGTGCCATAGCTATTGCTAATAATCCAGTGATGCACTCAAGAACAAAGCACATTGATGTACGATATCATTTCATCAGGGACCATGTGATGAAAGGTGATATTGAACTTCATTTCATTCCAACTGATTACCAACTCGCTGATTTGTTTACAAAACCTTTGGATGAGAAAAGATTTAATTTTCTTATCAGCGAGCTTGGTATGTTAAACTTCAATGAATAAATAAACTCATTGAGTTTATTTATTTATTTTTGTTTAAATTTATAAATGTTTTAAATAAAATGTCTTTGTAAAATATAACTTCAGTAGAGCATACGCACTAAACAATTAATCTTTACTTATCTAATCAGCAAGATTAATACTTAGTTAGCTATGATCATCTAATGTTATAATTTATAAAGTCTCATGAATATTTTCTTATGTCTCAATATTAGATTAGTAGCATTGTTCTACGTTATTTCTAGATGATCTAGTTAGTATTCTAAGTTGTAACTTGATCAGTGAGGTGTAATATAGAAATATGTTATACATTTAATATAAGACATAATCTATATTCATGTTCTTTTTAATAATATATATATATATATATATATATATATATATATATATATATATATCAATAGAATGTAACAATAGTGAGTTGATAAGTTAAATTTATATCAAAACTGTAACTGTGTCACAATGACTTAATCAAACTTCTAAGTTGTGATAAGGTCAGCGAGACATAGTCTCAGTAAGATAAAAGATTAAATTTATTCTCTTATAGTTGTTATATTTCTTTTTGGTGGTAAATAAAGAAATTGATTATATATCTTCAGTGATTCTTTTTCTCACTGAAGATATCATTTAATGGTGAGATCAAATCCACAAATATCATTTAAAATAAACAGTTGATAGTGCAACGCAAAAGTCTCATTGTCTGACACTCTCTCTCTTACGTCAGTGCACTTTTCCGGTGCACCTCTCCCATCGCCATTAATACCACCAGGTTCCATAATCATCACCCCTATACCACTACCACTCACCACCACCATCGTCCACGACAATTCATTTTCTACCACATGATTATCAAGAAGCGTAGGCTATAAAACAACAACTTAAATCTCACTTCTCTTTTTACGCTTTCTTGATTTTCATAAAAACATTCTTTTTTAAAAAAACCCTAAAATTGAAAGCGAAAATCTGCAAATAATCATTCTCGATGGCAAGATCAAAGTTCTTCAATAATGCTTACACGCCCACTGCAGAGATTAAAGCTCTTTGAGCCTCTGCAGCAAGTGAAGATCTTATCGTTACAGTTCCCAAATCCAATTATTTCGATAATATTTACATGTATTTCGTAATGAATAACATTTATTATGTGAAACTGAAACAAAATAAAGTTTAACATTCTATGTACTTAACTAAATTAGTTTTATAAATATCCCAGTTAAAATATAATGGAATGCATAATTAAAAATTTATTTATTATTCAAAGTATTGCAACATGTAACGATCGGGTAAACACACACAGGCAAAATACCACAAATTGGGACAAAGTCCCCTCCCCCTCTTTTGGATCAAAACCGGCCCAACCCCCCCCCCCCCCTCCTCATTTTCACTTCATCTCTCTCTCTCTACCCCATTTTCTCTCAAAACTCTCTCTAAATCCACTACAAAGATCACACAAATACTACATTAAAAACGCATCAAATCACATAACTCCTTTAGAGAAAAACGATCACGGAGTCATACCTTCCTATCTTCTCGGATTTTCACGGCGAAAAATTTGTAAGAACCCGACAATCTCGCAAACTCTTAGATTTTTGCTATTTTCTTTGATGTTTCTTGTTTATGATACTTAATATAACATGTTTTAGTGTTCCTAACAACTAAAAATGTCCAAAATTGAACCTAAAGCTCGTTTTTGCAAAAGTTTCGTCGAACAGTTCGTGATGTCGCATTTGGCTTGGGCAAATTGCGACATCAGTCACAATGTCGCAAAAACCTATCACGATGTCACATGGTGCGACATCAGCCACAACGTCGCAAGAACCAACAACGTCGCATATAGCGACATGACACCTAATGTCGCATTAAATTGCGGATGTCACATTCAGCGACGCCATGATCAATGTCGCAGTAATGACCTGCGACATTAAGCCTTACGTCGCACCTAATGTCGCAGAAAACAGACCCTTAAAAACACATGATTTCACTAAGTATTTTACAACGTGATTTTTACCCGAATTCGAATCTCAAATGCGTTTTTCACCACAGCAATATAAAAATTTTCCAAGCTGACCTGGCAGCTCGACCCCAACCAGGGGCTCTGCCCCTTGGACCCCGCAAGGGGTTGCCACCCCTTGAACCCCGCTACCAGGGGCGCTGCCCCCGGACCCCCGTACACAATTTCATACTTTATGAAACACAATGAAACAATATGATAATACTTTCGGAGATTATTATTACCAACGAGTCGTATACATTTTCAAAACTTCAAACATAAACATCGAGCAAACAATTGGACATAGCTTGGTTGTACGAACACTAGCATGGATGGTTAAACTTATACCTCCACATACTTCATACGTTTAGGGCGTTAGGAGATTTCAACTAGACTTCTTGGGCTTTAGGCTTTGCTAGCACTCGAACATACTTGACTCAATAGGTGAGTTCACAGGCCCACTTTTAACTGTTTTACTGCTTTCAACTTGGGGTGAGAAACATAGTCAACTGTTTTATTGATTGACATAACTGCTTCTACATACATGAATTGTATACTTATTTTACTCGAACGATTAGAGTACTTTAAACTGTTGAACTCTTACACAAAACTGCTATTTATGAAACAACATTTTCATACTATAAACTTGTTGAACTTTGTTTGGTAAACCGGAGAACGACCGGTACTTTTACGAAAACGCTGGAGAACGACCAGCAACGTATTTTAGTGCCAGAGAACGACTGGCCAAGTGAAAGGGAGAACGACCCGTGCGTATTTGGATGGGAGAATGACCCATGCGTCTTTTGACCGGAGAACGACCGGTACTGTGTTTCACTGGAAAACGACCAGCAGTGTTTATTGCCAGAGAACGACTGGCCGAGTTTGGACGGGAGAACGACCCGTGCGTCTTTAGACCGGAGAACAACCGGTACTGTTTTGGAAACGCTGGAGAACGACCAGCAACGTATTGTAAACTGTGCTTTGGGTAACATCCCACGCAAATGGTATTTTGGGTAACATCCCACATAAACGGTACTTTGAGTAACATCCCACGCGAACTGTATTTTGGGTAACATCCCAACCGAACTATATTTGGATAACATTTCCCAAAACATTTACTTAACTATTATGGCAATAACTATTCGTGAACGTATTTGTCTCAACAACTGTGCTTACAAACTTGGTTTAACTATTGCAAACATAAAACCTGTGAATTCACTCAACCTCGTTGTTGACTTTTACTATGTTTTTCAGAGAATTAGTTGCCCATGTAAGACATCCTGCACACATGGAACATAGGCGACCCACGAAGGAATAGGATGCCAACTTTTGACAACTGGATTTCTTTTATATAACTCAGTAGTTTAGTCATATTTATGAAATCTACTTTTGTAACTTAATTACTTTTCAACTTATACGATTCGATGAATCGTAAACTTTGTAACTATTACTTTTGGCATCTTAATATATTATGTTTTGTTGTAATCATAAGCTCTGATATGTATGCATGTACTGTGTATTGTGGCACTCCCCATACTTAACTAAATGCTTCCGCTAAACTAAATCAACGAATTTGGGGGTGTTACAGATGAACCCAGAATGGCTCAGTGAGTTCTGGTTGACCTGTACTCACTCAGTAGTTCAAGGGGTTTCACATCTTCAGGGTTTTATTGATAACGGGAGTCAAAAGATAATCGTCACTGCATCCATCCTTCAATCGATTTTACAACTTCCTATACATGACACTTATGTTCCACTGCCTGACAGAGATGAAGCCAAAGGAGGCTTAGTCAATCTCACTGGGATTGACTGTAAATACTCTGTCGATAGCAGTGGTAATCGTAAGTATGCCAGTGTACATAAAACAAAAATGGATGGTGCATGGAAAGCCATGTTTTCAAATTTTATTCAATCTTTGGGCACTAAAACAGGGAGCTATGATCAATTCAGCTCCCTAGAGGCACAAATCAGCTGGTCACTAGTTAACTCTCTAAGGGTTGACTATGCGAGTATGATCTTCAACGAGCTGATTTCTAAAGTCGTTGAACCTACCAGGTCAAAGTATGTGCCCTATCCTAGTTTTCTCTCACTGACCTTTAAAGACCAGTTCGAATCCTATGATAGAGTATCATTTGCTGGATTTGAACCAACCTTGGTAGGATGTCAAATTTTCTGCAAAGCAGTGACTATGTCTCTACCTGACTTTATGAAACAACCAGGGATATTTGCACCCCAGCCTTTACAAACTGTACATCCGTCTGCTCCAGCCCCCAAATCGACCACATCACTGACTACACCCCCAGTGACTATCGTTGGTCAACCACCAGTCAAGAAACCACCAACTGCTCCCAAGAAAAAATCCAAATTAGGGTCCCTGACATTAAAGGTTCAGAGACATAGAAACACATAGACATCTACGAATGCCAAGGATGAAGCAGAGACTGAACGTTCAGTCCTTGCGGGCATTCTTGATAAACCCAAAACTTCAACTGCCTCACTAGACTCCCGAAAGTCCAGTGACTCTAAAAAGAGACAACCGCAGACAGCTACAATGGCTCAACCCATTGTTAGCAGTGATTTGAGTGCAACCCACACCCCTTCAGTGAGTCAAACCCCCAGCCACTTGTCATCATCACAAAAGGATGACATATTATACAAATGGCTAGTGGTATCAGTGGGTGATAACACACCCATCACTGATGTCACACCACTGGCTACAGACCCGGACCACCTCTCATCTTACACCACACCAGCTCTCAATGTCTCTTCACAGTCACATGGAGAGATACAGGCTGCAATCTCTGTTTTTGATGATCCATCAACTCAAACACAAGTTGGTGATGATGAGGAAACCCAACCAATGGACACCTCTGATGATGATACACCACCACCATACATCCCTGTTGATACTGCTGCTGCTCCCGAACCAACATCTATACCACTCACCACTGATCCACCAGCTACTACTGTCACTTCACCGATCCAGGAGTTAGACGACATGTCTCTCTCCAGTGATAATATCTCTGTAGTAGCTGGTACTGATCCTCTTGCTGATAATGCCATAGGTGCAGGGGATCAGGGAGCACAATCCAAACCACTACCTACACTACCATCATCTCCACAAAAACAACCTACACCACCATCTCCTCAAAAACAAAACATACCTCATCCACCTCCATCTCCAAAAGCTGCTGATCAAGCCTCATCATCCATTCCTTCCTTTTCTGAGAAGCTGCTGATGGAATATATTGATTCTTCTCAACAACAAATCAAGCTTCTTACTTAGGACAGGGAACCTCTCAAAGGCAAAGTTGCTGATCTCACAACTGATGTCAAAGCTTTGGCAACTGTTTATGATCCTATCCCTACCTGGAGCTCTGAGATCAGTGACAAGGTAAAAATCTTGACCAATGCTGGCATGTCCTTTTCTCAGTTACTGGAGACTCAATCAAAGGCCCTCTCTAAACTCACTACTACAAAAAAGATGAATCTCCTCACTCACGATGAATCTATCCTCGCTCTCTCTGATAAACAAAAAGAAATGGCAGCTTCTGTTCTCCAGTATATAAACGCAAATGATCAAGTTATCTCTTCCATGACTGCACATCATCAAGCTACTAAAGCTGAAGTTACTGCCCTCCGCATTGATAACAAGAAACTCTATCGCTGGATCAAGGAGTGTGTAGCATCTTTTTATGAGGAAAAGGGGAAGAGACTAGTTGCTGACAATACAGATTTCAACAATGAAGATGCTGATCACAGAAATATCTTGTTAGAGTCTTTCTCCCTTCGGTCTATTGCTAAGAAACCTTAGTTTTAAGCTGTTGAAGTTGCAGAGTTATCATGGATTGATATGGATGCTGATGATGATGAGGATGAGTATGATGAGATTGCATTCCCTGAGTTTCGTCCAGATGAACTTAGGATGTATGATTATAAGGGAAAAGAGTGGGCTGCTGATGAGGTAGCTAAGACCGAGGGGGAGTCAGTTAGTTTTAAACTGGCTCGATGGACATGGATGAACAAGGAGGAGGATGATAATTATATCAATATGGATGGTGATGATGATGGTAATGATGGTGATGACGATGATGATAATGATGGTGATGACAAAGATGATGGAGTTGATAAAGCAAATAACGAAGATGATGATGATGATGAAATGGAGGATCAATTACATATCTCTTCTATTCTTAGGAAAAGAAAAAAGACCAGCGAAATGTCAACATTTGGGTCCACCTCCTTCAAGCACCAAAAGAAAACATCATTGAGGAATCGCCCTTGATCAAGTATGCAAGTTACACAGAGAGGAATGGAATGAGATCAGGCTTGCTGTGAGTCACTCATCAAGTGCAGCAAAAAGAGAAGTGCTTAATGAGATTGATCGATTGTTTTAGAAGATGGTGGATCTGCATCTACTAAGACCAGAAGATATTGTCATACTTGGTGAAGAAATAGTGCAGCCACCTAGCCCAAGGTATAGGTCAGGTACCAGCAGCATATATCGCATTCCAAACACTTCAAGATTAAATCTTACTATCCCTAATGGTGTTCCAAGAGTAGAAGGTGTTGAGACTACTGAAGGTGAGATAGGTTTGGTATACAGAGACCTAAATGGTGCTCTAAGATTTCATAGAGAAGCTGAGTTGGAGAAAATAAATCATGAGCAACTTGCTCATCTGATCAGGTCTGCCAGCATGCTTGACAAGAACTCACACATGAGAAAAGCTATCATTGAAGAAGCCTTAGCTCGACAGTTCAGATATCTGCCTTCTACTGAGAAGTATGAGCTAGCTGATGAGCTTGACATTGTGAAAGAAGAAGAAATCTGGAGCAGCTTGTAATAACTTTTGTAATAGATTAGATGAATTGTAAAATGATCATACTTGTAATATCTTTCTTTTACAGTTCAATAATATATGATCGTTTGAGAAAATCAAAGTCTAAAACTCAGATCATGTTAAAAGAATCCAAAAAGAAAAATGAATGGATCACAAGTATAAGTCACTGAATGTTTAAATCCTTAAACACTATGTAACACCCCGCAATTTAAACACGATTACAAACGCTAAACAATTGCATTTTAGGCTAATTCCCTAACTTTGAGTAAATTTACAACTACTTTAGAGGTAAGTCTAGCAAAGCCCAACTAGTTAATACGCGTAGTATTACTTATTCATAATTAGTTGTAATTATGTACAGAGCGATCTAAACAATGTGACAAAAATATACGACTGTTGGTGAATAAAATTAATTAATAATATGAAATTATTAGTTAACGTTGTCATTTATTAAATATTATTTTGATAATATTTAACAAGTATTTCGTAAACTGGAACAAATTCGAAACATTTTTGTAACAAAACAAAGTTATAATTTTTCAACTTAGTTAAATTACTTCTATAAAATATCGCAACTAAAAATATATTCGAATACGTATTTAAAGATTTACCAATTAAAAACATTTTAACATTTAACGAACACGGGCTAAATACCACAAAATTTGGGACAAAAACCCCATCCCCTTTTCCTTTGACAAAATCGGCCCAAACCCCCCACCCATCCCACTTTCTCCATTTTCATCTTATTTCCCCAAAAACACACACAAACACCCTCTCATTTTCTCTCAAAATCACTCACCAAAAATCATCAAATCACCACCCATTTTCTTGTATTTTCGGACCAACAACAACAACGAAACTCACCTTCAACTTCATCTTCAAGATCCAAGCTCAAGATCCACCATTTTCATCATCATCTTCATCACCCACCTAATTTTCGGATTTCACTCGATTTGGTATGAAAAATCACTTTTCTTTCACTTTTCCTTTGTTATTATAGTATACGAACATGTTACAAGTCATTATATGAAAGATCTAACGTTTTTGGGTTGAAAATTAAGATTTTTCGTCGAACAGCACGTTGTGTCGCACGGGACCGAAAACAGTAGTGCGACACAAGCTTTTGTGTCGCAGTACCATTTTTATGTCGCATTATGCGACACAACGCCTTGTGTCGCATAAATTATCCTATGTCGCATACTTACAACACAATTACTTATGTCGCAGCATTTGCGACATAAATGCCTATGTCGCATTTATTTGCGGATGTCGCAGGAATGCGACACAAACCCTTGTGACGCAAAACCTTTTAGCGACACAATACTTATGTCGCAAAACCCAGAACCTTAAAAACACATGTTTTTCACTAAGTGTCGGGACCAGATTTTACCACTTGATTTTACTCCGAATTTGGAATTCGGATGCGTTTTCACTACAGCAACATAATAGAAATAAAATTTTCCAAGCTGACCTAGCAGCTCGACCCTAGCCAGGGGCTCTGCCCCTTGGACCCCGCTACCAGGGGCGCTGCCCCCGGACCCCCGTACACAATTTCATACCTTATGAAACACCATGAAACAATAAATTACACCTTGAAACGTTTCACAAAATATCACCAACATCTTGTGTCGAACTTACAAAATAAACAAGGATCTTTCATAAATAAACGAGTAACATGGTTAGACTGTTAGCCAACCGCTTATATGATTATTCCTACGTTTAGGACGTTAGTGACCTACTTGGATTTAGGCTTTGCTAGCGCTCGCAACTTTACTTAGCTCAACATGTGAGTTCACAGCCCCACTTTTAACTGTTTTACCGCTTTCAACTTGGGGTGAGAAACATAGTCAACTGCTTTATTGATTGTCATAACTGCTTTTGCTTACATGATTGTTTATCATACTTGTTTACTTGCACGAATGAAGTACTTTGAACTGTTGAACTCTTACAACAAAAATGGTATTTATGAACCAACATTTTTATACTATAAACTTGTTAAACCTTGTTTGGTAAACCGGAGAACGACCGGTACTTTTATGTAAACGCTGGAGAACGACCAGCAACGTATTTTAGTGCCAGAGAACGACTGGCCAAGTGGACGGGAGAACGACCCGTGCGTCTTTTGACCGGAGAACGACCGGTACTGTGTTTCGCTGGAGAACGACCAGCAGTATTTATTACCAGAGAACGACTGGCCGAGTTTGGATGGGAGAACGACCCGTGCGTCTTTTGACAGGAGAACGACCGGTACTGTTTTGGAAACGCTGGAAAACGACCAGCAACGTATAGCAAACTGTACTTTGGGTAACATCCCACGTAAACGGTATTTTGGGTAACATCCCATGCAAACTGTATTTTGGGTAACATCCTAACCAAACTAAATTTGGATAACATTCCACAAAACATTTACTTAACTATTATGGCAATAACTATTTGTGAACGTATTGGTTTTAATAACCGTGCTTACAAACTTGATTCAACTATTGCAAACATAAAACCTGTGAATTCACTCAACCTCGTTGTTGACTTTTACTATGTTTTTCAGGGAATTAGCTGCACGTAAGAACCTCCAGCATATATGGAACATAGGCAACCCACGAAGGAATAGGATGCCAACTTTTGACTACTGGATTTCTTTTATAGAACTAAACTGATTAGTCATATTTACGAAATCTACTTTTGTAACTTAATTACTTTTCAACTTATACGATTCGATGAATCGTAAATTTTGTAACTATTACTTTTGGCATCTTAATATATTATGTTTTGTTGTAATCATAAGCTCTGATACGTATGCATGTACTGTGTATTCTGGCACTTCCCATACTTAACTAAATGCTTCCGCTAAACTCAATCAACGAATTTCGGGGGTGTTACACACTAACTATAAGCTTTATCAGCAACAAGTTTGTCTAGGGAGCTTTGATCACAATCATTTAGGGAGAGATTGTTGAGTCACTGGTCGCTGACCATGATAAGTCATTGGTCGCTGACCAACTCAATAATATACAACTCGATGAAGAAATGATTTGTGAGTCCCTAATCACTATTATGTTAGTGATTGTGAATCGTTAACAGTGAGTTAATTGTAGAAGGGGGGGTTGAATACAATTAAAAACTTTTCTGTTATAATGTGTTAGCTTGTTTAGCGAGTTTTTAACCGTATTAAAGTGACAGCAATATGAACACAAATATATATAAGATAAGCAGTTCAGTTGCTGATGCAATTCTAGCTGAAAGATAAATTCTTTTATTGATAAAATTTATCTCTTGTTGATTGCGGAATAAATTAGCCAAAGCTAATCCAAATCAAACAATACAGCTATTACTAAGGAGATGAGCAGTAGTGGACAAACACGCTAACTTGCTCACTCGCTGAGGTAAACTAGTAGTGGACAAACACGCTACTAGTTCACTCGCTGGTGTTACTTGTATCTTAGACAAACTAGTCACTGACAAACAAGTGACAATACAAGTAATCGACACAAAAATGAAGTATAACATGCTACGCTATTTATAGACGCTGAAATCCTTAATTTCCGGATCTGAAGGACACGTGTCGCTGCTTGATTGGAGAGGTAGTTGAGATGTGATACATCATGGCACGACATTCTGTCTTGGGAAATATCACCTTGTACCATAAACCAATCAAATGCTTCCACGTTACTCTTTTCAAGTTTCGAGGAACACGTGCTGCGCCGTAATAATGCCGAATGTCAACTTCTTATTTAATGCGGCATTTAATGTTGCAGTCACTGATAGAAACATCAATTCTCCTCATTCTCGATGCGAGCTAACATGCTCTAAAGAATGACTTGAACAGCTAATCTTCAGTGACTTCTTTTATTCTAGTAGAAGAGAGAACTCAAGAAGACTTGGAGACTCTCGCTGATAGATGAGTATCAGCGACACACATAGTTGAGTCTTTTATCTTGATAAGATCTTCATCTACTGGTTTAACATATGATCAGCGACTTAGAGACCTTCAGCAACAGGAGCTTGACTTGAATCATTTTCTTCATGGAACATTATTGAGAGGATCAGAGACTGTGAACATATAGCATGATCAGTGACTTCACTTATCAGCGAACAATGACTTCAACAATCTCCTATATAATCTCCCCCTTAATCCTTGTGATCAGTGACCACTTGAGTTCAGCGATTAGTGACTCAACATGATTTATGTCAAAGTTGTTGCTGAAGTTAACAATTGATGATCGCTATTCATTCTACTCCTGGATTTAACATGTTAAGGAAGATTAAAACTCAACTTTGTGTGTCGCTGATGTAAGCAAAGAGAGTTTTATATCTTTATATTGAATAAGGCAAAAGTCACTGCCCAAATAACAGCTAGTCACTGAAGTACAATATTTCAAGTCATTCTACAAGAGCATGTTAGCTCGCAGTGAGTGAGGAGAGTTACTGCATCTTAAGTGACTATTCAATAAAGCTTCTTAAAGTACGAAGTGCTCTACTCTTATACGTCAGCAAGTGTTCCTTATACTTGAAGAATGTGAGATCAAACCAATCAAACAGCGACACGTGTTATTCCAAGATCATGATCGTCCACAAGACATTTGCACTATAAATAGAGCCGTACTATGTACTTAGAAACTTGCCTTTAATACGTATTATTCACTTGTTTGTCAGTGAATACAGTTTGTCTAAGTACGTATCAGCGAGCAGCGAGTAAACAATTTGCTTGTTTGTCAGCAACTGTTCTATTCTTATTTGTAATATTTTAGCTAAGTGTTTGATTTGATTTAGCCTTGGCTAATTCATTCCGCAATCAACACTCAGTGATTTTATGATTAATAAAGATCAAAATTCAGCTACTATTGCAATCTTACTTTGATATTGTCATATCTATCTTTTACATACTCTGTTTGTGTTAGAACAATTAAAAACTGGTTAAATAACTTGAACAAAATCAGAAAAAGTTTTTAATTGTATTCAACCCGCCCTCCCTTTCTACAATTAAACTTTACTTATTGCAATTCCATATCACTAACTCATAGTGATTTTGGAACTTTCACCATTGTTCTGATACCAACTTGAAACGCCCCAATTTATTATTTTTTATAGAACATATTTTATACTCATTTCATTCTATTCCAATTGTAATATTATAACATTTCTCTCATTTCGATGACTTTATAAGTCAAACAAATACAAATCTTTACAATTTACAAACTCCTCTTTAATTAAACAATTGACTCTAATAATATAAAATTGGGCGACTTATACAAGCGTCATCATTACAACAGTTTAAAAGAAAGAGAAGCTTGTCTAACCGAACATCAAGCTCCAATCCGTTTTCTTCTGGTAACCACAATCTAATTTTTAAGTCCATTGGTTCAACCGAACCAATACCTACAACATAAACAACTGAGAAGAGTAAGCCAAATCTTAGTGGGCATACGAGCAGTTAAATGAATAATCTATCACACATTATCATATAACACCTATTATTTTATATATAAAAATATACGCATATCAATTGAGCAATTGTAGAAATCATTTTGAACTTTGCCCCTTAGTATTCCACCTCTTGGGTGATAGCATACTAAGTTATGTACCATGCTAATTGCCCACTCCACAATTAGCCTTACAACCTGTTCACCAATTAATGCTCGCGTATCAATTATCATTAATTGAGAATTGTCCAACTACCGCGCGGAAGTAGTGGAAAAACCCTAGACATAAGCCCATTAGTAATTTCTACAATTCTCAATACACACAATTTACATAACCAAATACTAAGTCATTTTTACCGTTAATGATCAATTTTATTATACCATGCTAATATATACAATTAGCAATCAACACAAGCTAATGACCGCAGTCATTACTTGCAAACAATAATCATCCAACTAACGACCGCAATCATCAGTGGATCCTACAATTATAAAACATTTCATATATAATCGGCTTACCATTTATCTGTATGCTATATTATATAAATATATAAGCATACATCCATCTGCAACACAATTTATATACAAATAATAATTCACCCAATTGTGTAAGCCTTTTGTTCAGAATAAAGTGACATTATATTTGTAGTAGTAAAATACTAAAATAAAATTGTACAATATATAAAGTAAGTGGGTATTGCAGTACAACTGACAGACCTTTAATACACTCGTTCATCTTTCACAAATGATTACTCCTTGATATCATCCAATTTTATAAATCTATCAAGTATATGCATTAATTTCACAAATGATAGTGTATATGTTTCAAAATAAAGTGACATTATATTTGTAGTAGTAAAATACTAAAATAAAATTGTACAATATATAAATATATAAAGTAAGTGGGTATTGCAGTACAACTGACATACCTTTAATACACCCGTTCATCTTTCACAAATGATTACTCCTTGATATTATCCAATTTTATAAATCTATCAAGTATATGCATTAATTGGTTATTTCCACCGTCTTTAAACCTTTTCAAGTACTAGCCTCTTAGTATATAGGTATGAGATCATTTTCAATTTTTACTTTACATTATTCTATCTTTTAATTTCTTTGTGTAAATTTTGAAAGAATAAAAGGTTTTGAATTTTTTATTTTTTTTGGCGAGTAAGGTGGTGGACTTGGGGACCTATGCTAGAACATTTTATTTAGTGTTCAACAGTCGATGATCGTGGTAATATTTTCAGATATGTGAACACAAATCTTCGATGTGAGGATTGAGGAACTCAGAACCTAATGAAGTTGTTAAGAAAACGATGATAAACCCCACCCCCCCCCCCCCCCACCCCCCCACCCCACCCCTATTAGAACATAAGCTAGTATAAATCAACGAAGCCAATAAGTAGGTCTTATAAGACCATTTGGAGTGGACGAGTGGTGTGGGGCATTCTGGACGCCACGTAAGCGTCAACACCACCTCAGCACGTGCAGTGGTAAACCCAGAACGCCCATCTTTACCCCCTAGGCTCCACCATTTTAATTTTCATTTATTTTAAAATACAAAAATTACTTTTCATTTGGTTAATAAAATAAAAATACAATTTAATAATCAAAAAATAATTAATTGATAGTTAAAAATAAAACATTACATTGCGATTAAATTTAAAGTTATGATCCTAGAAATTAAAATTACAATAATAAAAAGTTTACGATCGAAATTAAAATTTCAATAATTAACATATATTTTTTGGCTTCATAGCCGTTTACAAATGGTAAAAAAAATATATATTTTTATGCTTAATTGCTATTTTTTTAAAAAAAAAAGTTCTTTAGAAAAAAAAATGTTTCAAACGGTCAAAACAAAATAAAACAATTAAATAAGGAAGGGACCCACCTCAACGCCTCTTCTCGGCCCCGTGTAACCATCCAGAACGCCACCAAGCCGCCCGCCGAGAACGCCCGATGCCAACGTTTTGGGGCGTTCTCGGCCCCTCAACGCCCCCACTCCGAATGGTCTGATACACTATCATCACTAAAAAGGGAACTAACCCCAAAAGAGCATGGCATAACACCACAGTGACCACCTGCAGAAGATTGGAATAAACATAACTTTACTTTCAAGGAAAACTATGCACCATTGAGGAAACTACTGCTTCAACGGGTTGACGAGGCTAGCATTTACTAGCAGCAAAACCGACCCTATTGATGCAGTGAATCCTAGCTCTATCCAACTATTTTCCAGAATAGATAAATAATGGTCAACATCTGCTAAACTGATTACTTTGGGATCATGGCCCTGTTCATTGCAAGTACATTCACATCAGTTTCAATACATAGTTAAAACTAGCATATTACTTTGATGATGAAAGCTTGAAGATGAACTCCATGTACTCTTTCTTGGCCTCAATATCAGGACTTTCTGCATCTTTGTTATTAGCCAGCCATTTTGCAGTGTCATCAATTGCATACTCCACATTCTTCGACACCTCTGGAGGCATATCCTTGCTTTTCAACTTCTTCTTTAAGACATATAAGCAATCCTCCAAGCCATTGTATGCGTCCACTTTCCTTTTGTACAGCTGGTCGTCTGTCTTGAACTTCTCAGCATCTTCCATCATTTTCTCAATCTCTTGCTTCGACAATCTTCCACTGTGAGTGGTAATAGTAAGTTTTTCGGTCATACCAGTGGCTACCACCTTAGACGTTACTGTGAGGATGCCATTAGCATCTATTTCGAAACAATTCTCGACTTTCGCTACTCCTTTGGGAGCAGGTGGAATTCCCTGCAAAATAAATTCTCCCAATACATAATTATCAGTAGATTTAGTCCTTTCACCTTGGCAGACCATGATTAGCATTGAAGACTGGTTGTCTTCCATTGTTGTAAGATCCAGGGTCTTCTTAGTAGGTATAGGAGTGTTCCGTGGAACAATTACATTCATAAACTTTCTACGTGTTTCCAAACCAAGTGACAAAGGAGTTACATCCAATAGCACCAACTCCTTAACCATCCTTAAAGTTTCACCAGATAAATTTGCAGCCATAACTGCTGCCCCGTATGCAACCGCTTCATCAGGATTAATGCTCTTACATAGCTGTTTCCCATCGAAAAATTCCTGTAACATGCATTGAACCTTTGGTATTCTAGTCGACCCACCAACAAGAATCACCTCATCTACACTTTCCTTGTCCATTTTTGCATCAGTTAAACAAGTCTGCAATTTCTTGATACACTTGGTGAAATAGTTCATATTAAACTCCTCAAACTTGGCGCGAGTAAAATTCATAAAGAAATCAATACCCTCATGGAACACTTCTAGTTCAATTGAAGCTTGAGTAGAATACAAAAGTATTCTCTTCGCTTTCTCACATGCAACTTTCAACCTTCCCATTGCTCTTTCATTTCTAGTAACATCCCTGTTATATTTTTTAAAAAAATCTTCTATACAATAGCCCACCATATTGTTATCGAAGTCCTCTCCTCCCAAATGAGTGTCACCAGCAACAGCCTTAACCTCAAAAGTACCCCCTTCGTCAATGGTGAGAACTGAGACATCAAAAGTACCACCACCAAGATCAAATACGACCACATTCCTCTTCCCATTAAGACGTGACCAATTGTCTACACCATAAGCAATCGCAGCTGCTGTTGGCTCATTGATTATGCGAAGAACATTCAGGCCAGCAATTGTGGCTGCATCTTTTGTTGCCTGACGCTGACAGTCATTAAAATAAGCTGGGACAGTTATGACAGCATTTTTCACGGTTACACCTATATATGCCTCAGCAACTTCTTTCATCTTGGTTAAAACCATAGATGATATTTCTTCAGTGGTAAATTGTTTCCAATGGCCCTTGTAAGTAACCACAATTTTAGGCATATCGTTAGCACCTTTTATGACCTTAAAAGGCCAAATTTTCATGCCATCCTGCACTTTGGCATCACTAAATCTCCTGCCAATCAACCTCTTTGCATCTAAAATTCAAAAAGTCAATAAGGCAAGTGATATTTATGTGTAAAGCATAAAAGAGTGACTATGAAAGTGTAAACAGACCAAATACAGTATTAGAAGGATTCCTTGCTATTTGATTCATGGCACCGTCACCAACAAGACGTTCAGTGTCAGTGAAAGCAACACAAGAAGGTGTTATTCGGTTGCCTTGGTCATTGGTTATGATCTCTATACGATCATCTTTCCAAACTGCAACACATGAATAAGTCGTTCCGAGGTCAATTCCAATTGCTGGTGATCCACGTCCGCTACCCGCCATTACCTCCAGTTAAGTTCAAATCAAAGTGTATGTAATTTACGATGAAGGCTCACGCTGTTCCAGTACGATTTATTAGCATATATGCATGTTACTTGTTGAGATTTATAGAAGAGAAATCAATTAACATTTGAAAAATATAATTTTCCTGATTGAACTAAACAATAAATATAAATAGTTGAGCGTAAAAGAACATATAGTGGCTTGAGGACGATAATAAGTGGCTTCTTCGGCGAAAATAAATGGTTGTACTTAGCGGCTTAATAAGAATGGGTCCAATGGGATAATATGCGTTTGGATACACTTCCAACTACACACGGTGTTCAAATACATATATATATATATATATTAGTAGCATATAAAATCATAGATCGCGTAATGTTTGTAGTGCAGATGTGCACAAGATGTGTGCAGCTAGCACCATTCATAATATCCACAAGAATAGAAGAAACTAATCATCCTTTGGTTAAAATAATTAAATACGAGTATAATCATTAGTCAAATGTTTAGTGATTCTGTGTCACTTGCTAAGAAAATAAAAAGGAAATCAGGATTTGGCCGAAAAAGAAGCAACGCTATGGATACCATGACCGATCACTATCAATAAAGAAGACTTATAGAGCCACTCTTGTCATAACTTGAGGTTAGTAAACACTTGCATTTCGTACTCAATCCTTATATATGGTTTACATCTTTTTAAGAGTACTAAGTTAATAACATGGCATGCCATTAGAATTTAACATGTGGTTATATGAACACCGTTACTAATTTTACGAAGCACGTGAGGAGGTGTGGAGTGCACACTCATTTTAAGAGGTGTGTAGTGCACACTTATTTAAGCCGCACATAATTTGGACCTGCAAAATGGTGGGAGTCAAGGGGACTGCGCTTCCTTGCAGACTCATCAGCAACCCGCCGAACCAGTAACAACATGTAGCTTCGTTCTTCGAACTTCATGGAGGTTAACTACCTATAAACTGTTATTGGGCACAATACTTCTAATAAATGTTTACTAGGCAAGGCAGGTAACTTAGAGTCTTAGGAATGGATTGTTATATTAATATCTGCATTTGTCTACTGTTTACACCTACTTTCTAGATATACAAAATTTGTCAAAATGCACAAGAAATGGTAACATGGGGATATTGATAACTTCTTTTTCAAAGTAAAAAACAGAATTTTTTCTATTTTGAAGTTTGAGTTCTTTAATTAAGTGCCTAAGAAACTATGAACAGTGTTTGTGGATTATCCCAATTAACCCTTGAATTTCATTAAATGTTCTAACAAAGAGCCAATGCTGGAGTTGATCTACTTGAACAAGTTAGCCACAAATGCAAAAAAATAAAAATGAGATTGATATATATAAGAATATTACCAGAGTCGCCAGGGGCCTCTGCCCAACAGTGCTCATCGGCTGAGTTGAATCGCCGAGGAATCTGTAGACGATTTCTACCTCTCCATCTCTCGCTAAGTGAATATTCAAAATGTTGTGAACTTGTAGCTTATTAAAAAATAAATAAATAAAGGTTTACGAAGCATAGATAGTAGTGATGACTGATGAGCATTGAACTGCTGATGATGGGACAACACTTTTTGACTTTTCTCAGTTTTCTGTATTAAGTTACAGGGTCTTTGGTTTATGTTTTTATTATCGGCGTTGATATTTCTATATCGTTGAATTTGATAAATCATATGTATCAATTATTTGTAATGTACACGGGTAATATAGAGTTGTGGTGGATTTATCAAATTTAATGGTAGAAATATAATCTTCTTTTTATTATGGTATTTTATATAGTAATTATCTATTATCTATACTACTATATAATACATTTAACACTCTCTCTCCTTAAAAAATTACAAAACTAAGTAAAATGGGTTCCAGATACTACTTATTCTCCACT
Source organism: Pseudognaphalium luteoalbum (assembly GCA_963422505.1). NCBI lineage: Eukaryota > Viridiplantae > Streptophyta > Magnoliopsida > Asterales > Asteraceae > Pseudognaphalium > Pseudognaphalium luteoalbum. Next base: position 62,413,340 of record OY730192.1, on the reverse strand, counting down.
AACTATACTTTGCATCATTCAAATATTAAATCTGACCACTAAAATCTTTTTTAATTGGTTAAATATTAAAGTGGACACTTATAATGGGATATCCTAAAATAATAATGTGGACATTTTAGATGGGACGTACGGAGTACAATATGTTTTTATTTTAAAAAAATTCATTCGCACCTCCACCCACCTTCACCATTTTCACCTATATTGCACGAGTATAATGCTAGTATATATATAATAGGCATTGAGTCCGTACGATGCATGACCGTTTGAAAAGTGCAGTTATATACTCCCTCTGTCCCAAAAATATAGTTCACGGTTCCTTTTTTGTACGTTCTAAATTAATTGTCCACTTCTAAAAATGGAAAGGAAGTTTTGATCATAATTACCATATTAACCTTACTTTGAATTATTATTACAAACTTTAAAGAGAGTAGTAATTAATTGTTTAAGGGTAAAACTGTCATTCTGTAAAAAGTAAGAAAGAGAAAACAGTAATGATTATGGTTTTATTAAACTGCGTGTTTTTTGTCGGTGGACAATTATTTTGGGACGGAGGAGTAGTAATTTGTAAGTAGGCGAATACATTAATGGGCATATAATTAGTGTTATCGATAACACAATTAATTTGTGGTGTTGACGAATTACTTTACGTTTACTTCAAGATTTTTCATATATCATTCATTTACTTTTCAACATAAAGTTATAAACCAAACTTCTTTGCAAATAATATTTAAGAGTTTGTAAATTAGTAACACGTAATCGTGAACTAAAATAATACACTCTAATAGGTAATTAAAAAAAACTTTATTTTATATATCAAAACTAAGCATTGAGTCCGTGCGATGCACGATCATTTATATGATACCATTAAATTAGTTTGTATGATATTGTGTTTAAGTTTGAATACATAATACAATTAAACTAATTTGTAAGTTATTATGTTAAGTTTTAATACATTTGTTGAGTCTATGCAATTCAATGATAAAAATTAATCATATGTTTTTTAGGTTTTTAACTGTGTCTTAATATTGTTGAAAGTTTAAAATTTATTAATTCAAATAGTAATATATACCAATATGTACATAAAATGATCAATATAAAATATCTTTATTAAAACTAATTTTCTTAAAATAGTATGGTAGTTGATTGATAATATTTGTTAATTGCAATGTATAAGATATGGATTATAAAATGATTCTTTTATTTATGTAATTGTTATATATTAAATAAGTATAATATAGGAATTTTAAAGACTATTATAATAATAAAGTATAATTTATAAATAATAGTCCTAGCAATTATTAATTAACATTTTTAAGGAAAAAATAATATGATGATGTAGCAAGTTAGAAGGCTCTAAACAAAATGAAATATTTAGTAATTATTAATTAAGGTTTTAAAGGAAAAAAAGAAACTTTATTTTATATGTATATAGATAGATATATGTAACTTCTAACTTCTTTTGTAACTTACTAACGACGTATATCGATGCAATTAACTCGACTAAATTTTACAGTATCAATTAAGTTGCACAAGAACACAATAATCCATTAGTATTCTTTTACGTGTTGCAAAATTCAAAAAAAAAAAAGACTTTGTGCATTTGATTCGCAAAACATATTTGATAGAATTTTAATTTAGTAAAGGAATTGAAATTTGAAAGAATTTGATGACTTACAATTTAATCATATTTTTAATCAAACACACTTATAGAATAAAATTAAAATTACAATTTCATCGAATTCTAATGAATTCTAAAACCAAATGCAAATGAATCTTTTAATTTTACGATACGAAAATCTTTTGCTCTGATGTTTAAACCAATTTTTAAATAGATCAATGTTATTAGGAAAGAGAGTGACAAAACCTCGACCCTTCCAAACATTTAGGTTACTTATCAAACCTTTTTTCTTATTATTTTAATGATTTTTAATGGGTTTATAGGTTTAGATTGAGTTTACCCATCAAACCAAAAGATTTTTAGCATAATTTCTCTTACACAAAAACCTTTAATAGATTTGCCGGAATGTTCTTAAGAGCATCTTCAATGATCAAATATGTAAAAAAAAAATTAAAAAAAAAAATTGTAGTAGTCTGTTAATGCATATGTTTACATCTCATGATTTGTCTCGAAGTTTTTTTCCTCGATGGACACTAATCCTGCGGGATAAAAACAGCGAGATCACAAAAATCAAAAGCCAATCTAACTACACCACCTGTATACAAAATCCCGCGGTCAACAAAATATTCGCTGGTCAACCAAAAATCCCGCGGGTTTTTCAGAATCAATATACCCGTTGTATTTTAAAGGATCTCGCTTTTTATTAACATTTCCACGGGTATTTTCAGTTTTCGAGTTAAAGTGTTTTTTTTCAATTTTTTGTATAAAGCTTTTTTATAAAATTTTTGTGAGTGTATAATTTCTATAAAAAAACTTTGTAAAAACATTAACATAGGAATGCTTTAAATAAGTCTTGTATAGTTGTACTTGAAAGTATTTAACATGTTCTACCTTTACTATTCTATTTTTATATAATTGCCAAAGTCACAAAAAGCTGTTACTTTTCTTTTACTTACAACTATAAGCCGTCTAAAAGTTAAGCTTAAATTTGTAGAATTAAATGTTAATTTTAAGATATGATTGGTTGATGTGAAGAAATTATTGAATAAGATTATAAGAAAGATAAAATTCTAACTAATAAAAAATTAAATCTACTTTTAAATCTACCTAAGTAGACTTATTTAACATTACTCAATATCGATATCATAATCAAATTACAACTTCTTTTTCTTTTCTCTTTTTCTTTTGTATTTAAACATCAAGGTACGTCACAATCCTAGTAATTCTTAGATGCATTTACTATCTCAACACCCAAAATAATATTTTTAAGTGATTAATCCAATCTTTACCGGAGCATAAAGTAAGACAATTTTAACAACACAAATTATCATATGAATCACAAACATATGAATCAAAGCGTTTGTGCTACTAGTAGGCCAGTAGGGGTTAGTACTAGTGTTTCAACTAAACCGGATTGCAAAACTGTTGAATACTTGAATTATGCAGAATTTTATATTAACGCAACCAGTTTTCTTTTATTGATTTTATTTTTAATTTAGTTAACCGAGCATGTATTTTTAAGATTTCTGGTTTCAGTTCACAATGTTTTTAAAGAATGGTTACGATTGCTATCTTCTATTATAAAAATAAGATTACTACATTACTCCTAAATGTTCATATTTTAGCACTTCTAATAGTTAAAAATTGCACACAGTTTTAAAATTATCTGCTAATTACCCTCTTCACTAATCAAATAACATTTTTACCCATTAAAGTCTATTTATTTTGGTTGAAATATCAAAGTGGGTACTTATTTGCGACATCCCAAAATACTAATATAGACATTTTGCATAGGACGGAGGTAGTAGTTTTATGACTAAAATTGTTACATGTTTATGCATTTGTGTTTTCTACCTAATTAAGATGTTTATTATTGAGGTTAGAACGATCACCATAGTGCTTAGAATCCAACAAATATTTATCGATGAATATATATTTGTATATTATATTAATATTTACTTTTCAAATATTCAATATATAAGAAATGGCAAATTGATTGTTCAGTTAATTGATTTTCGGTCAACCGAATTTCCGAGTAACCTTCCATGAACACTTCTAGCACTATATGTTAGGAGTTCATGAGATAAAAGGTTATATATATATATATATATATATATATATATATATATATATATATATATATATATATATATATATATCATTAAATTATATAATGCGTGTAATAGGTGATAACAATGTTATAAATCATACACATATAAGCTTTTATTCACAAAATTCATACGAGTATTGAAAAAATAAGCTCAAATATTCGAATAAACCCATAAATACTAAATGACAATTGTTGCATGGTCACGTTCTTTAACCAAATATATTTTCATTCGATACATCATCTAATCGGAATCTCATATATAACTGATATGATACAGTTATAGAAGAATCTACTTACGAAAAAGATTAACAGGAACTAAATTGGAAGATTGGCCAACATGTCTAATTTGAAAGGGTGTAAACTGTAAAGCTCCAATCTATTTTGTTTTTTATACAAAACTCTTATCAAATTAACACAAAGTCTACAAAGCTCAAGGATACAATATTAGAAATCTCAATAGATCAAGCCCCATAACCACAAACTCATACATAGATAAGGGGTTGTTTCTTCCATTATACTCATTCTACTTCAGCCGCCATGTCCAAGTCAAACCCACAAGCTTTGACTAAAATTTTTTTTCCACGGTCAAACTTCAATATTTTCTTTCTTTCTTTACCTTCCCAGAACTTGACACCATATACCATCTCCTTATATATCAAATTTTCAACTTCATAAAAAACAATACCAATAATCATTTCATTCAACTCTAACATCAAACAAAGTATTGTTCCAACAATAAGAAACATTAAACAGAATCCCAATAATTTTTCAAAATTCTCATGGCATCTTCTGGTGGCAGCCTGAATACTTCTACCACAACTTCACAGTATCCATCCTTCTCTTTTTCAACATCATCTTTTAGTGATCTTATTGCTTCTAATAATAGTGAAGATACAAGTTGGGGCTTCTTTGGTGGCAACAATGGTGCAAGTGGTGGTCTTGAAAGTCCAAAACCACCAGCAACACCATTCTCACCATCTTCTTTTCTTAATACACCAACTGGTTTAAACCAAAATCAATTCTTGGACTCACCTTTCTTTCCATTCAATTCTAATGTAATTTTTTTTACCTTTTTATATAAAGTTTTGATTTTTATTGATGGGTTTTGAATGTTAGTTAACGGGTGATTTTTGTTTTTGTTTTGGTGCAGATTGTTCCATCTCCAACTACTGGAAATTTTCCTGGTTTGGATTATAAAGATGAAGAAAGAAAGTATACTAATTTCTCATTTCAACCACAAACAAGGCCTGTTTCTTCTGTTTCTACTAACAAGATGGTATGCTAACTCCTCTATTTTCAATCTTTTTAATATATTGTATTGTATTTAGGTTACCTGCTAAATTAAAAGCAAGATTTTAAGATATTAATATGCCAAAATTAGTTCCTTCCAAGATACGAGTAGTATATGATGAAAGCCCACTTGTGATTAAATGTGTTCCTAAATTTATGAAACAGGAACAAGTGAAAAGTCAACCACAAGAATGGAATTTGACCAAACAAAATGACTTCTTGTCAGAAATTAACAAACCAAAATCAGAATCAATACAATCTGTTCAAACTCAATATATCTCAGATCAATCTCAAGCTACTAGAGATCAAACAAAGTTAGAAGATGGATACAATTGGAGAAAATATGGTCAAAAGCAAGTCAAAGGTAGCGAAAATCCCCGAAGTTATTACAAATGTACATTCCCTAATTGCCCAACAAAGAAGAAAGTAGAAAGAAACTTAGAGGGACATATAACAGAGATTGTTTACAAAGGCAACCATAGTCATGCCAAGCCTCAAAATGCCAAAAAATCATCTTCAAACACTTACATTGAAGCCCCAATTGAGAACAATCATATTGATTCATCAGCTTCATTTGGGGAGGATGATTTTGAGCAAGCCTCGTCGATGAGTAAATCGGGAGATGACCATGAAAACGAGCCCGAAGCAAAGAGATGGTGAGTGTAGTTAGAATTAAAGTGTGAGTATGATTGCCCATATGCCAATAATCGATGTTTTTGCTAACTTTTATATGGCTTTTTTAGGAAGGGTGAAACTGAAAGCGAAGCTATTTCGGGTCCAGGTAGCAGAACAGTCAGAGAACCAAGAATTGTGGTTCAAACGACGAGTGATATTGATATTCTTGATGATGGTTACAGATGGAGGAAATATGGGCAGAAAGTAGTGAAAGGCAATCCCAATCCAAGGTACATTTGTAATTCGAGTTGATAACATCAACTCAAAACATCCATGAAAGCCTTGTTTCGTATGTAAAACCATGTTTTAAAACTTCTAATTTGATTAATTTTGAAAAACCTATGTGGATTATCTTTGAATAGTGAGAAAAGAAAGAGTTACTAAATTTTGTCAGCAACAATCACTCAAATCATTGCAGTAAATGTTTGTCTGACATGGACTCTTTGTTACTATTTATAGGAGTTACTACAAGTGCACATTCGTCGGGTGTCCAGTGAGAAAACATGTTGAACGGGCATCACATGACTTACGGGCCGTGATCACAACCTATGAAGGGAAACACAACCATGACGTGCCTGCACCCCGTGGTAGTGGAAGTTACGCCATTAATCGACCACCAACAACCAACAATAGTAACACAAATAACAATTATGGGCTCATGGCTATTAGACCATCAGCAAACTACTCGAGTAACATTCAAAGCACAACGGGGTTGACCAATAATGGTGGTCCACCCCCATACACTCTGCAAATGTTGCAGAACTCAGGGAACTATGCGCTCCCCGAAAATTCGTACATGAGTCAAATTCGTGGAAAGGACGGGTCACTATCGAGTGCGAAGGCAGAACCAGAGGATGATCTGTTTTATGGCTCCTTTTTAGGTTAAATTAAATCAAGAAAAGATCAAGTAAAAAGTGATCAAAAATCAATTAGTTTTGGGCATTAATTTGGTAGGAAAGTTTAGGTGTTTACAATGGGGGTGGGTGTATTTAATTTGTTGTATCATAGATAGCACAATACAACCTTTGGTGATTCTTTTGTAATATCAAATAAAACCATGTTCTTTAAAGTTGGATGTGTCATAAAAAAGGTATATTTTGGTCTTTTTTGCAACTCTTTAGTTGTTTTTTCTTAGATAAGCAATTTTTATTATTATTATATAGTTGAGTGCTAATAATGTTTTTGACTATTAGGAATTCAAGTTCTTGTTTGTACAATGGAACTTTGTTTACACCTGCTTTATTTATAGATGAATGATTCTTGTTGCCACAACAGCTTGTGATAGTGCTGTAGTTTTGTACATTGCTTTCTTACAATTAAAGTGCAAAAGTCAAAACAATAATGTTATAAAACTTTATACATTGCATAATCAAAATGGTTCATTTTCTTCAATGGGTATGATTTACATGTGAGAGGTGACCTATTCTATATGCAAATTGAATGGTACAAAGATTTGGAAAAAGAATGTGCACTAACTTAGAAAACAAAGACACACAAAATGAGCTTCGATTCGACTAGAAAGAGGTTTGTTTCACTAGTTTGTACCCGGATAACATGGCTGATAAAGCGAGAATGAAGAACGCTAAAAACTCCATGCTAATGCATGCGGCTGTAGCGTCTGTAAAGGTGTTATCGGCTCCTTCTCTTATTCTGTTTGTCATTGGCACCGCGGATGATGAGGCTGATATTAACAAGTATGCCGTAATCTACAAGACATTTAAATTAAAATGCTTATTTAAATTTCCAAAATTAAGTAATGTTGTAACTTCTTAAAAAATAAATGCAACATATAATAAACGAAGGTATCAAATTAGACTTACCTAGGAATACAAGTACTAAAAGTAGCACAATGTGAAACTACAACTAAATGGCCCAACCATAGATAAAGATGTTATAAAATGTTATTATTTTATTGTTAGAACAATTTGTCACGTCGTTTAGCATGTCACAATCATTAGAAGCTTCCAACGAAACTTTGACAGCAATAAACTCTGGAATACCCAACTGTCCTATCTAATACTAATATAATATTGAACCATAATACCTCATCCACAAAAAACAGGAAGCTTTTATATATATCGGCAAAGAATGGGTCAATAACATTCGTGTTACCACTATTCATTGTAAGCAATATTAATGGGTGGTTCATTTTTGACACAAATAACACTTATGGGCAAGGGCGGAGATACATGTAGGTGAGGGTATGCACTTGCATACCCTTAGAGTCCTACTCGCTGTGTAAAAATAATTATTGTATTTTTTAAATGTTTTTAGTCAAGTCTTTAACGAATGCACACCCTATGAAAAATGGTGAACACCCTGCACATTATTTTTATTCTAATTTCGTCAATTACCTCATCCGTCCCAGTTTATTGTCCACCTTACTATTTATATTTGTCCCAAAAAAGTTGTCTCTTGCAAAAAATACCTATTAAAAATCAACTAGCCTCGTATCCGCGCATAGCAGCAGTGAAAGTGGTGACAGTGCGAATGAATGTTTTAAATAAAAACATATTGTACTCCGTCCGTCCCATTAAAAATGTCCACATTACTATTTTGGGATGTCCCATTGTAAGTGTCCACTTTGATATTTAACGAATCAAAACAAAACTTTATTAGGTAGATTTAATATTTAATTGATGAAAAATGTAGTTAGTGAAGAATAAGTAGTAGGGTAAAGTGTAATTTTGGTCCCTGTGGTCTTCTCGTTTTGCTGATTTTGTCCTTTTACTTTTTTTTTCTCGCACTTTTTATCCCTATGATTTTCATTTTCGCTAAGTTTGTCCTTCCATCTGATTTTTGATAGCTCTCCACGTTTAATCATACAAAATGACCAAAATACCCATTTTCTTCTTCCTTAGAAGAAACACATTTTCCCCCAAAATCCTAACCTAACCCTAATTCTTTTCTTTCACTTTCACAAATCAGATACACAACAAACACCTTCTACGAAATCATAATTTCACGCCTTCACCCCATTTCAAATTCACAATTAATTTCATGGCATCATCCTCACTCCACGTTACCATATATTCCTACAACCGCACCACCACCGCGCCACCGTAAACACCACCATCACCAATGTACGAAAATAACCGGTGCTGCAGTTTTGTTTAATTTCGACGATGGCTTCACCGGTGAGTCGGTGACGGCGATTGACGCCGCCGGTCAGATCTGAATATCGATTATGACGTACGAATTAAACAAACGCAATTATGACGACCCGAACGGAGATATGCACCGGGATTGTGCCTTAGTCCGCCCAAATCACTCCGAATCTAACTAAAACGGCTAAAATATGGTTACATGTTTCGTGTCGCTACAAATCTACCCGAAACCAACCTAAAAGGACGAAATTCGAATCGCCGAAGTCCGACCTAAACGACATATGCATAGAGATTTGAACGTCGCCGGAAAGTTTCGGTTTTGAGAATCTTGAAGATTACGTGTTTTTTTATAGTTTTGATTTGATAGTAGAATTGTTGCTTAAAAGAACTCAATAAATTAAAAATACTTCACGAAGAAGAAGAATGAGAGGCGGAGGAGGATAAGGATGTAGGTGGTGGGTTTGATGACTAAAGTGAAAGAGAGGACATGTTTTTTTTATTTTTTATTTGAGGAGCATGGTCATTTTGGTCATTTGACTCTTACTTAACCGAGGTTCTGTTAGTTTTAACGGAAAATGACAAATTTAGCAAAACTGAAAATCACAAGGATAAAAAATGCGAGAAAAAAAGTAAAAGGACATAATTGATCAAACAATAAGACTACGTGGATAAAAATTGCAGTTTACCCTAAGTAGTAATAGATAATACTCCCTCCGTCCTGAATTTATTGTCCATCTTTCCATTCTGGGATGTCCCAATTTTATTGTCCACTTTGTACTTTTGACCAATCAAAACATTTGAATGTGGTGAGAGATTAAATTTTATTGGTTGTATAGTACGGCTAGTACACTTTATCTTAAACTGCGTGTTTTTTGTCCGTGGACAATAAAATTGAGACGGAGGGAGTAGATAATGGGATAGTAGGATGGTGGGATAGTGTGACCCACTTACTTAGTCTTAAAAGAAATTCAGGAGAGAGAGGTTTAAATGTATTATATAGTACTCCGTAGTAAGTATAGATAAACTATCTAACTTATCATCGTTTATTACTCTCAATCATTTATTTAATTAAAATTCTAGTAAATCTTGCCTTGAATATAAGAGTAAAATTGATATTAATTAAACCTATCTTAAATTCAACAAAATTTTCTGTAGGACAACAAAACTGGAATGGAAGGAGTAATGCAATCTATCACTTAACTCAATGTAAAATAAACAACGTATCAACACACTATATCTCGGGGATAAAACTAATTATAGTATATACAAGTTAATGTTAGAAGAAAAAATGACTCGAGCTCTTTTTTTTTTCTTTTCTTCTAAGATGATAAATGAACCAGATGATAAATGAAGTAATCTTTTACTTTAACTACTTTAACTTGATTAATAACAAAAATGATATTTAAGAATGAGTTTCATCTTTATAAAAAGTTGAGTTGTTTACGAATGAGTTTTACGTTTTTTTCAAAGAACTCTAAATATATGATTTTCAATAAGTTATATACAAATATATCATGTAATATTTTTCAAAACTTGAACTATGAACTCAAATAAATTTTAAAGTTTTTAAGTTGCAACTATATCGGAGTTGATTTAGGTTGGTTCTATTCAATCAAAAAATGATCTAGTTCGGTATTGATTTATCCGAAAAAAATAACCCAAAACCCGACTCAAAATACACCTATTCACAAAAAAATTCCGCTCACGCTAGCTATTTAGTGCATACCCACCCTCGCATTTCTAAATCCGCCACTGCTTATAGGTTCAAACTCTCACCCTCTTAGTCATAAATACCGAGTGAATCAAGTATGCCCACATATATTATAGATATGCATTCAATTGTGGGTCAATTTGGTTACCCGTTATCAACTTTTTACTACAAACATTATATTCTTATTGCAATTGTTTTGTTATTCATTACAAACCTTTAAACAGAAATTAATGATGTCAAAAATTTATATGGTAATTTAGTACTAATAAGCAATATATATATATATATATATATATATATATATATGGATGGGTTCTGATGAAAACAAAGAGATAAAAAAACCTAATGAAAACACATCTCCACCCTCCATTTAATCTAACTTATATATATATATATATATATATATATATATATATATATATATATATAAGGGGTGGAGATAAAAAAACGGTGAAAACACTTTTTGCTTCACAAATTTTTTAAGTTGTGAACTTTTTTTTTTGCTTCAAATGTGTTTTTAATTGTGAACCCATATATTTTTTTTTTGTTTCACATAAATTTTCATCATCGTGAACCTTAATTTTTTTTTCATTCACACAAAGTTTTTAACCTTTTTAATTGTGAACTTTATTTTTCACATTTTTTTTTACTTTTCTAATTCTAAACCTTAATTTTTTTAGGGTTTACGGAAAGTTTTTAACTTTTTCAACTGTGAACCTTAATTTTATTTTGGCTTCACGGAATTTTTTAACTTTTTCAATTGTGAAACTTTCTATTCAACAATGAACCTTAATTTTTTTGGTTAACGAAAGTTTTTAAAATTTTCAAATGTTAACATTTTTTTTTCCAATTGTGAACCTTATTTTTTTATTTTTTTTGAGTTCACTGAAAGTTTTTAACCTTTTCAATTGTGAACCTTTTTTTTCATCCGTGAACCTTAAAATTTTTTTTGGGTTCACATCAAGTTTTATAATTTTCAATTGTGAACCTTAATTTTTTTTTTGGTTCACGGAAAGTTTTTAACTTTTTCAGTTGTGAACCATTTTTTTCAACTGTGAACCTTAATTTATTTTTTGGATTCACAGAAAGCTTTTAACCTTTTCAATTGTGAACTTTTTTTTTTCAACTGTGAACCTTACTTTTTTTTGGGTTCACAGAAATTTTTTAACTTTTTCAATTGTGAACTTTTTTTCTCAATTGTGAACATTACTTTTTTTTGAGTTCACGGAAAGTTTTTAGCTTTTTCAATTGCGAACTTTTTTTTTTGTTTTGGGTTCACAAGTTTTTTTAAGTTTTTCAATTGTGAATCTTAATTTTTTTGTTTTAGCTTACGGATTTAACTTTATTTTATTTTATATTCATAAAAAGAAATATTTTTTTTAGTGAACCTTTATTTTTTGTGGTTTACAAAAAAATAAAAAATAAAATAGTTCACAACTTGAAAAAATTGCGAAGGAAAAATGTTTTCACCGTTTTTTTAATCTTCACCCCTCTTTTATATGTATATATAAGTTAGATTAGATGGAAGGTGGAGATTTGTTTTCACTGTATTTTTTTATCTCCTTGTTTTTACATGATCCCATCCCTATATATATCTATATACACACACACACACACACACACACACACACACACACACACTAGTTTTTATGCTCGTGCGATGCACAATTAATAATTATAGGAAGATGAAAAAGATTGGCGATACGTACTTATATAGTTAAGTATACATAAATAACTGAACTAAGCACCTACGTATTGATATATTACATTTTAGAAGGAATGTAGACCCTAACACTATACAAACAACATGATGTCTTGTTCATTGAAGTGATTCTACAAATTAATGATGAGTGATAGTAATCAATACCTTAATATTATCAAATACCGAACTTTCATGAAATGACATATCAAAACCCGTATTAGTTTTAACCTGTTTGACGCAAGAGATGATTCATGTTCAACAATTCTCGATATTAATTTGCAAAAACAATTTATCTTATATAAACAACACAAAATAACAATGAGCATGTTGATAAACCACGTGAATGATGAGTAAAATATATAATTAATCAAAACAAAGAACTTTATATAAAAAAATATTTAGTTAGAAGATAAACTAATCATCTAGAAAGCAAAGAGTAGGCAATGAAGTTTTTTCTTTACCTACTGATGAGCTGCTCTGCGTTATTTGTTCATTAAACTAATCAAATTTATCATAAAAATATGTAGAGGGTAATAAGATCGGAATGCATATAAATCTTTAATTTTTGAAGGAATTATTAATTATATAGAAATATATACTTGGAATAGATATCAAGTGAAACAAAAACGCTTATTATTTATTTGTTAGAATTTACGTGATATAAAATTTTTGTAAGAGTTTAATAGCTAAAAAATATGTGGGTTTAGAATTTTTTCAATTTGAATGACACATAGGATTTTTTAGGAAGCTAAGGTAATGACACCTAAGATTTTTGCTTAGTTGTCAAAAGAGTAAATATAACACATAGGAAAGAGACTATCCTCTATTACTTATATAGGTATATATATATGTATATATATATGTATATATATATATATATATACATATATATATATATATATGTATATATGTATATATATATAGAGGAAAGTTCAAAAAAGAATGGTTAAAAAAGGGAGAATGGAGGAACTAATAGGATTGTTCCATTTCAAATACCTATTTTCACTTTTTTTTCAAATCTTAATATCTTACAAACCGTATGTCTACAAATTATAAAAATTACATATTCGGAATCAGCGTCTTTTTCTCTTCGATTCTAGATCTATCAAGATATACTTTCGACGAAGTTTTTTTTTTCCATTTTTTGGGGGGTTTTAGAAATTTTTAATGTGAAATCACATGTGATTTACCACTTAAAAATAATCACACCCGCTTATATTTTCGATTAAACTTTAAATTCAAATAATTGATGATGTAAAGAGATTAAGACATAAAAAACTAAGGTGTAATCACATGCGATTGAACATCAAAGCATCAATCACATGTGATTAAAGAGTAATCAAATACGGGTTTTCAAATCATTGACTAAGAATTATACAATCAAGTAAACATTAAGTTGAAATCATACATGAATTATCATATATCGGTAAATTGCTAATCAAATATCATTTTTTAAATGAAAATCATATGTGATTATATACAAAATCATATGTGATTATATAACAAATCACATGTGATTAAATGTACAACTAGCAATCACATGTGATTTTTAATTAAAATCCATGCAATTTTTAATTTTTTTCTTTATAACTATTAATGTGGATGAATATTAAGTTGTAATCACGTGTTAAATAACATATACCATGAATAAATAATCGTGAACAAATTTTATTTTTTTTTATATCAAAAATCACATGTGATTATATTGTAAAATACGGTAAAAACACGAAGAAAAAAAATTCATCGAAAGTATAGCTTATGACATCTCTAATCGAAGAGAAAAAGACGTTGGTTCCGAATATGTAATTTTTATAATTTATGAGTTTACAGTTTGTGAGATAATTAACCATGTGGGTAAAAATTAAAGTGGGTTTTGTAGAGAAATGGAGCAATCCTATTGGTTCTTCCATTCTCTACTTTTTTGCATTCTTAAAAGAACTCACCTCTCTCTCTCTCTCTCTCTCTCTCTCTCTATATATATATATATATATATATATATATATATATATATATAGGGGTAAGGTTCCAATGAGAACTTCAAAAATAAGAACGGTAAGAACACTTCATAAATGCACAATTAGCCAACAAAATTATTAGATTCACACTCATACATCTCAAATATGTGTAGAAAAATTGATTAGAATAGACGTGAACTTTCAGAAATACACAAAAATTGAAAAAATGATTGATGCACATTTATAGAGATAATCGTGCATCAATCGTTTTTTTCGTTTTTTGTGCATTTTTAGAAGTATGAATTTATTTTTCTTTGCATATTTGAGATGTATGACTGTGAATCTAATGATTTTTGTTGGCTAGTTGGGCATTTATGAGGTGTTCTCACCGTTCTTATTTTTGAAGTGTTCTCATTTGATCCAAACTATATATATATATATATATATATATATATATATATATATATATAATCTTTTAAGTAATTCCTAAACATTATACTCTATTTCATTCCCAAAATTATTTGTTTCTTTATCAAGTTTCAAGATTCTAACAACTAAAATAAATCCAGTTGGATATGGATAGTTTATATTATAATTATAGGCACATGATTTACTACTTTGTTGGTTAAGAAAAAGGTGGACTATATGATTGGTCGACTACTTACAAAACTTTCAGTTTGTTGCAAACAATTATTCGAATATACTAACTTGTCATTAATCAATGTCAAAGTAAACCATTTTAGCTATTTAATCATTAGATAAAACCGTTGACAAATATATAGCAAATAGACAATATTAAGAAATATCTTGCATACTACTATTTTCACAATCTTTAATCAAATTAAGCAATACTTTATGGACTTTGGTCATATTTAACGTTAAGATGTCATGAAAATATTACTTGATAGAACCGGTATTTACGGACGAGAATCCTCTCACGTTAGATTCAAGATTAGTGGTCATACTGCCTTACAACCAATGAATCCCAAAATCTTAACTTAAAGTAAGAATTTATAAATTCATCCAGCTTTTATTTTTGTGATTTAACATGACTTTTTATGTTGCATCCAACATAAAAGGATCTAATTCTAACATGTTACATAGCAACCATTATAACAAGGGATGGATGAAAAAGATAAAAGATATAATATGGCAAGTGTTTAAAAAAGCCTTGAATTGCTTAATTTTTTTTTCTTCTTTTATCTGCTTTGATACCAACATTTTGAGTATGTATTAGTAAAATGTTTAAATACTTTATATTCGCAAAATTTGAGGGTTAATCACTTAAAAATGACAACGTACATTCAATATCTTTACTTTATGAGGATGTAACTTTTTAATCCTAATTTTCATTGTACTTTCGGTTATTGTCCCTATTTTACTTTAATTAGTCCTATCAAATTTGATTTTAAGAGGGCTTTTTTTTATTTTTATTTTTACATCATTTGTCACTAAAAAATAAAAAAATAATACTTCAAATTATTAGGTAATTAAATCTTAATTTTTCAAGTTGTAAAAAACACGATAAACACGTAACCACTTAAGTAAAGCAAGTAATAACCCCATACACCCTGGCAACGTTATCAGTTATTAAAAAGGACCTATTAATTAAGAAAAGAACTTTTTAACAGAAAATTAAATTTGGCACCAAATTAAACAAACCTGATCACCGAAGAAATCAATCAGCGCCAAATTCCGTCCAGAAATTATTTCTTTTCCGGTTGACATTCCATGAATCTGTCTCCATGACTGCAATCCGGTATACAACGTCGATAATATCGCAATCGCTAATGCATACCTATAATTAACACACATCCATAATTCAATCAATTCGATCAAACAATCAAAAATCTAATCAACTGAATTTATGAAATCAAACCTGTATTCTTCATATTCATCGAAATTT
The DNA here is from genome assembly GCA_963422505.1 of Pseudognaphalium luteoalbum. Classification (NCBI taxonomy): domain Eukaryota; kingdom Viridiplantae; phylum Streptophyta; class Magnoliopsida; order Asterales; family Asteraceae; genus Pseudognaphalium; species Pseudognaphalium luteoalbum. Next base: position 62,397,266 of record OY730192.1, on the reverse strand, counting down.
CGACCACGGCCGTGCTTATTACTAGCCATGATGATAAATGCAAGTACTGAGAATAAAAAACCGAAAGCTCGTAAAGCTAGTGATATTCTTTTGAACGAGTCTTCATGTCTCCAACGTCGTAGGATTCCGGTGACGCCGTATCCAGGTGGCGGAGGGATAGGCGACTGTGATTGGTCCACGTGTTCTGGTGGTGCTGTAGGTGGTGGTGATGACATGGAATTATATTAGGACCTTGTTGTTTTTTGATGAGAGTGTGTGTTTTTTGTGATTGGTGATTTGTATGATTGAATGAATGGATGGAATGTTGATGAAATTAATGGAATTTGGAGATGGTTACAATGATGAGAATGGAAATTTGTTGTTTTTGACAACTCATTAAAGCTATTATTTATTTTCTTTTTTTGTAGGTTGTGTTATTTTTATTATGGATCTATAGAAGAGTTATAGTTGACATTGTGACAAATGGGCTAGTTGACAAATGATAAATTATAGCTAGTTGACATATGACAAATGGGGTTTAATTCTCGTGTTTAACACTATTTTACACAGAGCTCAGAGACGGTCATGTGACCTAGTTGACATATGACATTTGTATAGTATACATAACTTTGTAAATGATATTACTTACCAATGAAAGTTGATTAATGAACTTATATGCAGTTAATTAACATAATGAAGCTCACATATCAAGTTTTAAGGTTAAAATTGTCAAAACATTACAGTTTATATAAAGTTCATATCACTGCTGCTGTAATTTCTGGCATAAAAACAAAAACTTTCTCAACCACTAACCTCCAAGGACTAAACAAACTAATAACGGTAATATTTGGTCGAATATGAACCAAATGCAGCAAATGTTAAACCCAAAACTAACGCCTTAAATACTATATACTACAGTATACTCGATATGGTAAAGAAAAACAAGAAAATTAGAATGTTGATATCAATAACTCCGTCCCCAATATGTCCATTTCTTTGCAGGCTTCCCTGATACAAAGCATAATGTGCCTGTCACAAGGATAAAGTTATACCAGCGCCAGACAATTTTGAGAGAATTTTGAAACAGATATTTGTTAGATTGGCAATAGTTTAAGAGTACTTATGTAGCCTCTAATAATACCTTCAGGGAGTTCGGGCTGGTCTAAAGGAGAACAAAGCGTCTTGGCAGCTCCAGTCTCCCCTTTTGTCATATCTTTCACTTGCTTCTCGACTTCCTGAAGCATCAATAAATTCACAACCGGCAAAAGTTAATATAAATATATGCGAACCAAAAATGGCACATGAGTAGATTGGCAAATAATAAGAAAGCTATGTATTAATGAGTCCATTCAGGTTTCACCTTACCTCTAAGGGGTCAAAATGTCAAATAAAAGAGTGAAAGCCACCAATATCTATTAGTGCATAAAACCTCTTAATACAGTGTTCATACTCTTGCTTAAACAGCTTATATGTTATACAGAAGGCAATTTTGGAGTCTACCCAGGTGGCCAGGTTGATACGTACAAAAGTATCCAGTTGGCCAATTACCAAGCAAAACGTAACACCCCCCCACCCCGGAACCCAGTTGCCACCAGTACTAAAAATCATACCTTTTCGTTACACCATGGAGCCAAGATCAACTTCTTTTGGCCTAATGCTTCAATGAATTCAGACCAAGTCTTAGTAACTTGAACACATGCATCACGTTTTTGCTTGGCAACATTATACATGCTTTGCTGAATATCATCCAGCAATCCCTTTACTTCATCACCCAGATCAGTCATAGGAATATAGACTTTTTCTCCATTGTGACGACGAACAGCACACACCTAAAAAATAAACACACATCAGGCTTTATAAAGATTCACTTGCAGTTTATAAATATGTACATCGTCTTACCTGGTTCTTGGCCAGATCCTTTGGTCCTATCTCAATCCTGAGGGGGATACCTTTCATTTCCCAGTGATGGTACTTTCAACCAGGCTTATTATTGTCACTAAAGTCTGCTTCAGCACGGATACCTAAATCGCATAACGTTTTTACAGTGGCTGAACAAGCGCCTATTATTGCTTCAACATCTGCACCTTTTGTAATCACGGGAATTACAATAACTTGTACTCCTGAAACTTTAGGGGGCAAGACCAGGCCTTTATCGTCTCCGTGAACCATCACCATCACCCCAATCTGTAAACAGTAACAGTTTGAAATTGTGAGACATAAATCAATGCCATTTGCAAGAGTTACTGACAATTGACAGTTACCGTCTAGTACTATATGCCCAGGAATTCTGCCAGACCATATCCCTTTCTCCTTTTTCATCCTCAAAGTTAATCTCAAACATCTTAGCAAAATTCTGCCCCAAACAATGTGAGGTTGCACCTTGTACACCGCGTCCGGTATTTGGTGTAAAGGCCTGCATGCATGGAAGCACTTGTTATGATGAATATCCTTTAACATGTCACACGATGTTAGAATATGCGCAGGTGTTACACATCCAGTTAAAATAAAAAAGAAAGGGAAGGTCAAACTTAAACGGGTATTATTTTAGAACGGGTCAAATGGTCGGGTTAGTTTGACCTGTTGTCCATTTTCTTATAAAAGTACATAATAAGTAAGTGTTAATATCTATACAAAGACAATATTATTACAATTCTATGATCAAAATCTTTACAAAAAATAATGCGATAGGAGGTTTTAAGAGATAAGAAATAGGCTTTCGGTGACTTCGTACCCGTTTGACCTGTCCCCTTTTTGGTAAAAACTGTAGTTGGCGACTTTAAGATAAAACACAACCTAGATCAACACATTCATGTTCAAATGGGTCGAAATTGCCACCTTTTCATTTCTAAAAGTATCTTACAAGTACCTCAACACTAGTAGTATATAGTCCACCAGCAAACTTCTCCAGCTCACTTTTCTCCCCTTTCACAACAGTGACAGCCAAGTACTCCTCATATAAACGTCTGTACAGTTCAAGAATTTCAAGAACCTAAAAATTATAGTTAGTCATAGTCAACGGGACCATGTTACAGAATAAGCATTCCAGAATTCATAATTAAAACAAACTTTTAATTAACGGATGGCTGCTGATCAATAAAATGATTACACGCGTGTTTGACTTAATATTATACCTCGGTGTCTGCCTCCTTCTTCGTTGCATGTGCGGTGTGGCCTTCTTGCCAAAGAAACTCACGACTCCTATAATAATTAACGTTTAGCGTTATTCAAAACCAAATTGACTAACTAAAAAAAATCATGTGATGCTATGGCATGTGAAATAGGTAGTTGTATCAAGAAGCACCAAATAGCACCTGATAAATGGAGTAGGGTTACTGAATTCCCATCGAACAACATTGCACCATTGATTAAGTTTTAAGGGCAAGTCACGATGTCCCCTGATCCACTTAGCAAAATATGGATACATGACAGTTTCACTAGATGGGCGAATGGCAATTTTATTTTTCAAATCAGTTTTACCTGATTTTGTGACCCAAGCAACCTGCAATTTTAAGTCATAGAATACATTAATTATTAATTAATAGGTATATTACAATAACAAATGCAATGAAGTGATGAACTGTTGACCAACGATTGCCAGATACTCCATATAACATACCTCAGGATCAAAACCCTCTATGTGATCCTTCTCCTTTTGTAGAACATTCTCGGACACAAAAAGGGGGAAGTAACAGGGTTCAATCTTCATCTTTTTAATTTCTGGATCAAAGAAGTTCTGCATAACGATTATAGCAAAGATATATAAAAAAAAATTCATCCTGGTGACAGGTAAAACTAAGAGATGAAGAGAAGTATCAAAACAGATCATTTATATACATATAGTTCCATGCTTACTTTCATCATCTCCCAAATGGCCATTGTCCATGGCAGGAGGATGTAACAGCCTGATATGTCATCATAATATTCGATCATTTCACTCTTTGTAACAACCTATAAGAGCCAAAGAGAATATAGGACTTTAAATTAAAATCACTATTAAACCCATGAAAAAAATATCCATCTACTAGCAAGACTCCTCCCAACGGGAGTCGTCGGCTCTCGTCGGCTCCAAAGCGACGAACCGACACCGATAGCACGAGCCCATCGGTTTGTGTCGTCGGTTTTCATCTTCGAAAAACCGAAGTGCTCCATCGGTTTGTGTGTGAGTCTCATATTCCTTTTTTTTTGTTTACCGTTGAAAAAGGAAAAAAAATAATAAAAAAATGCCGTTGAGGGGAGCGTCCCTTTTTTATTTTTTTTTAAATCAATTTTTCAACTATAAATATATACCACCTATTTCATACAATTCACATAATCTTTCCAACATCTCTTAAACAATTCACACAATCTTTTCAACATTTTTATACACTTTCAAAATTTATAATGTTTTCCAATTCCGATCTTGAAGATTTGCAGGCGCTCAATGACATTTTCGATCCGGAATGGGCGATTAATGTTATCAACGCCATATCTTCCGAATCGGAAGACGAAGAAGTGATTCCGATCCCGAGAGCTCCTCGTCGATACTTTCCAAGAGATCGCCAAACAACGGGCCAACGTTTTTTTTCAAGATTACTTTGCCGACAACCCAACATTTCTGGCGGATGTATTTCGACGTCGTTTATCATTGTATATTTATTTTTATAGCATAATTTCAAGATTATTTTTATTTTTAATGGAATGTGTTTTATTTAAATAATTGTGTTTTAGTTGATTAAATAATGGTCAGTGGGTCCCAGAAAATGAAGTGATGGAATGGGGATGAGAGGGATCTGTCAGTTTTTTTCAATAATTTTTCTGAAAAAGCTGACGTGTCGCTGACGTGGCTCTGTCAGTTTCTGTCACTTTGATTTTGGGTTGGGAGGAGTCTAATACATCATGATTGATATCTATTTTCTACTAATAAAAGTTAAATATTACTCTCTCTGTTCCAAAATAAGTGCCTCTTTTTGACTTTTAAAAGTCATTATCTTTCAACTTTGACCTTAAATATTTTTTATTGTGTTATATAATACTTGATGCAAAATATATGAATGGATTGAGTTTTCAATGTATTTTCATTTGTATAATTTTCATCAAGTATTATATAACACAAACAAATATATTGTAATTATGTACAGATAATACGCGTAGTATTACTTATTCATGATTAGTTGTAATTATGTACTAAACAATCTAAACAACGCGACAAAAATATACGACTGTTGGTGAATAAAATTAATTAAAAATATGAAATTATTAGTTAACATTAACGTCTATTAAATATTATTTTGATAATATTTAAAAAGTATTTCGTAAACTGAAACAAATTCGAGACATTTCTGTAACAAAACAAAGTTATAATTTTTCAACTTAGTTAAATTACGTCATAAAAATATCTCAACTAAAATATATTCAAAAATGTATTTAAAACTTACCAATTTAAAATAAACTAATATTTAACGATCGGGTAAACAAACACGGGTAAAAGTACCATAAAATTTAAGACAAAAATCCCTTCCTTCTTTGATCCCAAAACCGGCACCACCAACCCCCCACCCAACCCATTTTCATTTCACTTTCTCTTTCTCTTTCACCAACACCACACTCCTCTCATTCTCTCTCAATTCCCTCTTTAAAATCACCACAAATCATCACAAAACTACCACAAATACGCATAGATCTACACTTCCATCTTCTCGGATTTTCACGGCGACAACTTTGTAAGAACCCAACAATCCCGCAAACTCTTAGATTTTGCTATTTCCTTTGATATTTCTTGTTTATAATACTTAATACAACATGTTTTAGTGTTCTTAACAACTGAAAATGTCCAAAATCGACCCAATACTCATTTTCCCCATATTTTTCGTCGAACAGCTCGTTATGTCGCTTTGGCCCAAAAACAGTGATGCGACATAACGTCTTATGTCGCAGAACCACATCTACGTGGCACTATGCGACACAACGGCTTATGTCAGTGTCTTATGTCGCATAAATCACCCTATGTCGCATACTTGCGGCACAACTACTTATGTCGCAGCAATTGCGACACAAATGCTTACGTCGCATTAACTTGCGGATGTCGCAAGAATGCGACACAAACTCTTGTGTCGCATAAAACAGAAACTTTACAAATTATTTTGCACTAAGTGTCAAACTTAACCGGGAACGTATGCCTACGTATGATACGATATACGAACTATACAAACATTTCAAACGCACTTGTTTTAATGAAATTGTGATTTCGAACTATTACCAACGAGTCGTATACACTTTCAAAACTTCAAACATAAACATCGAACAAACAATTGGACATAACTTGGCTGTACGAACACTAGCATGCATGGTTAAACTTAGACCTCCACGTACTCATTAAGTCTCATACGTTTAGGGCGTTAGGAGATTTCGACTAGACTTCTTGGGCTTTAGGCTTTGCTAGCACTCGAACATACTCAACTCAACAGGTGAGTTCACAGCCCCTACTTTTACTGCTTTACTACTTTCGAACAGGGGTGGAAAACATAGTCAACTGTTTTACTGATTGCCATAACTACTTTTGCTTACATGATTGTTTATCATACTTGTTTACTCGCACGATTTGAGTACTTTGAATTGTTGAACCCTTGTAACAAAACTGGTATTTATGAGATCACATTTTCATACTATAAACGTGATAAAACTTGTTTGGTAAACCGGAGAACGACCGATACTTTTATGTAAACGCTGGAGAATGACCAGCAACGTATTTTAGTGCCAGAGAACGACTGGCCAAGTGGACGGGAGAACGACCCGTGCGTCTTTTGACCGGAGAACGACCGGTACTGTGTTTCGCTGAAGAACGACCAATAGTATTTATTGCCAGAGAACGACTGGCCGAGTTTGGACGGGAGAACGACCCGTGCGTATTTAGATCGGAGAACGACCAGTACTGTTTTGGAAACGCTGGAGAATGACCAGCAACGTATTGCAACCTGTATTTTGGGTAACATCCCACGTAAACGGTATTTTGGGTAACATCCTACGTAAACGGTATTTTGTGTAACATCCCACGCAAACTGTATTTTGGGCAACATCCCAACCGAACTATATTTGGATAACATTCCACAAAACGTTTACTTAACTATTATGGCAATAACTATTTGTGAACGTATTTGTTTCAACTACTTTGCTTACAAACTTGATTCAACTATTGCAAACATAAAACTTGTGAATTCACTCAACCTCGTTGTTAACTTTTACTATGTTTTTTAGGGAATTAGCTGCATGTAAGACATCCTACACACATGGAACATAAGCGACCCACGAAGGAATAGGATGCCAACTTTTGACAACTGGATTTCTTTTGTATAACTAAAGTGATTTTAATCATATTTACGAAATCTACTTTTGTAGACTTAATAACTTTTACATTTGTACGATTTGAAAAATCGTAAACTTTGTAACTATTACATTTGGCATCTTAATATATCATGTTCTGTAGTAATCATAAGCTCTGATACGTATGCATGTACTGTGTATTGTGGCACTCCCCATACTTAACTAAATGCTTCCGCTAAACTCAATCAACAAAATTTAGAGGTGTTACATTTTGTTCTCCTCTGATCTGCACCCAAATTTCTATGCTTTAAAAGTATAATAAGTTTTGCTTCTTCAATACTTTTTAATTTGATCCAAGTTTGTGTGTATATTTGTGGGATTATAGAGATATTGAAAAGTATATTTCAAGAGAAAGCTTGATGTAGACTAAGAAATTGCTAAAATTTTTTTAAGGTTTTTTTAAATGATGATTTTTAACACCTCATCGAGTAGAGTTATAATTTACTTTTCTTTAAAAAATTCTCGATATATACGTTTGTTTTATCGTCAAATTCCGCCACTGCTTACGGCTCAATATCTTGCGTACCGTTTTCGTTTTGTCTTAAAATTTAATTAATAATTAATAATAAATAAGGAAAATGCTACAATTGCCCTAAATATATACTTAACAACTAACTCCCCTAGTGTTTGTATTAAAAAATTTTAGTTTTAGGACACAACATTAACCATTTCCTAATTATTCTCCCACACAACCAATTAATCATAACCTTGAACTAACTACTTCCTAATTAATCTCTCACACAACCAATGGATTATATGCATGTGATATGGAATTTAATGACTTTATTTGAATTATAGTTGTTAATAATAATAATAACCAATGGATCATATCGGTGGTCATTTCTATCATCAAGCCAACAAGGCTATGATAATTTGTGGAGTGGGTATGCCCGGTGGCGGATATGAGAATTTGTGTTATTGGTGGCATTATGTTTTTTTAAATCAACCCATATATTTGTTTAAAATGGTGCTACAGTGTTACTCAAAATAATAACAAATAGTGTATCAAAATTTTTTTGCAATCTAACTATTGGACATAAAGCTAAATAACTTACAACTCCATCGATACACAAAAAATTATGTTTCGGCATAAACAACTTGAGAAACTTTAGAAAGCGGTAATTAACTAACTCGAAAAATTGCGTAAAAATTATCATAAAACAACAATCCGTTGGATTTAATGGCATTGTGACATAACTAAAATATTGCCTCGAATACAAAAATTACTTTGTTATAAAATATGTTAATTTTGTATGACTTTGTTATTAGAAATTTGTATCGATGAAAGAAAATAAATAAGATAGTCTATGCGTTATATTCAACTTTAATTATGTTTTACTTATGTTTTAATAAGCTTTATGTGTCCCAATAAAACTCATTAATAATCTCTAAATTAAAGCTAATATGATAGACTTTTATGAAGTTGGATACCATGTAGAGTTTTTTTTTTTATAAATGAAATAACAAAAACAGTGGATGATACTATTTCAATGATAACATTAATATTAAATGATTATATAAATAGTAAAAAGAAAGGTGATTAAACTACATATATGAAATGTGAATTTACTAAATGACAATATAAATTCTAAAGGTTTAAAGTTTCACTCTATATATTAGTAGGGGCTATTTTGAAAATTGTATTTGTGACACGTGAATTTTACCTGTTGGCTACCTTCTTCCCCAACCAAACCCCAACTCTAAATTTCCTCCATTAAAACACATCTTCAAGCTTTACTTTTCTATTGTTACTTCAACACATATTGTTGGATATAAAAATATTTATATGCTTAACTAAAGAAAGATTAATGAAGTGGGGGCAATTTTTTTCCTCAGTCGGGGCTTAACCCAAAATATATAAAAATTTACTCTAAAGTTCATTGGATTATTGGGGAACAATAATCCAATAATAATAATAATAATAATAATTAATAATAATAATAATAATAAAAAAAAATTAATTTTGTGACATTAATCAAACATGACAGAAATTATTATTTTTAATTACTTAAATTTGAAGTAAAGTGTTCTCTATCAGAGGGAACAATGGTTAAAGAGGGTAAGGATGACAAGGGTATTTGGACCATTCATTTCCTTCATCAATGGTCCATATCAAGCCAAATCATTCGGAGGATTTTTTTGCAAATATTTTTTTGGGCGGAAGGGCTGGTTTGCAAATATTTTGGGTGGAGGGATTAAATTGCAATATTTGTGTAAATTTGATGGAAGGGTCAGATTTTTGGGCAACCTCACTTTTCTCACATTTCACAAAAACCCCCCATAAAATTCTATATTTTTCTCTCTACAAAACACACTCACTACAAACCACAACCACCACCTTCCACCACCATCTTCATCTTTCACCACCGCCACTCCACTGCCACCACCGTTGATGCACTACCGCAACCACCACTACCGTCGTCAATACACCGCCACCGCTGTCGCTACACCGCAACCACCACCGTTGCTCCGCCGGCACCACCACCGACTTTGTGACATGAGAAAATATGTGGAGAAACGTGGTGTATTTTATGGCCGGAGGGTTTGAGGTGCGAACCATCACAGTTGGTGAACCGGCCTCCACCGGACGTAACCAACCGTGATGTTTCTCCACTTCCTCCGCCGCTCCATGCCACCATCGCTTTCATCATCATCTTGAAATAGACCTTTGAAATTCGTAGATCTAAGATGTAAAAAGTAGATCTGAAAAGTAGATCTACTTTTTAAATCTTGATCTACTTTTTAGATTTGAAAAAAAAACCGACTGCAGCCTGCATTTTTCTGCTACATCTTGCGAAACTGCATCTTCCGTTCAATTTATGTATATTTGTAGTAGTACTTATTTAGATCCAGATCTACATTTTAGATCTGGAAAAAATCGACCTCATCCTTCATTTTTTCTGTTGCATCTTGCGAACTGCATCTTACGTTCATTTAATGTATATTTGTAGTAGTATTTATTTATTGCATCTTGTGAAATTGCTAATATTTTTTTACTGCATCTTGTATATTGTTATTTCATTTTATGTTGTATTTAGATCTGAAAAAATCGACTGCATCTTGCATTTTTTACTGCATCTTGCGTTAGTGCAACTTACGTTCAATTAGTGTATATTTGTGGTAGTACTCTTTTAACATATATAAGTAGCTTTTTACTGCATCTTGTATATTGTTATTGCATCTTATGTTGTTTTTTAACTTTTTGTGTGTTGAAATAAAAAATCTACTTAAACTTATTTACTGCATCTTATGTAAATCTTGATTTTATTCTTGAATCTAAAAAAATTAATATTACTGTTTACTGTATCTTGTATATTTTGTTAGTGCATCGTTTTTAACGTTTTATGTGTTGAAATAAAAAAACTAGTTATTTTATTTAAATTGCATCTTGTATATTTTTACCTCATTTTATCTTTTTAAGTATTTTTGACAGAATCTTTATCATTAGAAGTTTTTTATTGATTTTTTTTTTACTTTTTTTGAATGATATTTCAGACTGTTTTTTCGGTTAGGTCTAAAACTTTGTTATAATTGCAAAATAGTCTCTGCCCTCCCTTCCTCCTCCCCCTTTTATTCTCCTCTGAACCATTCCCTTAGGTACTCCTTCTAAACCAAACATATATATTGTTTGCGTTTTTCTTATGTATATATTTTAATTTAATCCCCATTATTATGATTTAAATTATGCACTAAACCTTAAATTAAGGTAAGCATTGAAATTCATGTAATATAATTATATGAAATTTGTAATTTTTATATATTGTTATGCTCTTTTATCATGAAAATTTCAAGTGTTTGATAACAAAATTGACAAAATCCAATGTGGTAGCTCACGTTGTCATGGCTTGTCACCTAATTTTAAATTAAACTAAAACATAAACGATCATTAATAATTATCCCTTACTTCTTTAATGACATATATACCCTTCTTCCTTTTGTAAAATGGAGGCAGACCCTCTCCCTTTTTTTTTTATCCAGCGCAATGTTTTTAAAACCGGTTCGATCGGACCGGTCGAACAAGATTAATAGAGGAAAACGAGTGGGTGTAAACAGGTTTTAAAGAAAAACGAGTGGTAGGCTAAGTTGGCTGGTTTTCCGGTTTCACCCGATTCAATGGAACTGAAAATCGGTTTGGACCGGGAATTTTTGTTAAATAATTAATATTTAAATATTTAATAATGTATGTAGAGTAAAACCTCTATACATTAACAATGTTGGGACCGAGATATTTTATTAATTTAGCGAGATATTATTATATCGATAAATAAATAAATTATTAATTTAAATAGTTGGCTTATATTTGTGAGCAACTCTCAAAATTTCGATGTCCATTAATAACTTTTTGTTGCAATACGAGAATACAATATCTCAACTATTAAGTGGAATGATGAGATTTAAAGATGAACTCAATATAGATTTGAAATTCACAAAAAAAACAAGTGACTATAGATTCATTTTAGACTAGACAATCCTAGAATTTTAGAATATTTTAATAATTATTAATTTATTGTTTCGCCGGGACCAATATATTTATATTGGGATTTAAAAAAAAATATTATTTTATTATTTTATCGATTGGGGTCCAATTTTGTACCGGTCCCAAGTTGGGACCGGACAAATTATAAATTTTATCGAGGTTACTAATATATCGAGTATTAAATTATAGAGGTTCTATTGTATATGTTTTATTTGGGAAAAAATAAATATATCTCACCTCTATCTCTCTCGCACGCAGACCCAACAACCAAAAGGGTGAAAAAGCCCTAAAACCAAATCCGCCCAAATCCACTCACCTCCGCCCACCTCGCTTCCGCCCACCTCCTTCCTTCTCCGGCGCACCCTCCTTCTCTGACCATCTGATTCTTTTGATAGAAGTCACGTGGCTTGCACGTTGGAGGAGATTAAAAGATCGTTTATTAGTATATACAATGGTCATGTAATAGGATCGGTTAGTTAATCATTTTGTAGAGAAATTCCAAATTCCCTCTGTAGTTGTTGTAAACCTAGGATTAATAATAAAATCAATCAGTTGCAATCCATTTTGAGTTTCATTCTACTCATTGAAGTTCCTAATTGTTTGTTCCTAATTGTTTGTTCATTAAGTATTTGTGGTGTGTACCAAAGTACATAAAGAATATGACAATCCATGCCTAGATACCTATCAGGTATAAGTGAGTCTACAGACGTGAGGCACTACATGCCTAAGTACTATTGAGTAAGGGTATGACTGAGTTATATCGAGAGTGTGGCAATCCATGCCTAGATACGGATCAGGTATGAGTAGGTCTACCAATGTGAGGCAATACCTGCCTAAGTACAATTCGAGTGTGTGTATGACCACATCATATGATAACAAGTAATAAAATTACTTATTTAGTAGTAGAATACTAGTGTGCCACCTGGCATAGTGTGTTGCCTCAAGCAACATGTAGCTGTAGTTCCGTAGAACTATGATTGAGTATTTAATCAAATACTGAGTTAAAGATATCGAGGGTCATCTCGACGATCCGTTAATGAGTGCGAGTATCAACTCGTATTTTTATGATTGTATCGCTTTACCGCGATATCGTTTTGAATCACTTTACCGTGATCTCGATTTGTATCATCCACGATGATATCGTTTTGTGCCCACTTTACCGTGGCATCGTTGTGTATTACCCACGATGATATCGACCAGTTTTGCCCGCAAGCAATGTATGTAATTGAGTCGGCTGTACTACGACAAGCCCGACTTGAGTAATGAGAGCTAGCAGTGCTACGACATCCCCGACCGGTACAAATGAGAGCTACCAGTACTACGACATGCCTGACTAGAGAAATCGTGTTTGTAATAGTGTATGTATATCAATATATATATAGATTGTAGATGGCACCAAGTGCTCGAGATAGCGTACGGATATATGTATATATATATGTCAAATCAACAAACACGTCCTACCGAGTATCATGTAGCCCATGATGGTGATTCAGTGTATCTAAGCATGTATATACGATGCCTTAATATTAGGTCTAGCACAATAATCCTAGGTATGAATAACTCGTCTCCTAGTTGTTTGGTAATAGTATAAAGGGCTATACTAATGTACGTTAGTATCGTATACTCCTAACCTCAGCCTAGCAAGTATATATTGGGATTCGTGGTTAATGTTTGCTTACATACAATTCAATATAAATGTCCTGGAATGTATAGGCAGTCTTAGTGTAACACCCCCAAATTTATTGTTTGGCGGAAGCAAGATTTGGGTGTTACTAATCAATAACAAAACACATAAGATCAAGTGAACGACTCTAAATGCGTCGTTTAAAACCATTACATAGATAATATAAAAGTTTTACATTGTTGTTCTTGTTACACAAGCTTATAGCTAAATGTAAAAGATTTTAAGGCATATCTAATTTTACAAAATGTAGAAATGCATGTGAATCTTCTGTAATCTGAATGCAACTCGAGCTAATATATCTTGAGCAAATCTACTACTGCTGGGTACCTGAGAATACATGCTAAAAGGTCAGCTAAAAAGCTGGTGAGCTCACAGGTGTAAATTGATGAAATCCAAGTATGAACCACAAGATTTAGTTTAGTGATTTGCAAACATGCAGATAAAATATGAGTGTATATTATTGCTATGAGCACATAATTTGAGCTTAACTGAGTGTGCCAGGATCCACATTCAAGGACCTGGTCGAGTTTGCCCCCGGCATGTGTCTAATCTACACATGTATGAACAAATGAAAATGCGTCCCTTCGACCGCAGTCGTGGTAGCGCGACTACCCCGGACGGGGATTGTCAATCCCATATGGTACCATCCACTAACAGTCACGCTATCGTAATATAAAAAAACTATGTTGTGAGGGACTTCATGATTAGATAAAACAACTCATGCAATCAATATATCGAGGTTTTGTACTTGTGTTCATATGTAAAACAAAATCGAGCATGTAATCCTACCCCTGGGTAAAAACAGTAAAGAGGGGCTATGAGACTCACCTGAGTCTGATGTGTTGCTATCAAGCAAGTATGATGTTGCACAAGGTGATGTTGTCCGAAGACCACCTGCCGAGCGTTCAAAACGCGCAAGGTTATAAGTATATGTAGATGTCTCGAAAGACCGTCCACGCTAGTTGTTCATCCCACTAGTAATGTCCAAATAATTTGGTTGTTTGATTGATTAGTTTGAGTTTTGAAAACGTGTACGGCCCGTTGGTAATGGTTGGTAATAGAAATCTTAAAAATATCCACTTTATACATTTGTTTACTTATTACCACTGTTTGTTATAAACTTGTTACCACTGTTAGTTTATTACTTTGTTACCACTGTTAGTGTATTAACTCGTTACCACTGTTAGTTTATTACCTTGTTACCACTGTTAGTGTAATAACTCGTTACCACTGTTTGTTTATTACCTTGTTACCACTGTTAGTGTAATAACTCGTTACCACTGTTTGTTATGTTACTCGTTACCACTGTTTAGTAACTTACCTCGTTACCACTGTTTATTATGTTACTCATTACCACTGTTAGTTTGACTCATCTTGTTACCACTGTTAATCATATTTATGTGACAATAGGGTTCTTCGGGGCACTGTTCATGCGAGAATGAGGTATTCACGGACTTGTTTAAGTGTTAGTGATATTCGCGAATTTAGTTTATGCGTGAATGACTATTCACGGGTTTAGTTTATGCGTGAATGATTATTCACGGATTTGTTTATGCGTGAATGATATTCACGGACTTAAGATTTCATGCGATAATAATGAGGATTGATGGACTAAATAATGCGTTAATGATAATTCACGGGTTTATGTTTATGCGTGAATGGTATTCACGGATTATGTCCTACGACAATGGTATTCACGGATTTCTTGACAAAAACAGTTCTAACAGTTTGGTTTTTCTAGATATTGACCCGACAAGTCTCTCTCTATTTAATCAACTTCTATACCGAATTAAGCCTAACTAAAAATCGTACATGTTCTCCTATATGTCTAGTGTAATACTGCACTTTATGGTGTTTTTATATATCCATTTACTATTTTTAACAAAATTAATTATGAAGGGTGTCGGTTTTGGTCCAAGAACAGCTACAGTCCAAAGATTGAGCTCTACACAAAAATACGTGTGTTTCTGGAAAAGGCTAAAGAAGAAGTTTTTAAATTTAATAAATTATATGAGATTTTGGCACTGGTATCATATGTTTTAGTGGTTTAGAACTCAAGATATGGTCTCGAGAAGGAGGTAAATATTTCTGTCCGCCGGAATAGTAAGCCTATGTCACCGGAGAAAAATGTTTTCGAGTAGTAAACGGAGTCGAAAAGTCACGAGACTAATTTTTTTGGAAAGATAACTTCCTGTACTTCATTTTAGGCTTAAGAAACGTTTAATTTCATGTCGTAATGATTTCTATATAATTTGTTGAAGTGAGAACAGAAATCTGGGCAGAAACAAAACTCAGGATTTCAAGTTTTAAAATGCGATTCGACTTATATTTTGGACATTTTCTAGTTAAATGAGCAACTAAACATGTATAAAAGTGTATTCCAAGTAAATCTAGTAAAAGATCAAGAGTTATTACAAGGAAATGATGGAGAGGTGAAGAAACAAAGCCGAAGACTCGTTTTATCGCGTTTTCTTGATTTCTGGCGTGGCGGTTTGTGGTGGCACTATGGTGGTGATATGGTGGACTCGTGGTGGTGTCTAGGTGGTGTGGTGACTGACTTCTGGTCGTTTTTAGAGAGAGAGGCAAGTAGAGAGAGGCTAGAGGAGGTGTGGGTTGGTTGATGATTGAAATGAAAGGGTGTGGGGGTGTTGGAGTGAAGTAGAAGGAAGGAAAGGAGGTCAAAGGGAGTATGGGTGGAGATTTCCAGCAGAAATATAGTGGGTCCCACCCCCATGTAATGTTTAAATCACTTCTCTAAAGCTAGGTTACGCGTGGTGTTCGTTTACCCGTTCGTTTCGACGTTCATTTAGACGTTAAACGTTTGATACGCATGTTTAACTAACGATTTAAATCTCGATATTTTTATATGAAAGTATTATTTTAAATACTTTATTTTAAGTTACTAAAAAAATGTTGTCGGGTCTCGGTTTGCGCGTTCGTTGCGTATTTGTACGTTTATTTAATTCGTGTAACATTTTTAAACGTTTTATCCGTGCGCGTGTAATCGTAATATTTTTACTCGAAGTATTTTATCAAAATACTTAATAATGAATAATAAAAATATAATTTGTGTTTATTTCGTTTGTCGGGCGCGTTTTACGCGTTTCTGATCGTTTCTGAGTATTTTACACGATACGAAACGCTTATATGATATTATCGAAATAATATTTAGAAATAAATATGTTTATCAAATAATTTCATATTATTTAATAAATTGGGTTCACCAACGTCCGTATTAATGTACCGGGATCCGCCCGATATTAAAATTGCACGATTTAACATAATCGCGTACGTGTATATATATATATATATATTCTAATATATATATACATATTGATACATACAATTAGCCTAATCTAGCACTAATTACATGTATTAGCATATGATTAGGAACTAACAACTAGCCCTAATTTGTCGGGTGTCACACTTAGTTCCTAAAAGGAAAACTAATCCTGTAAAAGTCTAGTGGTGGTCTAGCGTAGGTAGAACTAACTAGTTCTAGTGTGTTTGATAATATTGTCCCGCGACAATAAGGTCAATGCATAATGATAACTTAGTCAAGTTATGTGATGGTGATTGTTTATCAACAATCTAACAATTTACAATGGCAACCTATCTAGGTTAAGTAGTGATATTGTCCTACAACAATATAATGGGTATAATTCCTAAGTATTACAGATTTTGTATTACATAACAGTAATATAGTTGAGTGTGAATTATAAAGGTTTTATCATTATAATTCGAAAACTGTAGTTGTGCATGCGTCTCACCCCGAAAATAGTAAAATAGTTGAAAGAGTGGGGCTATGAACTCACCTGAGGAGCAAGCGATCCTAAGGTGGTGACTTGTATAGATGATGATCTCCTAGTGTCCTAAACACGTGAGATTTCGTATGAGTGAATGGACGTTTACATAAAATATCCAAGTTGTTGTTTATTCGATTAGATTGTACCCAAAGCATTTGATAAGTGTCTATGTTTGAAGTTTGTAAAGTCTGTTCGGACCATTGGTGATAATTCGAAATTATATTCCAAAAATATAATTTTACTTGTTTCGTATAAATATAACTCGTATAAATATACTTTGTATTGTTTGAGAATCATATCGTATAAAGATATTCGTGGCGTAAAGTTTGAATACTTAGTTAAAAAGTATTTTTGAAAATCTGTATTATTAGCGACACTTGAACAAGTGTCGCATATGAGGCATCACTGAGGTGCGACACTAGACAAGTGTCGGGTGGTGTCTTTATTTGGAGTTAGGCGATACTTCAGTGAGTGTCGCGTGAAGTGTCTCAGAGGTCCATAGGCGTCACTGAGGTCAGTGTCGCTAAGAAATCGTCACTAAGGGCGACACTTCCTTGCGGCACTTACAGCTTCAGCCAGATGCGTCACTAGGCTAGTGTCGCATCACGGTGTTTGGCCCCTATGCGACACTCCCGACTGTTCGACGATTTTTCACCCAAAACCAAGATCTAACCTATTTTCGGGCTAAATCCGCTTGTATAAAGCTAGTATATGATAATATAGATGTTATTAACACGAAATAACAAATAAAAAGGGTGTAATTGCTTACGATTTGTAGATTAAGGGTTTGAGGATGATGATGATGATGAACTTGTTGATGAAGAAGATGAAGATGATGGTGAAGCTTGTTTCATTTTCCTTGAGATGAAGATGATGATTCCGAAAATGATGATGATGATGATGATGTTGTTGTTGGTGGTGGGTTTTTAGAGAGAAAAGTTAGATGGGGAAGAAAAAGATGATGAAGAAATGAGGTGAAAATGGGAGAGGGGGTTTGGGTTTTATAAAAACTCAGATCCCCATTTTGGGGATTGTGGTATCCAACCACAGTACAAAATACCTGTGTTTTTGTACCCGATCGTAAAATAAATAATGTTTTTAATTTATAAAATTCTTTTATATGTTTTTGAAATATTTTTGAGTTGGAACATTTTTTAAAAATAAAATGTTTGGGTTAAAGTTTTATAACTAAATTTTGCGCAGTTCCAGATAACTAGAATGCGTTTTTAATTAAAACGGACTAACATTTTCGAATGTTTAATATTTTTCCTCACATGTATAATGTTAAATCTATATAATAAAAGATATTCATAAAATTTGTGTTACCGAAATTCGAACGCGATATTCTGCGTTCCATCAGATTTGTTTCCTAATGATTATGAAATAATCATTTTGCATTACATATATATAATTATATATATATATAAAGTTTTCGAATACTTTGTTATAATTGCGTACTAAATACGATTAATTGAAGTAAAAATTAGGCGCGGAAATTGACCTTTTTAACCGGGTGTTACATTCTCCCCCCGTTAAGAAAATTTTGTCCCGAAATTTCGTGTGAAGTCGTGACCGCGTGGAGTCTGGGGAGAAATGTACGTACGAGAGGTTGTCGAGTAGATAGTAGACATACAATGTCTATGTTAGGTTTGAAAGTAGTCAATCCATGACTGAGATGTAGGTCAGTCAGAGTAGTCAGATTTCTGACCATTTCTTTTGTTCAAGTTGTTTTTAAGTCGTGGTTACATGGTAACCATTTACAATGTAGTCCATTCGGGACTAGATAGTTGTCACACGGTGACCGTTTAGTGAGTAGTCCTATCAGGTCTGAGTGATTGGTAAACGTTCAGTTTATCCAGTCTGATGAAAGCAAACTTTGAGTTTTACATTGGCTTAGGTTAACTATCCTTATGATGCATTCGGCATTAAGTCGATAAAAGCGATATCAATGAGTAAAAGTACACGCTTAGTGTAAACCGAAATCGAAGGGTTATGTTTTCGAGGAAGATTGTACCTACATCATTTTCGGAGATTTGTTCGGTTCACTCAGAGCCGATCAGGCGAATTTTGCGTTTCATTTTTGGGCAATCCTTCTTGTATTGTCATGGTTCACCACATTTGAAGCATATCTTTTGTGAGTCGGGGTTTGCGGGAACTCTGTAGTCCCACATTTTGTGTCCAAATCGTTGGCATCTCTCGCAAGGTATACCACATGTACCATCGTGGTGACGTTTGCAACCATGACAAAATGGTTTATTTCCTGCATAGCCTCGTTTTTCCTTGGGTTCGGTAGCGTAGGACCTTAAGGGTTCGGGTTGATTTGTTAAATTATGACTAGTGCCGGAATTTCCATTCCATTTTCCTTGATGGTTTTCAGTTGTAGGTGTTCCGCGTCGAACCACCCGTGGCTTTAGTTTGTGGGCCATGCGAACAGTGTCATGAATAGTGGAGGGTTTGGAGGCTGTGACCATTCCCTCAATTTGCATCGGAAGTCCTCCGATGTACCTTTCGATTCGTTTGTATTCAGGGTTCACCATGGTTGGGCAAAGAAGTGCCAATTGGTAAAAACAATTGGTGTATGTCATGATGTCGTTGTCTTTTACGGTGAGGTGCCAAAGTTCGTCCTCGAGTTGGTGTAGTTCCTCACTGGGACAATTGATAAACACGCTTAAGTACTATATTTAAGTAGTACTTTACCCCTGTTCTTGAATGATTTTATTTCAATTAATCGAGTTTTGGTACTTATTTCGTTTATATTTGCAATTAGATATGGAGATGAAGCTTTTAGAGAAAAGAACGAAAAACAATCAATAAATAAGTTAAATGATGCATTTTTGAGGATTCGAGCGAAGCCGAAGATCAAAAGAAAAAAAAATAAGAATCGGCTGAAATTTAACATCCATACGCCGTATGAATTATTCATACGTCGTATGGATGAATTGGTGAAGGCCCAGATGTAAGCGGAGTTGGGCCGGGCTTCATTTCAATCCATACGCCGTGTGAAAATTCCATACGCCGTATGGATTATTTTCTCAGAAACTATAAAAATGCGTGATTAACCCTAAAAATGGGGGATTCGACTGTGGTTTTCAACTCCAGACCTCTGTTTACAAATTTTAAGGTTTGTTTGGAGGCACAAAGAGTTAACGTGAAAGCCTTTCAACTTATCTTTAGTGGTTTATCGTTTCGGTTAGTAATTACACTATTTATTACGATTTCATTATGTTTTTGAAGTTGATAAATCTGTGTTTTTCATATTGAATGATGAATTGAATTATTTAGTAGTTGTGTATTTAATGAACCTTGGATAAGGATTATTTAACGATATTGATTGCACGTTTGTTAAGTTGTTTAATTGAAGATTATTATGTTATCCGTAGATCCTTATTGATTGGTGATTTTTAGTTATTACTTAACGTGATCGATTGTGTCATTGAGATTGATTTCCCTTGATATTGTTGATTATTGATGATTAGAATTTAGGTTTTGATCATTGCTGAATATATTAAGTTTGACAGGTTAAGAGAATAATAACTGAGTAATCTAAAATGAATAAGCTAATAAGTAATTATTAGTAGGTATTGTTGAGTCATACCGTTAGGATCAATCATAATAAATCGTGAACACTTAAAGCATAATCTAGGGAAAGACACGCAATAGAATCACATTCTTGCGATGTCGGATCGATGTTTATTGTGGGACCCTAGGTTATAGAAATTAGTTAGACCCGAACCGTTGGCTAATTTACTTTCAATTTAGAATCTTTGATTAGTAACTAAATTGATATAAAAGAAATCACAATTAAACAATTAATGTGCAATGTTTCAGAATATATGAATCTGAGTGGAATTATATACACAAGTACTAGTTCCTTCCTACTGATTCCTATCTTTTAATTAATTTAGTAATTTATCTGTTTTTATTTATTATATCAATTGTAATGTTCGCACGGAACTAAAACGTCCCCCTTATTTACTGCTTTCTAGTTAATTAGTATTTCCTATTTTTATAAATAACCATTGTTCCCTATGATCGACTCGGACTTACCGAGTCTATACTAACATTCGATCAGGTATTCTTGCCTGGTTGTGTGAAAAGTATAAATAATGTATTTCCATTTATTAAATAAAACTAGACTCGTCCACATGACATCTAGTTTTTGACGCCGTTGCCGGAGAACAGTTGCATTTTGTTTATTTAAATAGGAATTTTTAATTATTTTTAGTTTTTAATTAAATTTAATTAATTGATTTCTGTTAAAGTTTAAGTAAGTTAACAAAATTTTAATTTTTGTAAATTATTAAATTGGTTGAATTAATTACTTTTAAGTTGATTTAAAATCAATTGTTAAAAGATTATATCTTTTTCATCCAACCGCTGGATAGAAATTCCATCCAGGGGTTGGATTGGTTAAACCATCGGGGGAATTATTTCAACCGGCGGATGGAATTTCCATCCGCTGGTTGGAGTTCTGTATGTAAATTCTTTGTGTTTTATTAATTTTTAGGATGTTTTGTTTGATCTAACTTTCTTTTCGTTAGTTGTGTTTCGTATTTCAGATTTAATTGTTATTTAGGTGTTGATCCGATGGCTAAGAGTTACGAAAGTGATGCGAATGATAACGATATGGTTAAGAGAGATGATTCTGCTAGTTCGGGTTCGAGTTCCACTAAGACAGTTCCTTCTACCACATACTTGGGCCGTAGAACAGTTCCTATTACTTCATCTTGTTGTTAAGTGAGATGATTCTGCTAGTTCGGGTCCGAGTTCCACTAAGACAGTTCCTTCTACCACATACTTGGGCCGTAGAACAGTTCCTATTACTTCATCTTGTCAGGGATTACTGCATGCTATGGAAGAGTTTAGAGGAGATATACCTTTCACTGCTGAAATACTAAGGAGATCGACAGTTGATTTCACTGATAATCAACTGGTATTGATTAAAGATGTTTTAGAAGCAGCTAAGATTGAAAGTAAGTATGGATTTGACCGGCAATTCTATGTTGCACTGACTGATTTAGGGGAATCATTGGACTTAAGTATTGAAGAATAGCGTGCATTTTTCACTGGGCAGAAGAAGCGGTGTACTGAGATCTATGAGATTTTGAGGCAATCATCGTTCCCATACTCGACTAATCAAGCAGCGTGTCTTCATCGTATGGTTAGAGCGTTATATGTGATTACCGGACATCCAAGTGCTGAAGCCGATAAGGAATTTATGAGTGGTTTAAGAGAATTAGTTCATTTGTTGTAGGTGGATGACTATCTTAAGGATTCGACTCCCCATCGAGTAATATTGACTAATACCATTCATTACTATCTTCAAGGGATGTTGGCAAAGTTGGATATTCTAGCTAAGGAGGAAGAAAGGAGACTTCACCCTGATTTTATTCACCCGCATAGTGAGATTGATTTGGCTGGTTACCCGGTAGTAAATTTTGATGCCCTGATTGATATAAGTAAGGTACTCTCTCCTAGGGAACATTTCCACTTTGGAATGGTGGAGATATACACTAAGTTTGTTAAGATTTCTAAGAAATCTGGGTTGGAATTTAGCTATGTACAGGAGGTAGTCATTCAGAAGATTGAGAGACGGGTGAGAGATTTGAGGAAGGATCCGTTGTTGAGTAAACATCATGAGATAGTAGATGCTTGTTTGGAGTTCATTAGCGAGTTAGAAGAAAATAATCTGGACCGTGAGGTAACATTACAGGACGATAAGGTGGTTTGGGCTACTGATGGACCGGTGAATAAGGCTGTAAGGGAAATTGGTTGGCATTTGATTTATCTTCAGCTGGTAGCTATTGAGCACTTGTCTAATTTCTTCTGTTTTGGTAACGGTGTGGTTAATGTAATCGCACTAGTCACGGAGCATTTTTTTATCTCTTTACCCTATGCGTTAATCCTCGTTTTTTGTTACTTTTATTTCCTTGGATCTCTGACATTCTTGTTCCTTGTGGAGTTTAGTTATTTATTGTGTGATTGAATGTTGAACCTTTAATTAGTGTGTGAATGTGAAGTTTTTTTTATTGTGTGGTTTGATATAAGTTTAATTCTTTATTGTTTATTTATTAGTTTGGAATTGAGAAGCAAATGAGTCATTTCACTCCTCTAGGTATGTTAATTAATTTTCCATCCCGTGTCGTGAAAATGGCGTGAGTGTGGTGGTGACCGAGTTCTTTAAGTTATTGTTTTTCACATCCATATGCCGTATGGATTATTCCATATGCCGTATGGATTGATTTGGGCCTCCGGGCCTGTTGACTGGGCTTAAATGAGTTGACATGAGCCTTTTTTTAATCAATACGCCGTATGGATTATTCATACGCCGTATGGATCAAAATTTGCATCAACCGTATGCAGCTCCCCTTCTCTTTCATTTTTAAAAACTCATAAAACCACCACCACCACTACCGCCACTGACCTGCGCCCCCACCATCGTCCGACCACTCTTTCACCCAAATTTTTGTACTTTCTTGTTATACGAACTCTCCTCTACAAGGTATGACTTCATGATTTTTAATTATGTTGGTTAGTTTGTGCGTATGGAAGTTAGGGTTTGTATTTGTGAATTGGGTATTTCGAATTTGAGCGTGTTTTTTTAGGCATTTATGACTTGCGTTATGTTTGCTATGGATTATATGATGTAATGCCATGCTCCTTTTTATAATGTATTGCATATTACGCGTTATTCGAATTATTCGTTAGTATTAATGTATTGTGGTTGTTATGACTTCTCAATTGCTATGATTGTTGATTGACAACTTGTATGGTCACTTGATTATAATGCCGAATATTTGTCTGGTACACAAGTATTTGTGGTTATAATTTAGGTGATAAATTTGTTGATTTGCGAGTTTGTTCAAAAATGCGTTTATAATAATTCATGTTGAATTTGTATGAAAGATTTCTAGTTACTAATGCTCGAGTTTAGTAATTGTGAGAAGTGAATTGTTCGTATGTTCATATTGGTACCAAATTTTTATATTGCATTTTGAATTGATAATTGTCATGAAAATTGAATAAGTGTATATATTTTAGCAAGTTGAGTAATGTTTGGTTCGTAAGCAGTTTTGGGTATATGAGTTTGTGAATTTGCGGTAGTTTAGGCTCAACCTTTATGGTGGATTATTCCATAAGTAGCCGAAATGCTGCCGAAATTTTTTAGCACTTTATTTGCATTTTATGTTTTACTAATAATTGTTTTTCTTAGCAGTTTAATGGCTGGCAGGAGAACCAGAGGCGGTCAGGCATTAGGAAACCCATTGATTAGAACCCATAGATACCTTACTTTCCATGATTCTTACTCAGAGACTTCTAGATATTAGTTCCGAGATCGGTTGAGTGAGAATATCGATCAGCCAATTGAGGTTTTTGATGCTGTGAATTGGAATGTTTTAGAGCATGTGGTTGAGAGAAACGGGTTTGTTATTGGGCACGAAACGATTAGGAATTTACTTGCTATTCCGTATAGACTATGGAATGGTAAGATTGGATTTTTTTCTTATGCCTGGTATAGATTGTTCAGTATTCGGGAGCATATTTATAGAGAGCTAGTGGTGGAGTTCTAAAGTATATTTCGGTTTGATCACAGGTCGACCAATTGGACATCTGAGACAATTTCTTTTCAGCTTGTGGGTCAACTGAGACAGATGTCCCTTGTTGAGTTTGCTATTGGGGTTGGGCTATATGAGCCACACGAGATTCACAACCCACATTTTTTGGATCATATTTCAGCTGATGCAGTGACAAAGCTTACAGATTTAGAGATTGAGCAGGTGTGGCAGTTTATTGCCCAGGGTAGCTTTGGTTCTCGATCTCCTTCTTATCGGACTATTCACGATCCCCGTCACTGTCTTATTCACCTATACCATTGTCGGTCGTCGAGAGGGACATGAAAAGATTTCCAAGCCTGACTTATTCTATCTTAGCTCTATTGTCAGGAATAGGTTGGTGAATGTGCCCTGGAGATTAGCTAGGTGGATGTCAAAGAGAGCCACTGGTACTAGGGATTCGAGTAGTTTGTGTGGTGGTCATTTTGTCACTAGATTGGATAGGCATTTTGGGTTAGAGACTCCGGAGGAGATAGGGACATGCACTGATATCATTGAGTCGTGCAGTATATACGGTGGTAATGC
Source organism: Pseudognaphalium luteoalbum (assembly GCA_963422505.1). Lineage (NCBI taxonomy): Eukaryota > Viridiplantae > Streptophyta > Magnoliopsida > Asterales > Asteraceae > Pseudognaphalium > Pseudognaphalium luteoalbum. The sequence continues at coordinate 62,371,826 of OY730192.1, read as the reverse complement.
TGAGCTGTATTATTGGGTTACTACTACTCCTGTGGGACAGACTTTGCAGCCTAGGCAGGCTTGGGTTGTTGCGGTTGGAGGAGATGCAGCTGCAGGTAGAGGTGCGGCTCGTGGCCGCAACAGAGGCTATGTTGCTGAGTTTGATCAGTTACAGCAGCAGCTTGCACAGATGGACATCCGCCATACCCGCAGGTTTGACAACATTGAGCTTCTGCAGAGGCAACACTTTCATCAGACGAGTGCCTACATGGACTATCAGGATAGCCTGTTTGCTCAGCTGTTCGGTTCAGCCCAGATACCCTATCAGCCTTTTCAGTATCAGATGCCGCCAGAGTTGTATCCCACGTACCAGCAGTCAGGACCACCACCACCAGATCATGCAAGACCATCTCATGTGTACCGTACCATGGATGAGGAGGAGGATAGTGACTAGGATGAGATGCATCCTTTGTGGCTTTTGATTTCAGACTTTATTATTTTTATTCGTAGTACTTTATTTATGTTTAGATATTGTAGTTTTATATTTGGTTTGTGTATATTTTGTTTAGTTAGCTTAATGTGGTATCGTTTGATGATGTTTGTTGATTGCCTTTTAGAATTATGTCGTGAGCAAACGAGATGCTGTTAGTATGTTCGGCGAAGTTGGAAGCAAGGAAATTATGAGAGTGACCTTTTTACTTTGTTTCACCAGTAACTCACACGATATTCTAGGCGAGTTTTTATGTCTTATTTCTTTTCTCTTTTTCCCATTTTTAGTTTTTCATTCTTTGTACAATGAGGACACTGTACATCTTTAAGTGAGGGATGAGAGAGAAAAGATGAGTTTCCATATAATTGTCCTTTTGGGAGAGTAGATGATGTAAATTGGTTAATTGTTATCCCATTAAAATGCGTAATTAGGAGGTTATGAATTGCCCATTTCCAACCAAATTTTTAAATTTAAATTTTTGTTTTTCTAGAAATGATTTATTTTGTAACAATGTAGGTTAAATTTAAAATTTTCTACACTTTTAATAAATTTTTAAATCGTGAAAAATGTTATTTAGCTTCATTATATGATGTATTGATAGGCAATTTATATAAGAGTTTTTGAGCTTTTAAGAAATGAATATAAAAGAGTGAATGTTACTTTTAAATGAACTTTAGTTGTGTATGACGGTTGTCTTAATTTTCATATTAATAGCGTGCGATATGTCATATTTTTGTTTAATCAACATCATTTGGGGATATACTGGCTGTTGTTTCCTTTGTTGTACGGAAGTACAGACCTGGTCTCCATTAGTATATCTAATGAAAAAGAGCAAAAGAGTTTAACAACTCATGATTTTATAATGTAGTCGAATTATGTCGCTTTGTTGTACTAAGGTACAAACCTGTCACCAATGGTTTGACTAAAGATCTATTATTGCTAAACCAAAATCAAGTTATGTTGCTTTGTTGTGTTGAGGGACATACCTGTCACCTATGTCTTGATTTAAAAAATGATTGTTTTATTAGAAATCCATAATATGAAATGTTGGCACGTTAAGAGTATGAGAGTATATAGCTATTGGGAATTTAAGGGAACATCTACGTGAATAATAATAAGTTAAGCTCAATTATTTGAATATAGATTGTTTAAGTGGATAACAATATCAGTAATCATCGTGAACTAGTTGATGTTTTAAGAATAAATAAGTTTATGTGTAGATTATTTTTGCAATCTCATAGTTTCTTAATAATTGTTTCTAGAATTGACAGGATTTTAAACATAAATGTTTGAGTTGAAACTGGGTGATGTTGTGTAGTTCCTTTAATAGTTATTTAGATTAATGGAGATGATTATTTTCTTTTGCAATCAATATTTGAATCGATAGTCTACTTGAGGACAAGTAGGATTCAAGTGGAGGATGTTTAAAAAACGCGGATAAGTACTATATTTAAGTAGTATTTTACCCCTATTCTTGAATGATTTTATTGCAATTAATCGAGTTTTTGTACTTATTTCATTTATATTTGCAATTAGATATGGAGATGAATCTTTTAGAGAAAAGAACGGAAAAGAGTCAATAAATAAGTTAGATGATGCATTTTTGAGGATTCGAGCGAAGCCGAAGATCAAAAGAAAAATTAAGAATCGGCTGAAATTTAACATCCATACGCCGTAAGAATTATTCATACGTCGTATGGATGAATTGGTGAAGGTCCATATGTAAGCGGAGCTGGGCCAGACTTAATTTCAATCCATACGCCGTATGGAAATTCCATACGCCGTATGGATTAATTTCTTAGAAACTATTAAAACACGTGATTAACCCTAAAAATGGGGGATTCGGCTGTGGTTTTCAACTCCAGACCTCTGTTTACAAATTTTAAGGTTTGTTTGGAGGCACAAAGAGTTAACGTGAAAGCCTTTTCAACTTATCTTTAGTGGTTTATCGTTTCGGTTAGTAATTACACTATTTATTGAGATTGATTTCCCTTGATATTGTTGATTATTGATGATTAGAATTCAGGTTTTGATCATTGCTGAATATATTGAGTTTCACAGGTTAAGAGAATAATAACTGAGTAATCTAAAATAAATAAACTAATAAGTAATTATTAGTAGGTATTGTTGAGTCATACCGTTAGGATCAATCATAATAAATCGTGAACACTTAAAAGCATAATCTAGGGAAAGACACGCAATAGAATCACATTCTTGCGATGTTGGATCGATGTTTATTGTGGGACCCTAGGTTATAGAAATTAGTTAGACCCGAACCATTGGCTAATTTACTTTCAATTTAGAATCTTTGATTAGTAACTAAATTGATATAAAAGAAATCACAATTAAACAATTAACGTGCAATGTTTCGGAATATATGAATCTGAGTTGAATTATATACACAAGTACTAGTTCCTTCCTACTGATTCCTATCTTTTAATTAATTTAGTAATTTATTTGTTTTTATTTATTATATCAATTGAAATGTTCGTACGGAACTAAAACGTCCCCCTTATTTATTGCTTTCTAGTTAATTATTATTTCTATTTTTATAAATAACCATTGTTCCATGTGACCGACCCGGACTTACCAAGTCTATACTAACATTCGATCAGGTATTCTTGCCTGGTTGTGTGAAAAGTATAAATAAGGTATTTCCATTTATTAAATAAAACTAGACTCGTCCACACGACATCAACAATACTCGTTCCTCATTAGTTGTTTCAGTTCCTCCCAAGGAAGTTTGTGAGCGGTGTCGATCCCTACCGTTTGGGCGTAGGAATTCCACCAAGTTAGTGCATTATCTTGGAGGGTGTAGGTAGAGTACTTAACTTTGTGGTCATCGGGGCAGTTGCAAATGTGGAATACCGATTCCATTTTCTCGATCCATCGGATTAATCCGACCACCCCTTCGGTTCCCGTGAAATTTGGTGGGTCGCAATTAAGGAATTCCTTATAGGTGCACGGTCTCGCAAGATTTTGAGTAGCTAGGGCATTAGCCACTCTTTGATCAGCAAATTGGTCACGCTCCGCTTGAGTGTAAGTTTGTCGTCTAGGCGGCATGATTCTTAAATAAGAATGAAATGACAAAGTGTGAGATCTTTATTCAAAGATTTTGATTTAGCGCGACATGACAATCAGTGATTCATAGTGATGAGATCCAGAAAGTCAATTAAGTTATGCTTTCGAAAGTCCTCGGACTTTTAAGTTGTCATGACGTGAACATCTCACGTATGCTTAAAATGAGTAAGTTGAGATGTTGTAGTTTCAGTGTGTAGTCGTGATAACGACTAAATAGTGTTTCCAATGTAGGTCAACCATGACTAGGTTATTGTGGTAGTCTAACAGACTATATTGCAGTACTAACGTACTGTGAGTGTAGTTCTAATGAGTCAAAATGCAGTACTCAAAGTACCAAAGTGTAGTGCTAGTAACACCGTAACGTAGTATTAAGGTATCATGAACCTAGTACCTAAGTAATGATGAAATGCAGTAACAACGTACTGTAGTGCAGTGCTAAAAGCACAGTAATGTAATACTAATGTATTATGAATGTAGTACCGAAGTACTATGAAACGCAGCACCACATGCCGTAATGCAGTGCCCGAAGCACCGTAATGCAGTACCCATGTACTGTGAGTGTAGAACCAATGTACCGAAGTGTAGTGCTAGTAACATCGTAATGTAGTATTAAGGTATCATGAACGTAGTACCTAAGTACTGATGAAATGCAGTAACAACGTACTGTAATGCAGTGCTAAAAGCACAGTAATGTAATACTAATGTATTATGAATGTAGTACCGAAGTACTATGAAACGCAGCACCACGTGCCGTAATGCAGTGCCCGAAGCACCGTAATGCAGTACCCATGTACTGTGAGTGTAGCACTAATGTGCCAAAATTGTAGTACCGAAGTACTATGGAATGCAGCACCACGTGCCGTAATGCAGTATCAACATACTGGGAGTGTAGCACTAATGTGCCAAATTGTTGTACCAAAATACCGTGGGTTGTGCCCGCAGCACGATGTAGCCAAATGTGTTGGTAAGTATGACAATCACGGTGTCTTATATAGTGCCGAAGAAGAGTTGTGCCTAAAGCACGACGTAGCACCACGTGCCATATGTTGTTCATGTGTAGCCCTAAGGTCAAAAATATGTTAAAGTTTCGTAGTTTCATCGTTGTTTGTTTTAAAGTTTGTGAACGATTAGCATGTGTGGGTCTCTATCCCAATAGATAACGTTTATGCCTCCTTCTCGAGGTTCAGTGATAAGTATGATATTCTCCTATGCGTACATACAGAGAAAGTGCTGAGTCGTGATGGTGAGGAAGACGGAGATGTGCCTCTTCGCGAGTATATGATGGCATAACGGAATTGTGTTATATATACTCAATATAAATATAAATATATATATATACACCCCCACACACACACACGTAGAAGTAGTACACTAGCAAGGCCTATTCATATATACCTACAGTACATATAATAGCCTAGGGTGTCTAGCACATAACAATCAGAGTCAACTAGCGCATTCCTGATCCAGTATAACCCCCCTTCAGATATCACATCATCTTTATTTAATTGTACATAAATCAAACTCGTATGATGTAATCCCTGAACCAGTTATACCTAATGAGGAATACTGCCTAACGGTCATAGTCTAGGCCCACTAAATGCAACCTAGTTCAATATAACCTTAGGCTTTGATACCAATCTGTAACACCCCCAAATTTTGGGTTGCGGAAGCGGTCGGGTCAGGGTGTTACCAAATCAAATATCACAAGCACAAAGGTACATAATGAACGACTCTAAATGAGACATTTGAAAATTGTTGTACATTTCCAAAAGTAAAATGTATACAAGTTGTGAGTTCGTAAAAATAATTTCAATACATAGTTTGTAATACAAAAGTTATGCAGAGAAATCCAAATGTTTGAAAACATGCGACTCGAGCTAGCATATCTTGTAGCAATCCCTAATCCTGCTGGGCACCTGAGAACACATGCAAAAACGAGTCAGCTATAAAGCTGGTGAGTTCATATGATTGTTAGTTGAAAACATAAAGTATAAACCTTGTATGTTTTTGGAAAATGATTCAAAACCCACGATTTTGAATTGTTTTGTTATATCGTTGTAATATCAGTGTGTATACATCTAACAAGGTAATCCCATACCCAAGTATTTGTGGTGTGTACCCAAGTACATAGAGAATATGGCGATCCATGCCCAGATGCCTATCAGGTATAACTGAGTCTACAGACGTGAGGCACTACATGCCTAAGTATTATCGAGTAAGGGTATGACTGAGTTATATCGAGAGTGTGGCAATTTATGCCTAGATACCGATCAGGTATGAGTAGGTCTACCAATGTGAGGCAATACCTTCCTAAGTACAATTCGAGTGTGTGTATGACCACGTCATATGATAACAATTAATAAAATTACTTATTTAGTAGTAGAATACTAGTGTGCCACCTGGCATAGTGTGTTACCTCGAGCAACATGTAACTGTAGTCCCGTAGAACTATAATTGAGTATTTAATCAAATACTGAGTTAACGATCTCGAGGGTCAGCTCGACGATCCGTTAATGAGTGAGAGTATCAACTCGTATGTTTATGATTGTATCGCTTTACCGCGATATCGTTTTGAATCACTTTACCGTGATCTCGATTTGTATCATCCACGATGATATCATTTTGTGCCCACTTTACCGTGACATCATTTTGTGCCTACTTTATCGTGGCATCGTTGTGTATCACCCACGGTGATATCGACCAGTGTTGCCCGCAAGCAATGTATGTAATTGAGTTGGCTGTACTACGACAAGCCCGACTTTAGTAATGAGAGCCGGCAATGCTACGACATGCCCGATTGGTACAAATGAAAGCCAGCAGTACTACGACATGCCTGACTAGAGAAATCATGTTTGTAATAGTGTATGTATATCAATATACATATAGATTGTAGATGGCACCAAGTGCTCGAGATAGCGTACGAATATATGTATATATATAAGTCAAATCAACAAACACATCCTACGGAGTATCATTGTGACACCCGACGATTTAGGGTTACTGATTAACCCTCTAGAAACCCTAATTACGTGTGTTTAGTTTAGTTTTAGGCTAAATACTTGTAATTACTTGTAACTATTTGTATATTTTATGTGAATATACACCTCCGTAATTGATTTATACTACGCTACGTAATTAGTTGTAATTACGCTTACGCAATTTGGTGAAATTGTGCAAAACAACCGGACGGAGTCCGACACAGTATAAATACTGTGACACCCGACGATTTAGGGTTACTGATTAACCCTCTAGAAACCCTAATTACGTGTGTTTAGTTTAGTTTTAGGCTAAATACTTGTAATTACTTGTATCTATTTGTATATTTATGTGAATATACACTTCCGTAATTGAATTATATTACGCTACGTAATTCGTTGTAATTACGCTCACGCAATTTGGTAAAATTGTGCAAAACAACCGGACGGAGTCCGACAGAAAATACGACGTTGGTGAAAACTTTTCTATAGATAACTTAAATCTACTTTTAGAAGTTATTTATCATATATTATTATTTTAATATAATAATACCCGAAAAACCTAGACATTTCGATTAAAAACGTCTCAAACGTAACGAAAACGCGCAGAACACGCCCGACAAGCGATCGAAAGTCAAAATACATTTTTGACTCTAAAATATATTATTTAGAGTGAACCAATCAATTAATATATCATGTCTATAAACGATAACGAAAAACGTCCAAATAAAACGTCACGCGATTTAGAATCCGTACAACGAACGCGCAAACCGAGATCATTAAATTAACGAATTGTTTTTATAAATATTTTTCAAGTATTTATAATGAATACTTCAAATGAAAATATTGAAACCTAAATCGTTACTTAAAAACGCATATTAAACATTTAACACCAAACCGAACGAGAAAACGAACACCGCACGAAGCACAAATCGAATAAAACATAAAATGACCAAAATATCCTTGGTGGGCCCCCCCTTGGCCGGCCCCCCCTCTCCCCTCATGGCTGCCCATTCCCCTCCCCCACTCATATTCCATGCAAATATCAATCTCTACACTCCATCTCATTTCTCACTTCACACTCCAACCCTCCATCATTTCCTCTCCCACTTTCTCTCTCAAAAATCCACCAACAAACTCTCTCTATTTCCAGAAAAACACAGCCCTCAAACACCCTCATTATCATCACCATTAAATCATCATCATACTTGCAAGTTCAAGAGGAGGAAACAAGCTCAAGAACACCATCCTCTTCATCATCACTTGTTCTTCATCTTTTCTTTGTAAGGATTCTCAATAACTTCCACTTATTTTACTTTAATACTACTGATTACATGTTATAAAGTTCATCTATCATGTTTATGTCCAAATCTAAGATCAAAAATCGTTTTTATAACACATATGTGAATATGCATAATCTGTCTCAGAAAAGTCAGTTTACTAAAACACTCATAACTTGAGTTCTACAAAGAATTAGAAGATGTATTTTTTTTAAAAGTTGCGTATTGAAAAGACCTACAAAAAGTTCTTCTATGGCTCTTTCCAGAAATCTACGGATCTTCACTTAAATACGAATCTATGCGACTGGTCTGCATGTGTTTGAAAACTGAGTATGGTTCTATCCATAAATTTTATACCTATCAAGATGGACACTATAATTACTGTAAAAATTAAGTTAACCTCTAGACACATGGTAGAACAACTGGTAAAAATTCTGGACTCTGATTCGGAATATAACTAGTTAAGAAAAATAGAGGAAGTGAACCGACAAAACCGAAAAACATAAATATGGACTGTTTTTGGACTTGTATAAAAACTAAGATTATTGGTGAACTCCGACATGAACCGACAACATATTTAGACCCTATAAACTGATATTTGGGTTGGGTGAAAGTTTCGGGTCAAACCGAGTAAGTTTGACCAAGTCAACAAAGGTGGCTCGTTTTCGAAAAACTTACTATATTTGGAAAGTGGTAACAAAAATGGGTTTGGTTGACTTAATCAGTAACTTGGACCAAAAACTAATTTTAGAAAGTTTCCCGAACGAAAACCGACACTTGAAAACACTTGGACTAAAATGTAATTTTTGAACAGACCCTTAGTGTCGCATGGTTGTGCGACACTACCCCTAGTGTCGCATAACAAACAGTGGAAACTAAAAAAAAAATACACTAACAGTGGTAACTATGCGACACTACCTGCGACACTTGCCTAAGTGTCGCATAACAAACAGTGGAAACTAAAAAATACACTAACAGTGGTAACTATGCGACATTACCTGCGACACTACCCTTAGTGTCGCATAACTAACAGTGGTAACACTGCGACACTTACCCTAGTGTCGCATGACCTGCGACACTGACACTAGTGTCGCAAAAGACAGAATGTTTTAAATTATTTTCACTAAGTATTGAACATAAGTAACAACTTATAACCGCACATGATACATACAGTAACAAAGTATACGATGACACAAACTTGATAATAATGTCTTAAAGAATTATTATTACAAACTTTCACCAACGGGTCGTACACGTTTTTGATAAACGAACTTGAACTACTATTTGGACATACTAGTTGATGAACTAGCTTTAGGTGGACATAAAACCCCCACCTACCCGATTGGCTTAAGTGGACATTAACCCCCACTTATACAATCGCTATAGATGGTCTTTTGAGACATCTACTTATACAACCTCATACGTCTAGGGCGTTAGGAGGTTGCACACGGGAACGAGAACACCCGCTATTTGCTAATATTTGATATTGCTTGCTACCTGCTCAACTCTGGTGAGTTTCATAGCCCCTTTTTACTGTTTTTCACTGGGGTGAGAATACATACAACTGTTTTATAAACTGCTTTATGATCACAAGTACTGGAAACAACTTTTTGTACGGATTGCATGAGACCTGAATAATCAACTAAAGTCCTCTACTTATCATAGTCATTAAAATTTGTGCGTGAGTATTATTGGGTGGTACCATCAGGGTTTGACAAACCTCGTCCGGGCTAGTCGCGCTAGCCAACCCACGGGCGCAGTATTACTTGTGATTTAGAAGTGTATCGGATTAGTACACTTACCGGAGGCAAACAACGTTAAGCTTGACTATGAGACTCATGCAAATGGTATACTTATATTGCTGTATGCAATACTTTTACTTGTCGTTGGCTAACGATACTTTTACTTATCATTGACGAATGATGCAAAACTTGGAAATCTTGTGGATCATTTTAGCAACTGATTACTTAACAAACCTATGAACTCACCAACTTTATGTTGACCTTTTAGTATGTATTTCTCAGGTAACCCACAGCAGTAGGAAGCTTTTGGAAAGCTTAGCTCGAGTCGCATTGTTTTCAAAACATCAAGAGATTAGATTGCATGTAGCTGTATTTTGTAAATTCAGTAATGTATTAGAAATCTCTAAACGGTTTATGCGAACTCCAGAATTATTTTGTAAACATTTGAATTATGGTAATGTAATATTTTCAAACGTCTCATATAGAGGTCGTTTGCTTGATCTTTGTGTTGATGATATTTGATTTGGTCGGCGCCCCCGTGACACCTCCCACTTCCGCTGCCACGTATTTTGGGGGTGCGACAAATACGGCGTTGGTGAAATATTTTTATAAATAACTTGAATCTATTTTTATAAGTTATTTATCATATATTATTATTTTTATATAATAATACCCGCAAAACCTAGACGTTTTAGTTAAAACGTCTCAAACGCAACGAAAACGCGCAGAACGCGCCCGACAATTGAACAAAAATCAAAATACATTTTTGAATCTAAAATATATTATTTAGTGTAAAACTATCAATTAATATACCGTGTCTTTAAACGATAACGAAAAACGTCCAAATAAAACGTCACGCGATTTAGGATCCGTACAACGAACACGCAAATCGAGATCACTAAATTAACGAATCATTTTTATAAATATTTTTCAAGTATTTAGAATGAATACTTCAAGTGAAAATATTAAAAATTAAATCGTTACTTAAAAACACGTATTAAACGTTTAACACCAAACCGAACGAGTAAACGAATGTATAACGCAACAAATAAGGTTAGGAATGAGAAAATGACCAAAATACCCTGGTGTGGGCCCCCATGGCCAGCCCCCCCTGCCCCATGTGGTCACCACCCTTTTTCCCCTATAGATTTTCATGCAAAATGACATGATTGCATTTTAACCCTTACACCACTTACACTACATGCAACCTTCTCATTTTACACTCAACTTCACTTCCACATTTCCTCTAGCATCTCTCTATTCTCTCTCTCTCTCTCTATTTCCAGAAAAGCTCAGCCCCTCTCCACCCAAGAACCACCATTACCACCACCATAAACCACCATAGCACCACCACCACAAAAGTCACTATTTTACAAGGAAAACAAGCTCAACAACAACTCCTCCTTCTCCTCATCTTATCTCCATCAAAAATATTGTAAGTGTTGGTACATCTAAATGTGTCTGTCAGTTGGTCTCAGTCTGTAATTGTGTCGATATTGTAATTACGTATTAAAACAGTTCTAGATTTATATTAATTACATTTTCTGTAATCTTGCGACACAAGCATTGTGTCGCAGTGTCTGCATATGCGACACAATGATTGTGTCGCAGTGACAATCTATGCGACACAAGGATTGTGTCGCATAAAGTTTGGATCAGACCATAAATAGAGCTCATCAGCTTCTGTTTTAGTCACCAACAAACACTCACACACAACACTACGAAACTCTCTGTAGAAAACTCACATATTGTGTAGCTTAGATCCTTGTGTGTCTAGTTAAAGTGTATGTAATCTCATTTGTTGATTGTTTATACAAACTTACACTTTGTGTTTTGGTCATTTACTTGTTAAATATCTAGCATAACTTGTGTGTTTAATTCCGCATCTACATACAAGTTTTAAGCTTCTCGATTTGGTCCGTATACGGAACCTACAATTGGTATCAGAGCGTTTTTCCAACTTTCGTGTTTTACACTTTTTCCATAAACGTACATGTTTTTCTCTATTGGACGATTTGTAAGACTGACCTGGGTAAAATCAGAATCTAGACTATGCATGACTAATTATTTTGTTTCTATATGAAGATGAGACTTAAAACTCATAGAAATCATAAGTTAGACACTACACACATAGTAGATCAGTTGATAAAAATTGTGAGACTTGACTTGGACTAGAAATTGGTAAAACACTTGGTGAAATAAACCGACAAAAAGTCGAAAATGTGAAATCTTGAAGATTTAGGAATTTTATAAAAACCGACACTTTTGTTGAACTCCGGCATGAACCGACAATATATTTGGACTCTATAAACTGATATTTGGGTTGGGTGAAAGTTTCAGGTCAAACCGAGAAGTTTGACCAAGTCAAAAGTGGCTCGATTTCGAAAAACTTACTATATTTGGAAAGTGGTAACCAAAAATGGGTTTGGGTGACTTAATTAGTAACTTGGACCAAAAACTAAATTTAGAAAGTTTACCGAATGAAAAACCGACACTTAGAACACTTGGATTAAAAATCGAAAATCGGATTAGGCACAAGTGCCGCCCTACCAGCGACACTTACCCAAGTGACGCCTATAGCGTCACTTACCCTTAGTGCCGCCTGAGCCCAAGTGCCGCATATAGCGTCACTACCCCAAGTGACGCTGCCAATCTAAAAATCACATTTAACGTCACTTGACCTAGTGCCGCTAACCAACCGAGTGTCGCCTATAGCGACACTTACTTGAGTGACGCCCCTAAGTGACGCCCTGAGTGACGCCCTAAGTGACGCCTAAACAGAAACTTTAAAACTAGATTTCACACTAAGTGTTGAACTTTATGTAACATTTAAACTTATACGATATAACTCAGTAACACATAAAACATGCTTTGTAAGCACACGATACAACATCATAATGATAATGTCTTAAAGAATTATTATTACAAACTTTCACCAACGGGCCGTACACGCTTTTGATAAACGAACTCAAACTACCTATTTGGACATACTAGTTGATGAACTAGCTTTAGGTGGACATAAAACCCCCACATACCCGATTGGCTTAAGTGGACATTAACCCCCACTTATACAATCGCTATAGATGGTCTTTTGAGACATCTACTTATACAACCTCATACGTCTAGGGCGTTAGGAGGTTGCACACGGGAACGAGAACACCCACTACTTGCTAATATTTGATATTGCTTGCTACCTGCTCAACTCTGGTGAGTTTCATAGCCCCTTTTTACTGTTTTTCACTTGGGTGAGAATACATACAACTGTTTTATAAACTGCTTTATGATCACAAGTACTGGAAACAACTCTTTGTACGGATTGCATGAGACCTGAATAATCCACTAAAGTCCTCTACTTATCATAGTCATTAAAATTTGTGCGTGAGTATTATTGGGTGGTACCATCAGGGTTTGACAAACCTTGTCCGGGCTAGTCGCGCTAACCAACCCACGGGCGCAGTATTACTTGTGATTTAGAAGTGTATCGGATTAGTACACTTACCGGAGGCAAACAACGTTAAGCTTTACTATGAGACTCATGCAAATGGTATACTTATATTGTTGTATGCAATACTTTTACTTGTCGTTGGATAACGATACTTTTACTTATCATTGACGAATGATGCAAAACTTGGAAATCTTGTGGATCATTTTAGCAACTGATTAACTTAACAAACCTATGAACTCACCAACTTTATGTTGACCTTTTAGTATGTACTTCTCAGGTAACCCGCCGCAGTAGGAAGCTTTTGGAAAGCTTAGCTCGAGTCGCATTGTTTCCAAACATCAAGAGATTAGATTGCATGTAGCTGTATTTTGTAAATTCAGTAATGTATTAGAAATCTCTAAACGGTTTATGCGAACTCCAGAATTATTTTGTAAACATTTGAATTATGGTAAATGTAATATTTTCAAACGTCTCATATAGAGGTCGTTTGCTTTAATTTTTGTGTTGTGATATTTGATTTGGTCGGGGCACCCATGACACCTCTCACTTCCGCTGCCACGTGTATTGGGGGTGCGAAAATCATGTAACCCATGATGGTGATTCAGTGTATCTAAGCATGTATATACGATGCCTTATATTAGGTCTAGCACAATAAGCCTAGGTATGAATAACTCATCTCCTAGTTGTTTGGTAATAGTATAAAGGGCTATACTAATGTACGTTACTATCGTATACTCCTAACCTCAGCCTAGCAAGTATATATTAGGATTCGTGGTTAATGTTTGCTTACATACAATCCAATATAGATGTCCTGGATGTATAGGCAGTCTTAGTTCCTAAAAGGAAAACTAATCCTGTAAAAGTCTAGTGGTGGTCCAACATAGGTAGAACTAACTAGTTCTAGTGTGTTTGATAGTATTGTCCCGCGACAATAAGGTCAATTCAAAATGATAACTTAATCAAGTTATGTGATGGTGATTGTTTTTCAACAATCTAACAATTTACAATGGCAACCTATCTTGGTTAAGTAGTGATATTGTCCTACAACAATATAATGGGTGTAATTCCTAAGTATTACACATTTTGTATTACATAACAGTAATATAGTTGAGTGTGAATTATAAAGGTTTTATCATTATAATTCGAAAACTGTAGTTGTGCATGCGTTTCACCCTGAAAACAGTAAAATAGTTGAAAGAGTGGGGCTATGAACTCACCTGAGGAGCAAGCGATCCTAAGGTGGTGACTTGTACCGATGATGATCTCCTAGTGTCCTAAACACGTGAGATTTCGTATGAGTGAATGGACGTTTAATAAACTATCCAAGTTGTTGTTTATTCGATTAGATTATACCCAAAGCATTTGTTAAGTTTCTATGTTTGAAGTTTGTAAAGTCTGTTCGGACCATTGGTGATAATTCGAAATTATATTTCAAAAATAAAATTTTACTTGTTTTGTATAAATATAACTCATATAAATATACTTCATATTGTTTGAGAATCGTATCGTATAAAGATATTCGTGGCGTAAAGTTTGAATACTTATTTAAAAAGTATTTTTGAAAATCTGCATTATTAGCGACACTTGAACAAGTGTCACATATGAGGCGTCACTGGGGTGCGACACTAGACAAGTGTCGGGTGGTGTCTTTATTTGGAGTTAGGCGACATTTCAGTGAGTGTCGCGTGAAGTGTCTCGGAGGTCCATAGGTGTCACTGAGGTCAGTGTCGCTAAGTGTGACACCCGACAAATTAGGACTAGTGATTAATGCCTAATCAACTGTTAATACATGTAATTAGTTCTGTATTAGGCTAATTAATGTATCAAAATATATATTGATGAATATATACAATTATCTGATTTGATTAAATCGTACTCATTTTAAATCGAATGGAATTCGGTTCAATTAATACGGACGTTGGTGAACATTTTTATTGAATAATATAATATTATTTAATACAACCTTTATATCCAAAATATTATTTTGATAATATTTCGTAATTATTTCGTATTGTACAAATAAACGTCCACGTGATTAAAATGTTAAACGCGCAAATAAACGAAACAATTTTAGATATATTTTACAACTCAACTACAGGTATTCGGTAAAATACTTCAACAAAAATATTGAATAAACATTTGTAATTTAAAACGGAGATTTAAACGTATAAAATAATTATCTAACATTTAAATGATCGGGGAAACGAACACCGCACGGAACGCAAACACAGGAGAACAAAAATTGGTGAAGCCCACCCTTCTGGACCCCACCGAAAATCAGCCAAAAGGTGAGGGTCATCACCCCCTCACCTCATTTGTCACCCACACACTCATCTCACTCTCTCTCTTTTCTCTCATCTCTTTCACCACCACACCACCACCTCATTCAACCACCTAAAAACACCATTAAACGACCTCGGATTTCAAGACTCACTTGGAGAAAAATGTTCACCGCATCACGATCTACGTTTCCATCTTTCCGGTTTCCCCCGACGTTAACTTGTAAGATTCCCGAAAACTCTTAGATTTCATTTATTTTTCATAAAAGTTGTTTATTTAAGCTTGAAATGTCTAAGTATAATTTTGGGTAAAAGTTTCAGACCAAACGGAAATCGGAAAACACATTTTTGGCTCAAAATACTGCCAACAGACGTAAGTGTCGCATAGACCGGTGCAGTGTAGCGTCACTTGATGCGTCACTTAAGTGACGCACTGAGTATCGCTAAAAACCCTAATTTAGCGTCACTTGCCTAAGTGCCGCATAAAACCCCATTTTCTCGACACTTGTCTAAGTGTCGCAAGTTCAATACCCGGCACTCCCATCCGACACTTCTAGCATCACTTGCCTAAGTGACGCCTACAACCGAATTCTGATTTGATCCGTCACTTATCTAGTGATGCCTAACACCTTTATCCGACACTTGCGACCGACACTCGCTTAAGTGTCGCCCTTGATGCGTCACTTCCTCAAGTGTCGCTACTGGTATTAAAATCATAATTTTATGCGACACTTCCTGAGTGACGCATAAACCCTAAGTGTCGCTATAAGTGTCGCATGAAACAGAACCTAGAAAACATAGATTTTACTAAGTGTCAAGACCTAAAATTTTATCACTTGATTTCACCCAAATTCAAATTTTAGCTCGACCCCAGCTAGGGGCTCTGCCCCTTGGACCCCGCCAGGGGTTGCCACCCCTTGGACCCCGCTACCAGGGGCGTTGCCCCCAGACCCCTGTCACCTAAAGTTTGTAATTACTTTTTAAGTATAACAATTCGAAATCAAAATAATAATGTTGAAGATTATTATTACAAACAATCACCAACGGGACGTACACATTTTCAAAACATAATCAAATCAACCAAATCGCAGTAATTTGGACATTCTAGTTGGACGAACAACTACAAAGGTAGTCTTTCTAGATACCTGCTCACATTTATAACCATCGCGTGTCGTGGACACCCTCAGGTTACCAGTCTTTGGACAACTCATTTCGGCTAATCAACTCAAGTTTATTAATTTAAACTCTCAAGACTCAGGTGAGTGTCATAGCCCCTATTTTACTGTTTTACTCGGGGGTGTGATATCATTGCTCGTTTTATTTTACTATATGAACGCAAGTACAAAATCAAACAAATACTACATAAGTTATCTCCTTAATCTTTTCAAATCCCTCCTCAGCATAGTTTGGTAATACGTTGTAGCGTGAATATTAGCATATGGTACCATATAGGATTGACCCTCCTCATCCGGGTTAGCATGCACTAACTGGGTAAACAGACGTACTAATATTTGTTCAGACGAGTGTAGATTAGGCACTCATGGCAGGCACCTCGATCAGGATACCTTAAATGTGGACCTGACACCTCGAGTTAAGCTCAGACTATGTGCTCATGGCAGTAAAACTTTTATTTTGCTTAATTGCAACTTAAATTCAATTAAATCTTGCGGTTCATACAATATGTGACACCCGCCAAATTAGGACTAGAGATTAGTGCCTAATCAATTGTTAATACATGTAATTAGTTTTGTATTAGGCTAATTAATGTATCGAATTATATATAGATGAATATATACAATTATGCGATTTGATTAAATCGTACGCGACCCAAATCGAATGTAATTTAATTCAATTTATACGGACGTTGGTGAACAATTTTATTAAATAATGTAATATTATTTAGTACAAACATTATATCCAAAACATTATTTTGATAATATTTCGTAATTAGTTTGTATCGTACAAATAAACGTCCACGCGATTAAAATGTTAAACACACAAACAAACGAAACCATTTAAGTTATTAAGTATTTGGTAAAATACTTCAACAAAAATATTGAATAAATATTTGTATTTTAAAACATATATTTAAACGTATAAAATAATTATTTAACGTTTAAACGATCGGGAAAACGAACACCGCACGGAGCGCAAATGTGGGGATTAAAATTTGGGAGATTCCCCTCCCCCTTCTTCCCAAAAATCTGCCCCTTTTCCCCCATTTTCCCTCACTTTTTCATTTATCATCTCTCTCTTCCACCCCCTTTCTCTCTTTTTTCTCTAACCATAACCACCACACCACCACCACTTAAATCACCAAAATAACACCACAAAACAACATTAAATCATCTAGCTCGTTTGGAAGAAAACGTTCACGGAGTCACGATCTATATTTCCCTCTTTTCGGATTCCTCCGACGTTAAGTTTGTAAGTTTCCGACAAAACCCGAAACACTCCGATTTTACTCATTTTCACTTGTTTATGGGTTATTTAAGCTTAAAATGTCTAAATATGGGTTGGGTAAAAGAATCCGACCAAACAGTCGCCGGAAAACATGTTTTTGGCTTAAATTCCGGCCAACAGCTCGCTGTGTCGCAGAGGCTCCAGGCCACCTGCGACACAAGCCCTTATGTCGCAAAACCCCCACTTATGTCGCATATAGCGACACAAGTGACTATGTCGCAAACCCTTCGGATGTCGCATTTAGCGACACAAAACACTATGTCGCAAAACCTATTTCCGTCGCATATAGCGACACAATATTTTATGTCGCATAAATTGCGGATGACGCACTTAGCGACATAAGCCCTTATGTCGCAGATATGATCTGCGACACAATAGACTATGTCGCACCTAGCGACGCAATTCTTATGTCGCACGTAGTGTCACATGAAACGGAATCAAGAAAACACAGATTTTACTAAGTGTCGAGACCTAAAATTTTATCACTTTATTTCACCCAAATTCAAGTCCAGGGCCAGCCCCTTGGACCCCGCCAGGGGTTGCCACCCCTGGGACCCCGCTAACCAGGGGCGCTACCCCCGGACCCACGTCACCTAAAGTTTATAAATACTTTCAAGTATAACACTTCGAAATCATAATAATAATAGTTGAGATTATTATTACAAACAATCACCAACGGGCCGTACACATTTTCAAAACTCAAGATAATCATTTGGACATTGTAGTTGGACAAACAACTACAAGGTAGTCTTATTAGATACCTTCTCATGTTTATAGCCATCGCGTGTCGTGGACACCCTCAGGTTACAAGTCTTTGGACTTCAATTCTTGGCTAATCGATCTCAGTTTATTAAGATAAACTCTTCAGGCTCAGGTGAGTCTCAAAGCCCCTATTTTACTGTTTTACTCAGGGGTGTGATTACATTGCTCGTTTTATTTTAACTATATGAACGCAAGTACGAAAACAAACAATTACTACATGAGTTATCTCACTAATCTTTCAAAGCCCTCCTCAGCATAGTTTGGTAATACGTTGTAGCGTGAATATTAGTATATGGTACCTTATAGGATTGACCCTCCTCTTCCGGGTTAGCATGCACTAACTGGGTAAACGGATGTACTAATATTTGTTCAAACGAGTGTAGATTAGGCACTCGTGGGAGGCACCTCGATCAGGATACCTTAAATGTGGATCTGACACCTCGAGTTGATCTCAGACTATGTGCTCATGGCTATAAAACTTTTATTTTGCTTAATTTCATTTTAAATTCAATTAAATCTTGCGGTTCATACGATATATGTGTTGACATACAAACCTGTGAGCTCACCAGCGTTTCGATGACCCATTTTAGCATGTATCACAGGTACTCAACAATAGGTTGGACTGCCACTCAGAATATCATTAGCTCGAGTCATCATGCAAAACATTCAGAGATTTAGCTGCATTATTATATTTTGTATAGATTAATCATGTATGTAAATCTCTCAATCCAGGAACTGAGCTAATGTAAACTATATTTTGATGTAAACTTTGATTTTATTAATACAAGATGTAAAACAGCGCATATAGAGTCATTCATTATATCTTTGTGATGTGATTATTGATTGGTCGTGCCCCGACCCGATCCGCTTCCGCAACCCGAATTTGGGGGTGCGACACAATATGTGTTGACATACAAACCTGTGAGCTCACCAGCATTTCGCTGACCCATTTTAGCATGTATCACAGGTACCCAGCAGTAGATTGGATTGCTGATGCTGTGTAAACAGAGTCAAAATTATAAATAGAAATACCTTCTTACTATACACAACACAGGCAAGAATACCTGGTCGTAATATAGTATAGCTTGATAAGTCCGAGTCGAACACAGGGAACGGATGTCAAATTAGATAAATTGGAAATTGATACAAATAATGTAAGCAGTAAATAATGGGGGCGTTTGAGTTCCGATCGAACAATTGGCAAAAAATTATGAAAAGCAAATTATTAAATGAAAAGAAAATAATTAAATAACAAATACTCAAATAAAATTATTTAATTCAATTGATAGAAGAAGTACATTTGTTTAGATTACCTTCCTCTGAATCTGATTATCACTTTATTGAATTGCTAACATATGGATTTTATTGTGATATGACAAATATAACCAATTATCCTTGCAAGATTAATTGATTAAACACAATCGAGAAAGATATAAAGTTGTTTTCAACTCGTTAACAGTTCAATTTAACGTTATCCACCAAATTGTATTATGAATTAAAACTACACCGTTTATATGATTTACTTTTGCAACTTGAATCAACAAGTTATAACTACTTAATAATAGTTATCACATTCATCAATGATTATTAACAATTATTTATCCCAACCTATCAAACTTAATATATTTAGTGACAATTATCAATTAAAATCAACAATCATCAATAATTATTTATCAATAGAGAAATCAATCTTAAATCAATAAATAACCACGTTGGGTAATCATTAATAATTAACAAATAAACATGGATCATCAAGTAAACATAAAAATATTCATAAAATCCAATATAATCCGCAATTCAATAATCAAATCATCATCCGAGTATTATCATCTAAGCAAATGTATTAAAAACTTTGCCACTCATATTGTTACTGAAAATCAGAAATGAAAATGAAACCATAATCATAATCAAATGAAAAGAAGAAACGTTTCGAACCGAACAATCGAGAACAATGAATTAGCAATTGATAACCTTCAATTCTTCTTGCTCTTTTCCCTTCGAAATGCTCCAGAAATTAGGATTTTTGGCTTGGAAAATCGGCTGGAAGAAAAGTGTGGTGATTACCCTAAAAATGAAGTAATTAGGGCTAAATAAGGTTTCTGCCGAATCAATCCATACGCCGTATGAAAATTTCATATGCCGTATGGATTGCAAAAGCCCATGGTCCA
Organism: Pseudognaphalium luteoalbum; assembly: GCA_963422505.1. Classification (NCBI taxonomy): domain Eukaryota; kingdom Viridiplantae; phylum Streptophyta; class Magnoliopsida; order Asterales; family Asteraceae; genus Pseudognaphalium; species Pseudognaphalium luteoalbum. Next base: position 62,351,162 of record OY730192.1, on the reverse strand, counting down.
GGCCCGCGTTCAAGTCAGTCCGGCTCACATGATCCATACGCCGTATGGAAATTCCATACGCCGTATGGATTGCAAAATTCAACTTTTCAAAATTTCGACTTGTTGGCATCTTTTCTTCAATATTAGCTCGTTTTCTGCTTCTTTTCCAATTCAAGGTCCAAATAATTCCTAAATGCAAATATGAACGAATTGAGTATCTTATTCACATAAAATGCATAAGAATTTAATTAAACAAAGGGGTAATTAGCACTATAATTTAGTACATTTTGGCGTTCATCTATTGCCCAATTCAGGAATCATTAGCTCGTGTCAGCATGCAAACATTCAGAGATTTAACTGCATTATTATATTTTGTATAAATTAATTATGTATGTAAATCTCTCAATTTCAAACTGAGCTAATGTAAATTATATTTTGATGTAAACTTTGGTTTTATCAATACAAATTGTAAAATGACGCATATAGAGTCGTTCATTATATCTTTGTGCTGTGATTATTGAATAGTCGCGCCCCGACCCGATTCACTTCCGCAACCCGAATTTGGGGGTGCGACACTAAGACAACGTCACTAAGGGCGACACTTCCTTGAGGCACTTACGGCTTCAGCCAGATGCGTCACTAGGCTAGTGTCGCATCATTGTGTTTTGCCCCTACGCGACACTCCCGACTGTTCGACGATTTTTCACCCAAAACCAAGATCTAACCTATTTTCGAGCTAAATCTTCTTGTACAAAGCTAGTATATGATAATATAGATGTTATCAACACGAAATAACAAATAAAAAGGGTGTAATTCCTTACGATTTGAAGATCAAGGGTTTAAGGATGACGATGATGAACTTGTTGATGAAGAAGATGAAAATGATGGTGAAGCTTTGATGGCGCCCGAACAGTCAGGTTTTTGAAGCTCTCTCCTTGTGAGAGGGGAGAACCCGTCATCAAGGGATTGACTGGACAGTACCGAGCGCCGATCGGTGGGAGTTTTAAATTTATAAAGAGTTGGGGACTCAATTTATAAGTACTACCTATCACACAGAGTGAGCAAGCAGTAACTATAACTCGAGGTCGTTCTTAAATTGGAGCGAATTGAAACGAAGTGATGCCAAAGATAGAGTTTTGCTTTTAGGATGGGTTTTGTGCAGATAGGTAGGTTTTGGGGGTTTTCTAATTTAATTAACAAAAGACAGGAAAGGTAAATAAGATAGAGAAGAATCGGTAGCTATGTAGATAGATAGAGAATTGCGACAGTTGAAACTTCAATAATCAGTTGCGGGGATGATGCTTATTATAAAGATAATTGGGGACATTTTTAGTTAATAAACAGATGCATTATGGGTGTAAACACTAGGACCCTACTCATGCTAGTTAAGTACCAGAATTAGTATGTCACGAGACCTAGGCTATCGTAATTCTGATCAGAACAGGCTGCTCAACCCCCCACACTGTCTTTGTGGACAAGTGACCCTTGAAGGGTGCAGTAATAAGGTAACAGACTGCCACGCAGGTAATTCTGACCGTTCTTAACACCTAAATGTAAATGCCATTTCCTAAACATGTTCAGATTATTAACTTGCGATTCTAAACTATCATTTTTGTAGAGTCAGGGGTTTTAAGAATCCTGAACCACTGTTGGGCTTGACTTTCATCTCCAGACTCATTCCTTACGTTTGATTAGTTCAACTACTTCTGTCATGATCTAGCCTCTCCTTTGCAATCAGTCATTCAGCCCTAGGAACACCAGCGGTGTACAATGCATACTCCTTCCACAGCGTACCAACCTAGGAACCGTTCACGGTGTACTGCACTTACACAGTTCCACATATTCATGTAACCAAGGATGTACTTGCGGTGTACTATGGTGTTTCCATAGCTTTTCATCCCAGGGTACAGATACGGTGTACAATGTTAAAGCGTTTCTACAGCTTCAGTTACAGGGGTAGACAGACGGTGTACTGTAACATTTCCACAGCTATATCGGTTTCTAGGCCATATTCTAGACTCTCTAGGTAATCCACAGTGTCGGCACAGACGGCTCTTTCCGAGGCATTTGCCCAGTATTACAGCCGGATTACAGTGACATACACGGCTTCTTTACTATAACACAGATAACTTCCTACTGTACCTAGAGTTGATCAGGTTCTAAGCCTAAAGTAGTAGTCATGCGAAGGACTGGAAAGGGTGATCCATAGCTAAGTCTAGATGCATGATAAGTTTAGACATAACAAATATAACAATCCCCAATTATATAGATTTAAAGATTAATTCAACATCATCCCTACTTCTAACTATCTACATTTCAACAACCGCAACAGCACACTTACTCAATAAACATGGCAATAACAGTAACATACATTATACAAACAGGCAGAAATAATTCGGACATAGTATAAGTATGAAAAGAAAGATATCACCAGTAAAATTGAGCAGAGTAACAGCTGAGAAGAAAAGGCAGAGTCTTGCACCAAGAATGCTTCTTATTACACCGTGATTACAATACCAGCTTTCCTTCTCTCTCTACTGCTAACCAACTAACTATCTATCTCTCTCTAGAGAGAGAAAACTCTAGAGAGAGAAACTATCTAAACTAATCTAGAGAGAGTAAAAATATAAAAATGTAAGAAAACGAAGATTGTGAAGTGTGAAATGTGTGAGTGATGAGAGATGTCTTCAAATGATGAAATGAGGCTTGTATTTATAGAGATCGTACAGCCGTATCCGTAGACCGTATCCAAACCTTCAAACGCACAACCGTATCACAAAGGCGAATAAAAATCAGATTTTTATCACCCAAACGCACGATACGGCTGAGCTAGGGTGAATACGGCTGAACTGGACCGTATACGGCTGTGCATAGGGTGAATACGGCTGAGCTGGCCCGTATACGGCTGAGCACAGGCCGTATACGGTCTGCACATACCATATACGGTCTGTGTCCAGCCGTATACGGTCTGGCTCAGCCGTATACGGCTGTGTTCAGCCGTATCCTGGCCCTTCGGTTCTTCATTTCTTCGTTCGGGCGTATCTTCTTCGTCGTTTATCCATTTTGAGCGTTCTTTATATCCACGCGTTCGTATTTTCCTAACAAAGAAAATTACATAAGTTAGAGGTCATAATTCTTTGCGTAGCTCAAAATGCATTGAAACGAATGAACGAAGGTGCGATAAAGCAGTTTTGCCCGGTTTCTTACGTTTTTTATGCCATTTTTGGTGATTTTACAAACATCGAATCCGTTTTGACTTAGTTAACAAAACTTTATGAATAATGTCCTTTTAAGTATGTTTTTGTTAACTTTGTGCCTAAAATGTGGAAGATAATGTACGTAAAAACATGACTTTTTACGTGTTATCAAGCTTGTTTCATTTTCCTTGAGATGATGATGATGATTCCGAAAATGATGATGTTGTTGTTAGTTGTTGTTGTTGGGTTTTTAGAGAGAAAATTTAGATGGGGAAGAAAAAGATGATGAAGAAATGAGGTGAAAATGGGAGAGGGGGTTTGGGTTTTATAAAAACTCATATCCCCATTTTGGGGATTGTGGTCTCCAACCACAGTACGAAATACCCGTATTTTTGTACCCGATCGTAAAATAAATAATATTTTTAATTTATAAAATTCTTTTATATGTTTTCGAAATATTTTTGAGTTAGAACATTTTATAAAAAAAAATGTTTGGGTTAAAATTTTATAACTAAATTTCGCGCAGTTCCGGATAACTAAAATGCGTTTTTAATTAAAACGACTTACATTTTCGAATGTTTAATATTTTTCCTCACATGTATAATGTTAAATCTATATAATAAAACATATTTATAAAAAAAATTCACCGAAATTCGGACGTGATATTCTGCGTTCCATCATATTTGTTTCCTAGTGAATATGAAATAATCATCTTGCATTACATATATATAATTATATATATATATATATAAAAAGTTTTCGAATACTTTGTTATAATTGCGTATTAAGTACGATTAGTTGAAGTAAAAATTGGGCGCAGAAATTGACCTTTTTGGCCGGGTGTTACACCGGTCGTCAATTCACCAAAGGTTATTATCTTGGCGACGGTATTTATGGAATGCGCAACTATTATAAAGTCATTTAGACAACCACTAATGATGGCTGAAGCTCGGTTCAAGAGATATCAAAAATCTGCAAGGAAAGATATTGAATGCGCATTCGGTGTACTTCAAGACCGTTGGCATATAATAAAACATCCGGCACGGCCATTTAACACCAACAAAATTAAAAGAATCGTGTATTATTGTGTGATCTTACATAACATGATAACCGAGGATAACGGCCGAAACATGTGTGACCTAAAAGAAGACTATCTAGCAAACCCGACGAATGCACTACAACGTACATGGCAAGAAAGAGTTGAAACAAGCCAACGGATGGATAAGGAATTACGCGATCGAGAAAAACACTATGATTAGCGTAATGCTTTAATCGAACACGTTTCGCAACTACCACTATATTTGCGTGCGCGTTGAGTTTATCATGTTTTAATTTAAATTAATGTACTTTTTTTTAGGAAATATGTTTAATTTGAATTGAGTATTGTATTTTTTTTCCTTAGTAAATGTAATTTTTATTTTATTGTAATGTTTTATTTAATATTATGTAATGTTTAATTTAAATTTAATTAAATATGTTTTTATTTTAATTTGTTTTGTATTAAATAATTAAAATAAAAATAAAGTGGTTGGAAAGTGGTTTGGAAGTGGTTAAACTATTGGTAGGGACAAATCAGTTTTGAATCAGTTTGTGGAACGCTGATGTGGCACAACTGGTTGGGAAGTGGTTAAACCACGGTTGGGAAGACTCTAAGGGGGATGAAGCTCATGTTACAATGCTAATTTGTCACATTCTAAGGTTGATTGATTGATGACGTGGCGCTCTAATCTTCAAGATAAATCAGTTTACTTAACTTTAAACATAATTAAATAAAATAAAACCTTTTCATTTTTACTTGCGCACATTACCCTATGCAAGAGCATGTAGCCTTTGTATATGTGCATGGTTATATTAACGATTTTCTAAGCATAAAATTTTAAACCCACAATAATCACATTAAATCATGTGTGCATGCCAAGATCTTAAACTGTTAATGTGACACCCTGCAAATTTAAACGTGATTACGTACACTAAACATTTGCATTTTAGGCTAATTCCCTAACTTTGAGTGAATTCACAACTACTTTTAGAGGTAAGTCTAGCAAAGCCCAACTAGTAAATACGTGTAGTATTACATTTCATAATTAGTTGTAATTATGAACGAAATAATTGGAACAAACTCGACAAAAATATACGACTGTTGGTGGCCAAAACTAATAATGATATGACATTATTATTATTATTTATTAAATATTATGTTGATAATATTTACAACGTGTTTCGCGTCGAATAACATTAATTTCGTATAACTGAAACAACTCGAAACATACCCGTGAAAACCGAAACAAAACATGTTATAATTTTATAACTCAACTAAATTATTTTTGTAAAATATCTCAACTAAAAATATATTCGAATACGTATTTAAAAAGTTACCAATTAAAACTATTTTAACATTTAACGATCGGTAAACGAACACGGGTTAAATACCACAAAATGGGGACAAAATCCCTCCCTTTTTGGCACTCAAAATCAGCCAAAACCTCACCCACCCAACCTCACTTTTCATTTCCACTCTCTCTCTACCTCTCATTCTCTCTCAATTCCCTCTCTAAAATCACCACCATAAAAACGCATCAAATCATCAAACTCATTTAGAGAAAAATGACCACGACAATGAGATCTACACTTCCATCTTATCGGTTTTCTCTCGCGACAACTTTGTAAGAACCCGACAATCTCGTAAATTCTTATATTTCAAAGTTTTCTTTGATAATTCTTGATTATGATACTTAACAGAACATGTTTTAGTGTTCTTAACAACTGAAAATGTCCAAAATTGACCCAAAACTCGTTTTCCCCAAATTTTCATTCGAACAGCCCGTTGTGTCGCATGGGGCCAAAAACAGTAGTGCGACACAAGCTTTTGTGTCGCAGTACCACTTATACGTCGCACTATGCGACACAACGTTTTATGTCGCACAATTCACCCTACGTCGCATACTTGCGACACAACTACTTATGTCGCAGCATTTGCGACACAAATACCTACGTTGCATTAAATTGCGGATGTCGCAGGAATGCGACACAAACCTTTGTGTCGCAAGTTAAACCAACGTCGCACCTTGTGTCGCATAAAACAGAAACTTTACAAATGTTTTTACACTAAGTGTCAAACTTAACCGGGAGCGTATACTTACATATGATACGATATACGAACTATACAAACATTACAAACTGATAAACCAAGATCTATCTAATAAACTATTAGATAACCACAGTTTTGAATGATTACTAAGAAGTTTGCGGAATAACACTTAGTAATACAATGAAGATCAATATGAATAACAATAACAGAATTATAAAAAGCTCCAATCTTATTAATAAAATAAGACGAATACACTGATTTGTATTAGGGTTACAAAACCTTGAAGCTGCACAAGAACTGATCACTCAATCTAGGTTAAGGATCTCTATTTATAACACATAGAGTCCTGCTAAACAATCTCCTATAATTATGGAAGCAGTTACAATCCATAATTATTCAAACTCTGACTTCCCTCCTATTCTATATATAAACAGTGTTAACTACCACGACTATACAAACAGTGGTAATTCCTATAACAGTGTTAACACTTATACAATTTACTAGACTAATATACCAACAGTGGTAACTAGCCTAAGCAGTGTTAACTATTGTAAACAAGCTAACAGTGATAACACTAACAGTTGTAACTCTTATCTTCAATCTTCAATAACAGTTGTAATCTTCTACTAACAGTGGTAACCACTTCACCAACAGTGGTAATCCATGAAGACTTCAACTAACAGTTTTAACTCTGAAGACAGTGATAACCAACATACTAACAGTTGTAATACCAGTAGTAACAACAACACTAACAGTGTTAATGCCTTGTGTATTCTTCAACAGCAGTAATAACAGCAGAAATCTTATTTCCCAACAATCTCCCCCTAAACTTAATCTGTTCCCAACAGTATTAAGTTTCTCTTGATTCTTCAAGTTGACCTCTTTCTAACTATCTTTGATCTCTGTGTCTTCTCTCATACTCCTCTTTCTTATGAATCTGATTCAAAATCATATATACCAAATCCTCTGCCAAATCATTGTTGAATGAGACAGATAATTTAGCATGCCTTAAGCTTCTTAACAAACTCAAACTCATATCATATTCTCTGTCAGTGAGCATCCAAATCATAGTAGCATCATCAAAAATAACTTGATGAACACCTGGATTCCTGAGATAGATCCATTGCTTCACATTTCTGAAAGTATTGAATTCAAATCTGAATCTTTCTGGTTCATACATCATTGAAATCCCAGACCAAACACTCAATTCATAAACACTATCAAACTTTTTGGTGCTTAGTTCTTTTTCAGATCCAATCTCATACATTCTGTTCAGATCTTCTCTAACAATCACCCTAATCAACTCTTTGAATGACCTCCAATATGAAACAGAAGTATCTGCCCTTTCAACTCTAATTTTCTCACATTTAGCTGGAACTGTAAAGTTTACCACAGACTAATCAATGATTCCAGGAGAGTTATCAGGAGGAATATGTTGTAGAGGTTGCACCACAATCAACTCATCCAGCTTCAAATTTTTCTTAGGTAAATCTGGAATTGATGCAAGTTCTTGTTTCCTCTTCTGTTTAAGCTCAGCACTCATCCTTTTCCATTCCTTTTTCTTTTCCAGTTCTTTTTCAATCTTTTCTTTCTGACTCTTTTCCCTTTCTGCCTTCTTTTTAGCTTTCTGTGCTTCTTCTGCTCTCTTAGCAGCCTCTGGATTTAAAAATGTATCCCTGTCCCAAATTCTTTGTAAGCTTTCAAGGGACATAGCATTAAGCCTTGCAGTTGGAATATTGCCACCTCTTAGCTTTAAGACCAAATTTCTTTTCTGTTGAGCCCTTGTCAATGGTTTATTTCTTTTAGCAGCAGCTTTTGCATCTCTAGATTTTTTCAATTCTGCAGCCTTCTTTTTCTTAATTTGTTCCACAAGATATTCAATATCATCTTGTTTTTGCTCTCTCAGCTGTGCATCATCCCACTCATCAACTTGAGCTTTGGTCATTTTAACAAACTTACCAGGTTCAACTTCAACCTCAATCATCTCCTCTGCTAGCACATCTGCATTGATCTCAGCAAATAACCTCTGAGCATACTCATCATCATTCACTGTAACTTCAGGAGGCATAGTTTTTTGCTTTTTCTGTTTTGGCTCTTCCTCCAGTATACCCTTACCCTTATCCTTAGGGTCAATCTTAGGCATAGCTTGTGCAGCAACAGGTGCAGTAGAAGGTTCTCTAATCTGAACTGGAGGTAAGGTGGTGGTTTTATGCTTCTTAGCTTTGACAGACTGCACAGGTATAGATTTTTTTCTTGTAACCTGTGGAGTCTTCACTTTCTCCTGTTGTTTCTCACCTTCAGGATTTTCATTGACATTCTCAGTTTCTTGAGGAACTGGTGTTTCCATCTCTATATCCTCATCAATGTGATCACCAACATTACCATCATCATTCTGTTTATCATCATCCTTCTTACCATCATCACCATTCTTATCATCACCTTTATTAGTCCAATACTTCTCCCCCTTTTTGAAAGCATCCTTTGCAAAATCACCTTCAACCATGACATATTTCTTTCCTTCTTTCAAAACTTTGACCACTATATATTCTAGCTGAGAAACCCTCTGCTGTAGATTTGCAATCTGCTCATCCTTCTTTTTATTGTTTCTCCTTTCCACCCTAAACTTTTCCCACACATAATCTATCATTTTTGTCAACTCCAAGTTAGTTCTAGCCTCATCACCATCAGAATGTGACTTCCTAGGTGAATCATTGACAGGTGTATCAAAACCTGTATCATACCTAGTATGATCAACATATTCCCCTTGGTTATTGGTACTGGGACCACCAAAATCATCTACAGGAGTAGAATCATGTTTTGATGTTGCCTCTACTTGGGTCTTATTGATGTTACTTCTGTCCTGCTCTGCCAGTGGGCTAGAAGCAGTAGAAGCAGCCCTCACAGAATGGTCACCCCTCTCCTCATGGACCACATGATGTTCATGACCCCTGTCATTAGACTGAGACTGAGCAGCATGATCCTCAGTCATCTATTGTGTAGCCCTTTTGGCTTTTCTGGTGTAGGTTGTAGTGAATCTGTTCCCTTGTTGTTCATTAGTACCCCCAGTTGCTGTGGGATAAGAAGGAATGGGTTGTTCCATTCTTTCAACAACTGGTTCAGCTTCTGTTGGTGGTACAGATGTTGTGGTGGAGGGTGCAGGAAGCATTGTTGGAAACAATGCTGTTACCCTCCCAGAAAACATGACACCTTTGATAGAGGTATCTCTCTTCATATTTGAAAATACTTTTGGTTTAAAGGAAGAGATACCTATTATCTTATCCAAGTGTGGCAGGTCAGATATTTGTTCATTTAAAAAGATCTGCACAAACCTTGGATACATTAAAAATTTCAGTTTAGGTTGGTTTATGTTTCTTAGCATACCAGCAAAAATAAAGTTGGAAAAATTAAATTTTTGGCCAGTAGCTAAGCATACCAATGCATATGCCACATTACTGCTAAATTGTTCAAAAGATGAACGTTTTGATGATAAGCAGTGCAGTAATGTATGAATTAAAAACCTCCATTGGTATGAAAACATTGTTTTCTGAAAAACATACCCACCCAAATTACCCTCATATCCCATTCGTTGTAAATTCAAGTATAAAGCTTCATCAGAAATTGAAGTTATACCTTCTTCATCCTGAAGATGAAGAGAAGAACGAATGGATGCTTCAGAAATAACCACTTGGTGCCCAGCAACTGTAGAAACAATTTTTGGAACACCTGCTTCTTCCTCAATCTTTGCTTTAACCCAGAATTCATTAATGTGATCATGTGAAATTCTGGGTGCGACAGATAGCGCATGATGAATGGTAGAATGACGCAGAAAATCAATGATCTCTACGTAATCATTGGCTATTGAGGGTTTTACCAGATAGGCAATCATGTTATGATCCTTGCCTAAAGCGAGTTGAGGTGTGGTTGATGAAGAAGAAGCCATGAAGAAATTTGTGTATGATTTGCGATAGCAGTGGTTATAGGGTTTATGAATGCAGTGGTTATGAAAGCGTAAAAGAAAATGTACAAGTGTTGGGAGTATTTATACTGTTAGTGTCAATGACCTAATTTTGAAATAGAAATCCCAATTTGAACATTAACAGTGGAAACCATTTTAAAACAGTGGAAACTATTTTAAAACAGTGGAAACTTTTCTGAAAACAGTGAAAACTATTTGGGAATATAATTTCAATTAAAGAATATCACTAACAGTGGAAACAATTGTACAACAGTGGAAATTAATAATACTAACAGTGATAACTAGTTGATGGAAATAACTCCTGACCAAAGGAATTATAACTCAATACTAGAAACTTTTATTAGTATTACTAACAGTGATAAGAGTGATAGTAGAAACTTTTTAATATATATATATATATATTTTTATATATATATATATATATCCTGCAAAAGAAAATAGAAATATACCAAGTGATGGTTAACAATTACAACTAGATAGTATAAACAGTGATAACTGATATACTAACAGTGGTAAAAGTTAACACTAACATTAATACTGACAGTGATAACTAAATAATGAAAACAGTAGAAACTGTTTAAACTAACAGTGGTAGTTATTCAACTGACAGTGTTAACCTAAAGTTGTAGTCATAAGCAGTGATAACTACATATACAGTGGTAATTGAGTAATAACAGTGATAATGAATAAGACAAAATAGTCGTAACTAATTTGATTATCACTGTTAGTCTCAATTACATCTACCAGCATCTAATTCTTAAACATGATAGAGATGTATCAAAATAGTTATGAAAAGACAGTTTAAAAAGATTTAATCATGCCAATACTGGTAGTCAGGAAAGTAAATCTGCTCACATCAAATGCTTTGGTGAACAAATCTGCAAGTTGATTGTCAGTATGAACTTTTATAATCTGAATAAGTCGTTTTTCATTACAATCTCTGATAAAATGATACCTAATCTCTATATGCTTAGTTTTAGAATGTTTAACAGGATTATTAATGATGCTGATAGCAGAAGTATTATCAATATAAATAGGAGTGTTTAAGAAAGTTAAACCATAATCAAGCATCTGATTCTGAATCCATAAGACTTGAGCACAGCAACTTGCAGCAGCTACATACTCTGCTTCAGCAGTAGATGTTGATACAGTTGTCTGTTTCTTACATTGCCATGAGATTAACCTTTCTCCTAGAAATTGACATCCTCCTGATGTTGACTTTCTGTCCATACTAGCTCCCCCATAGTCACTATCTGAATATGCTTTTAGGTCAAAAGGTGAATCTTTTGGATACCAAAGACCTAGATCAGATTGTCCTTTTAAGTATCTAAAGATTCTTTTGACAGCATACAGATGTGATTGTTTTGGACAGGTTTGAAATCTTGCACAGATACAAACAGCAAACATTATATCTGGCCTAGAAGAAGTTAAGTACATCAATGATCCAATCATTGATCTGTACAAATGTACATCAACTTCCTCCCCCTTAGGGTCTGCAGATAGTGGCTTGTGTGTTTCCATTGGTGTACTAGCCACTTTCGAATCAGAGTATCCAAATTTAGTAAGTATGTCTTTGACATATTTACTTTGATTTATGAAAGTACCATCTGAACTCTGCTTAACTTGAAGCCCCAAAAAGAAAGTGAGTTCCCCCATTGAACTCATCTGGAACTTTTGATGCATTAAAGTTTCAAATTCCTTGCACATACCATCATTTGTAGAACCAAAAATGATGTCATCTACATAAACTTGCACCAGTAAAATATCATTTTGATTCCTTTTGGTGAACAGAGTCTTATCAATAGTACCTCTTTTGAACCCATTCACTAAGAGATACACAGATAAAGTCTCATACCAAGCCCTGGGGGCTTGATGCAACCCATATAGTGCCTTATCCAATCTGCAAACTCTATCTGGATAATTAGGATCTTCAAATCCAGGGGGTTGACACACATACACTTCATCATCAATCATGCCATACAGAAAAGCACTTTTGACATCCATTTGATATACTGTGAAGCCTTTGAATGTAGCATATGCTAGAAATAATCTAATGGATTCTATCCTGGCAACAGGAGCAAAGACATCATCATAATCAATTCCTTCTTCCTGTGTATAACCTTGTGCCACCAGTCTTGCCTTGTTTTTGATAACAATCCCTCTTTCATCCTTCTTGTTCTTGAAGATCCATTTGGTACCAATTGCCCTTTTTCCCTTTGGCAGATCTACTAGAGTCCACACATTCTGTATCTTAAACTGTAACAACTCCTCTTGCATTGCCTCAATCCAACTAGGGTGTTTGAGAGCTTCTACAACCTTTTTAGGTTCCACTTGAGAAAGAAAACACACATATAGAGATGTATGTAATTCTTCTTCAGTAACAGCAGTTTGCTGTCTTGTTTGTACACCACTGTTAACATCTCCAATCACCTGTTCCAGAGGATGATTTTTGTTCACATGTAGATTAGATGTTGATGTCTCTGGAATGGTGGGCTCCAAGTTGGTAAAATTACCATCCTGCCCAGAACTTTCATTGGAAGGTGTTTCAATTTGCACTTCTGTCTCAATAGGCTGAGATGACATTGGAAGATCAGAAGATAACACCTCTGGTGGATCTGGAGTCCAGATTGGAAAGATAATATACTCCAATGACTCTTTATTCTGTTCTGAAGACATATCAGAGATATCCTCATAAACTCCATCTGCTTTGCTTGATGTGTTACCTGTGCATGTACTTGTACTAGGATTGACAGTTGTATATCTAAAAGCATTGTTAAGAGCATCAATATCAAACAAAGACTTAGGACCTATTCCATCAGGATTAATGGTATTTTCATTAAAAGTGACATTCATTGATTCTTCTATGACTCTGGTCCTTTGATTGAACACTCTATATGCTTTACTCTGAATAGAATATCCTACAAATACACCCTCATCTGCTTTGCTTTCAAACTTTCCTAGGTGATCTTTGGTATTCAAGATAGTACAAGGACACCCAAATGATTTTAAGAAACTAACCAGTGGTTTGTTCTTAAACAACAGCTCATATGGGGTTTTGAAATAAGGCTTAACAACTGTTACCCTATTCTGAACATAACAAGCTGTGCTAACTGCTTCTGCCCAAAAGGACATAGGAAGTTTTGCATCAACTAGCATAGATCTAGCAGCTTCTATTAGTGTCCTATTCCTTCTTTCAGCTACTCCATTCTGTTGAGGAGTCCTAGGAGCACTAAATTCTCTCTTAATGCCTTTCTCATCACAGAATTTATCCATCTCATAATTTTTAAACTCTGTTCCATTATCACTCCTGATGATTTAAACCTTTTTATCTAATTGGTTCTCAATCTTAGTTATAAATGATCTAAGTATGTCACCTGTCTCATCTTTTGTTCTAAGAAAGAAAACCCATGTAAATCTGGTATAATCATCAATTACAACAAGGCAATAAGATCTTTTTCCCATACTACTTATACTTGTTGGTCCAAATAAATCCATATGCAATAAGTATAAAGGAGTACAGTTTGAATTCACAGCTTTGGACTTAAAAGAAGTTTTGTGTTGCTTCCCTTTTAGACAAGAAACACAATGATCATCACATGAATAGACCTTCTCAGGTAAACCCCTAACAAGCTTGTTTTTGACAAGTTTATTAATGGTTTTGTAGTTCATATGACACATCCTTCTATGCCACAAAGTAGACTCATTTAGATTAGCTTTAGAAATCAAGCAATTTAAATCAGGTTGAGGTGCCATGTTTGCTAAGTCACACTTATAGACATTATCTTGCCTAGGAATTCTCATTAAAATCATATCTTCTGGAATTTTGAACTCCTTAGACAGAATAAGACATTCAGTGTCAGTAAAATGAACAGGGTTCTTTTTATCTGTGATTTGACTCACACTTAGCAAATTGTACCTCAACTGTTCCACATAATAAACATTTTCAAAGCTTATCTTGGCACTTTGAACAACTCCTTTGCCTGTGATCCTTCCACCTTTTGGATTGCTTCCAAATGCTACATATCCACCATCAAATGATTTGAAGTTCTGTAGCTTTTCCTTATCTCCAGTCATGTGCCTTGAGCAACCACTGTCGATATGCCATAAACTTCTTGGCTTGCCCTGCACATAAACAAACACAAAGAGAATTAATTTCTCTTGGGAACCCAAACCAATCTGGCTTTGGGTTTCCCTGATGCATCAAGGTAATCAACTTTCTTGAAGATTATTGATTTTGATGCATTGTTAGATTTAGAACATCTGGGAACATTAGATTGAAAAGGTGTCCAAATCCAACTAATTTTAGACTTAACAGTGGATTTTGGTCTAACAGTGTTAACTGAAGGTCCAAAGTTATGTCTAACAGTGTTAAACCTGTTGTAACTATTATTATGTCTAACAGTGGTAAAATAATTAACACTGTTAGTATTCCTTACAGTGTTATTTACTCTACCAGTGAAAACTGTTGAATTAACAGTGTTAACAGTTTTAAAAGGTTTACCACTGTTTGCTTTAACTCCTTTTTCCACTGTTTTAGTCTTTAAACTGTTGGCTAAATCTTTAGCTTTTGTTCCTGCAGTGCAAACCTTTGCAGCAGCCATAGCTTGATTTTCCCTATAATTCATGTTTCTAGCAGCAGTTGTATGATTAACTTTAGATTTAAAATTTTGTTTGTTAACCATATTAGCTGCTGTCCATGGCTTTTTCACATTCTTTTGATATGTTTTTAGATTATGAAAACACTCATGTTGAAGATGATTATTTCTGCCACATATAAGGCATAACTTTTCTTTAATCACAGTAACATTATTCCCCAGTTTTTGAGTCACCATTTGATTCCAATTCCTTTGGTTACCTCTGGGAATATGTTTTTTAAAGTTTTGGGATTTAGAAAAGCTATCCTTACACTTGCACTTTTCACATGTATTCACAGCAGTTGTATGATTCACAGAGACAGTTGTTTTCACAGCATTCCTAATCTTCCTTTGAAGATTCCTAGGTGTGTTATGTGTAATTTTCTCATCTTTTTCATGATGTTTTTCCTTCTCTTCAAACATTTTCTTACCCTCTTCTAGTTTATTAACTTTTAGTTCTTTAACTAGACCAGTAATACTATTGTTGCTTTCACAAGATGATTTATCAGATTTATTGATTTCATTAACATTACATTCAGATGTATCACATTCTTCATCATCTTCCTCAGTCCACTCATGAATTTCTACTTCATCAATGTTCTCATCTTCTTTTAAACTGTTAACTGGGTCAACCTTTTTAACATCATCATTTAATCCTTCTTTAAGTAAATTTAAATCAATTTCAGTTTTTGAAGGAAAATAGTTGTTGTTATAAGGAGGAGGTACATTATTGTATCCTAACCCAGTCTTGAGTTTATCATGAATCTGAGAATTGATAAGTTTATTTACACTTTTAGATGCATGTTCTAAGTTACTTACATTGAGTCTAATGCTATCTCTTTCACATGTGACCTCAGCAAGTTTCTTAGTTAATAATTCTACTTTATCTTTAAAAGTGTCTCTCTCCCACCTTGCATACTCAATATCATACTTAAACTGTGTTGCATTATCTTCAAATGCCTGAATCTGTTTTTCAAGATTTTCTATTACAGAGATTGTGTGTCTACTTTTGATTTCACACTGCTTTAGCTCATCACACACTTTCTGGTTATGATCTCTATAATGTTTCACAGTTTGTTTACACACAGCTGAACACAATTTTATTTGTACCTCATAAGGAACTTCAGATTGCTTGTCAGATTCTGCTGTTGCCATGAAGCATTGATTCTTCACTTCATGCTCTTCCTGATCACTCCAATCCCATCCACATCCATCAACAGATACCAGTGCATTTGATGAAGTATCTTGAATTGGCACATTCTTAGTCTGACCAACATTTCCTCCACTTCTCTGAACAGTTCCTCTCTCATTCTGATCAATCTTAGGACTTCTGCACTCCCTAGCAAAATGTCCCATCTTGTGACAGTTGAAGCATTCAACTTTGCTTTTATCAAACCAACTTGAATCACTCCTTTTCTGTACAAAGTTATTTCTACCAGTTCTTTGCATAAACCTTTTTGCTCTTTGAGTAATTAAAGCAATTTGTAGCTTGATATCCATTTCTTCTAGATCATCTCCTTCAAACTGATCTAGATCTTCATTAGTAAGTGATGAATTCACATTACTAGCAAAGAAAGATTCTAAGATTTGATCATTAGAATGAGTAGTACTAGATCCACTTCCTCTAGTACCATAGGATGACCCTTTCTGACTGGATTCAGCCTTTGATCCAGAACCTGCCATTGACATAAAAGCTGAATTATTGTTGTTGCTCCCATAACCTACCTTCTTGATCTCTACCTCAGCTTCAAAATTCCTCAGATCATTGTAGATATCTTCTAATTCCTTTGCTTCCAGATCTGCACTCTGCCTTAAACCAACAGTATACATGGTCCATTCATCACCCAAGGACCTCAAAAACTTCCTGTTCAAATCATCTTTATCAATTTTTACTTGATGATTTTCCAGATCTCCCACAAGCTTTGAAAACCTATCAAAGGTTTGAGTCAGAGTTTCTGACTTTACAGAATTAAAGTTCTCATATTGCTGTTTTAACAGAGATCTTTTGTTCTTTTTGGTGTTATCATTACCACCAAATCTCTTCTCTATTGCTTCCATTAAAACTTTAGCATCTTGACATGCTTCAAAACGCCTTTGATATTCATTTGGAATAGATAACAATAGAGTACTCAAAGCTTTGTACTCTATAGATCTGACTTTTCTTTCTGCCTCAGATGTTGGTGGAGATCTTGGCAGTGGAACACCATCACTGTTTAAGGTCACTGGAGGACCATTAACCACAACTTCCCACATCTGATAATCTGTGAGAAGCATATATTGTCTGATTCTGTTTTTCCACAGATCAAACTCATCAGGTCTAAGCATTGGGATCTTTGTGACCTGGATACCTTCACTACCTTCTGCCATTACTATTATTTAATGATTAAAAAAAATGATCAATAAAACAGTAGAACTGAGATCTTCCTGGATTCAAAACTAAACCGGCTCTGATACCACTTGATAAACCAAGATCTATCTAATAAACTATTAGATAACCACAGTTTTGAATGATTACTAAGAAGTTTGCGGAATAACACTTAGTAATACAATGAAGATCAATATGAATAACAATAACAGAATTATAAAAAGCTCCAATCTTATTAATAAAATAAGACGAATACACTGATTTGTATTAGGGTTACAAAACCTTGAAGCTGCGCAAGAACTGATCACTCAATCTAGGTTAAGGATCTCTATTTATAACACATAGAGTCCTGCTAAACAATCTCCTATAATTATGGAAGCAGTTACAATCCATAATTATTCAAACTCTGACTTCCCTCCTATTCTATATATAAACAGTGTTAACTACCACGACTATACAAACAGTGGTAATTCCTATAACAGTGTTAACACTTATACAATTTACTAGACTAATATACCAACAGTGGTAACTAGCCTAAGCAGTGTTAACTATTGTAAACAAGCTAACAGTGATAACACTAACAGTTGTAACTCTTATCTTCAATCTTCAATAACAGTTGTAATCTTCTACTAACAGTGGTAACCACTTCACCAACAGTGGTAATCCATGAAGACTTCAACTAACAGTTTTAACTCTGAAGACAGTGATAACCAACATACTAACAGTTGTAATACCAGTAGTAACAACAACACTAACAGTGTTAATGCCTTGTGTATTCTTCAACAGCAGTAATAACAGCAGAAATCTTATTTCCCAACACAAACACACTTATTTTAATGAACTTGTGATTTCGAACTATTACCAACGAGTCGTATACACTTTCAAAACTTCAAACATAAACATCGAACAAACAATTGGACATAACTTGGTTGTATGAACACTAACATGGATGGTTAAACTTAGACCTCCACATACTTATTAAATCTCATACGTTTAGGGCGTTAGGAGATTTCGACTAGACTTCTTGGGCTTTAGGCTTTGCTAGCACTCGAACATACTTAACTCAACAGGTGAGTTCACAGCCCCTACTTTTACTGCTTTACTACTTTTGAACAGGGGTGGAAAACATAGTCAACTTTATTGCCACGGGTGCAACTTTTATACAACTGATTTGCTGCAAACTATTTATGACTGCGGTCAACTGTTACAACTTTTCTTTATGAAATGGGATTTCATACGAAAACTAAATTGGGAGTACACTGGAGAACGACCAGCCACACACGTTTTTACAAACTGACTTTTATGAAACAACATTTTCATAAACATCTGAAAAGTCCCTACTTCTTGGGCACAGACACAGAAAGTCCCTACGTCTTGGGCACCCACACAGAAAGTCCCTACGTCTTGGGCACACGCACAGCAAGTCCCTACTTCTTGGGCACATTTATACAAGTCCCTACGTCTTGGGCAAACATAAAGTCCCTACTTCTTGGGCAAGGTGCCATCCTACGTCCTGGATAAAGGCTCTACTTCTTGAGCAGATAAGTCCTACGTCTTGGATGCCAGTCCTACTTCTTGGACACGACTTATACAAGTCCCTACGTCTTGGGCACATAGAAAATCCATGCTTCTTGGGCAACTATCGTTAGGTCCTACTTCTTGGGACAAATTGTTTAGACTGTACTATGGGCAACATTCCACGTTAATTGTATTTTGGGCAACATCCCACGTAAACCGTATTTTGGGTAACATCCCAAACTAAACTTTACTTTCGGACAACATTCCAACAAATGTTATTCAACTATTATGGCAAAACGTTACAAACACATTTGATTACCAAACTTTGCACGCAAACATAAAACCTGTGAATTCACTCAACCTCGTTGTTGACTTTTACTATGTTTTTCAGGGAATTAGCTGCATGTAAAACATACTGCACATATGGAACTCTAGGCGACCCACGAAGTGTTTAGGATGCCCCTTTTGAAACAGATGGATTTCTTTTATATAACTAAACTGTTTAGTCATATTTACGAAATTTACTTTTGTAACTTAATTGCTTTTAACTTATACGATTCGATGAATCGTAAACTTTGTAACTACTCTTGGCATCTTAATATATATGTTCTATTGTAATCATATGCTCTGATATGTATGCATGTACATTGTTGGTGTCATCACCCCCATACTTAACTAAATGCTTCTGCTAACCACAATCAACGAATTTGGGGGTGTGACAGTCAACCTGATGACGTGGCAACATTAGGGTAAAGGAAATTTATGGTAGTTTTGATTTATTTCATTGATCAATTAATTACACGAAGAAAATGAATAGACGTTTGTGTGTGCTCTAGACATACAAAATTGGGCTATATTTATGGATCAAATCTTTACCTGCCGCCTATATCTCACGCTTCACCACTAACTTGTGTGCTTCTTTTTTTGGCTGACAAGATCCAAGCATCGGTAAAGAGTGCTTTGTTTCGCGTGTTTGAGGATAAAATCAAAGAAGGGATGCTCGTTTTCCTAAGTACGTTTGGTGTTGCAGTGAATAATGGCAAGTACCCTATGTTGAGACATCAATAAAAAATCGTTCTCTACCATTGTACTTCCGTTAAGAGATGTGTCAACTTTGATTGTCCCATGTATGGATTTGATTTCTTTCCTTTTGGTGAAATCTTGAGTCACCTTGATGATCCAGACCTCCCCGTTGGTAAATATCTTACATGGAAGTTAATAGTTTACCCTTCTCTGATTTACGAATAGATGTTATCGGTTGTAGATCATTGCAGTGTGACAACCTTTCGGTGTATGATAAAGGATCGGGCCGAGAAGGCAAACGGATGACGTTGGAATTGGAGCACTTGGAGTACGGTGCTTTTGGTCAAAAGTTGAAGTAACTTATGGAACTTAATTTGTTTTGGTTAGTTTGGTCCTTAGGAGCTGCTTGTCTTTGTTGTATGAGGTATTCATTTAGATAGTTGTTAGATTGTTTTGTCTGGTTGTACTATGTTTGTATTGGTTTTATAATTTTAATGGTAGCCTGTAGTTTAAATAAAAAGCAATGTTTTGAAACCCGGGTTGATTCGGTCGGTTGAACCGGTTGAACCGGGACCCGGGCATCTAACCGGGTCAACTAGGAGCGTGTTTTAAGTGGTTTCCGACTCGGGTTGGCTCGGCGGGTTTTCCAGTCGAACCGGTAACCCGGTGACCCGGAACCCGACGGGTGAACATTTTTTTCTTTTTTTTTTACTTTTTAAATTTTTTCGTTAACCAATTAACTGAGAAAAGATATAATTTCGCTAATATGCTTATAAAGTGTGAATATTACGCTAATATTCTTGTAAATGTCATAATTATCGATTTACATATCGTTATTTGAAAGTCTTAGACTACTAAACTTACATATAGACTCCTGATTGTGACATAAATTTAATATAAATTAATATAAATAACAAAATTGTTCAAACCGGTTGACCCAACGGTTCAACCGGTTGAACCGGACCCGACAATTAAACCGGATTAACTCGAAAACCGGGTTTTAAAACGTTGATAAAAATCATAAAAGATCACAACTATCTACAATGATTTATCAGCAAATTACAGGTATGTCGAAGTACCTTTGATTCGTAATGTGTATGTATTTTGTTTTCGTCTATAGCTCATTATTATTATTTTTATTGCATCATACATAACAAAATCATAAAATTCACATTCACACTTTTGCAATGTTATGCAATCAAATTACCCATTCAAATTAAACAAATAATACTTTAAAGTGGATTGCGATGTTACAAACTATCAACCAATTGTTATCTATTACGGAGTATTACCTAAATCTGTTAACAAAATGAACACTAAAATATAAGTAAATAGTACATAATTTAATGGGAGTTGATAGATACAACAAATAAGTTAATCTATACAATAAACTGTACAATCATCAAAACTCACAATATAAACCCAATAAAGCATAATTTTATTGTATGAATAAACAAATTTGTTGTATTTATCACTACCCTAATTTAATACTACACGATTGTTTTCAGATTTATTAAAGTTAAAAAAAATACAAATACTTTTATACATAGGTACTTAAACTAGGTGGGGAAATATGTAATTCTGGCGAGCCATCTAATACCCGATATCTAAACCGGAAGAGTTGGATCATCATCACCAGAAAAAATATACAATCGCAATCGATTTTAACCAAAAACAAAGAAAGCAGCTATGGCTGTAGCTGCTCTTACATTTGCCGCTCACCACATCCTTCTTCATTCCAAACCCAAACCCCCTTCCTCCTCTATCCTACTTTTTAACTCCAAAACCCCCAAAACCAATAATACTTTCAACACTTTTATCATCTCTTCACCTTTTCTTCCTAGACACAAATCAACTCAAACAGCAGCTGCTGCAGCTTCTTCAGTCCTTGAACTTGGTGGTGTTCAAATTACTAAACAAGGTACAATCTTATCTTCCCATGTTTCTTCCCGATTCTTATAATATGAATGCTTTCATTTTGTTATCATGGTTTATTGTTCTATTAAAAAAATGAAATCTTTCTGGATATTAATCAGTGGGGACTATGTGTTTTTAGTTCATTTTCATGCTACAAATTGGGTATTATTATGTGATAACAAGTTCCTTATTTTATTTTCATTTTCTACTTTCACAATCACTTTCACTGCTAAAATAATCTTGTTTTTGAATATGGTGAGATAAAGCAAACATTTTTGTTTCGTTTTCCTACTATAAGAAGCATCCGGCTTTCAAAAATAGTTCAATTTAGTGAGCATGTTAGAGTCTTTATGGTTGGTAATTTCAAGTTTGAAAAGTAGCAACTATTGCTGGAGTTCAGTGTGACCATATTGAAGATGAATTTACAAGTATTTTACTACTACCACCACTAATACTTGTTGCACCTTTTCCGTTTCCTTCCTTAGTTGAATCTTTCTGTTCACCCATTGTGATCAGTACAGTACATTCTATACTGTCCTTATATAAGACGTACGAATAATAGTAATGCATTTTCGGTAAAATGTGAACGCACAGAGGCATAAGTAACAATATTTGTTGGGTGATTGGAATATGGAATAATCAATGCGATAAGGTTTCTTTTATTCTGGTATTGTGGTTAATGGTTTGTTTTGGGTTTGCAAATCTTTCTAATGTGTGCATTTGGACGTTTACAGTTCAGAAAAGAGGTACACATTATAATCCTAGTTTTGCAGTTTCAATTTTACTTTAATCTTTCTTATTGTGTGTCACTAAAGGATTAATCTCTGTGGTAAACTTTATAAAAATGCCCCAGCACGTAATTCTTTTTGATTTACATGCAACTTGTCTTATGCATTATGAACTTGAAACATTGTACTCGCTATTCCAATTGTCTGCATCACTTTCTGGTCTGCTCTATAAGGTTTGATCTAACACTTGTAAACGAATGTGACATTTGTCTATCACGTGGTGCTTCGTATATGGTTTAATGTGAAGTAAAATAGTGTTACATCAGTTCACAGTGTAAAAGTAAATTGTGCGACTCTAAAGCCAAAACTCATCTCCTTTTATCGATCTAGTATTTTGGTGGATCTTATATTATCAATCCATCTGTTAGCTGTGGAGTTAGAAATTTACTGATGGTTAGTATTTTTAATTTGTGTCTGATCTAGATGTGGTGAAGAATGAGCCTACGAATAACGTCCCGGATTTGATATTCACTAAACTTGGACTGCAACTTCATAGGAGAGATCATCATCCTCTAGGGATTCTCAAGAATGCAATATACGACTACTTTGACACCAACTATAACAATCAGTTCCATAAGTTTGATGATCTTTGCCCCATTGTTACTGCTAAAGCGGTATATTTGTTTCTGAAATCTGCCTTTCATTGATAATCAGTTGGTTTTTGTTTTTTATGTTATTTAGGTAGCTCTACAATTGTATCAGTAATCAGTTTTCTTGCATGCTTCTCCGAATCTGGTTGTTTTGATTATAAATAATCACAAAGTTGTAGTCATGATAAGGTATTGCCATGATATCAGGAGTCCTGAAGCATTCTATATGTATTGAGGTTCGGGATCTGTGGTTTGAAGTTCAAGTCAAGTAGGCTATCGAAATGGAACATATTTCTGCATCCTTTCCACATTCTCTATTAACATGAGAAGTCTAACCATATAATAGGCTTGTAATTAGTCTTCCAACAATTTAGATTTTTCTATAAGAGTGTTTAGTAAGTTAAACTTACTAGCTATGGTAGTTCTGATCGTGATAGTACACAAAAGAATACAAAAGTTCTTTTCAGTTTCTTATTTTGTTATTGAAAGTTTGGGATTCTTTATCTGCATGTAAGCCCATTTTAAATGAACATTCAAGATCCTAAATGCCAAATCATTCTGTGTGCAATATCAGTAATACAAGTGAATAGTATAGATGGTTTCACTAGAGGTGCTAATACCATTCCATTTTCATGGAAATGGGTCCAATATGGTTGTATCTTATTAATAACGGGTTAACTATTAAAAACACTATTTAAGGGTCATATAGGTCGAACAGGTCAAATGTTGCTAAACGTGTATTCAAAACTTCCTATATCTGCTATTGACTTATTTTTAAAGAACATATACAAAAAAGGCTTTGCCAGGTTGGCCTGACCTGTCCCATTCTGACTTGCACCTAAAAGTAAATTATTTTGACTTGAATCTACATTTAACTATTTACCAATTGGATTGTCCTGCCTTTATTCTCACCTCTAGTTATCACGTCACATCTTAGTTTATCTAACAGTGGTTTGCAAAGTGTTAGTAATTTGTTTCATTTCTTACACAAATACTATTTGCAGACAAATAAATAGGAGTGATTTTTTTTTTATCTGTAAGAGATTTGCTTATATAGATCATTTCTTTTTTATAAGTTGTACCTACTTTCTCTTAAATTACAGCTAATTCATTATTGCATTATTGTATTTATTAATGGAAAACTTTATTCGTGCAGAATTTTGATGACGTCTTGGTACCTGCTGATCATGTAAGTAGGAGTTACAATGATACATACTATGTTGACGCAGAAACTGTGTTAAGGTGCCACACTAGTGCACATCAGGCTGATTTACTAAGTAAGGGTTATGCCAATTTTCTAGTTACTGGTGATGTTTATCGTAGGGACTCCATTGATTCAACTCATTATCCTGTATTCCATCAGGTATTGTGTTTATTTCTGAAGCAGTTATTTTTTAAAGCTAACTAAGGAAGTGTTTGGGTGTGTGATTATAGCCAATAGTCAGTTTTGAGTACAAGTCATCCAGGTGGTTTGGGTAAATTACTGGATAGGGTTAGCTTGAAGTTGAACAACCACTTTATTTTCCAATTACTGTACTTTCTAAACAACAAATTGTATTATGATAACAAAAATGATATTCATAAAAATAGTTGATTTTAAATGAATTGATTCAGGTCATTGTGAGAATTTGAATACAGTCAATTCACATGAGGCAACTTTTGCTACATTCGACCCATTTATATTTTAGCTAATGTTTTACACTTGACCTAATATTAATAGAACCCAACCAATTTGACCGAATTCCATGTAAAAGTTATGAAAAAATTCCAACTTCTAGTTTTAAATGTTTAATATAATAATTATTATTGTGATATTCCTGTTTAGGGTCAAAACTGCTTACTGAGAAAAATGTGCATTTACCTACATATACCTAACTTAATTCAACTGGTTTATTTAATTATTATATTCCAGTTATTCAAATTGCAATACCAAGTTTCAAACATCCAAACAGCCCCAAAATAATGTATATCTTGTATGCATAGTGAATATGTATAAGTGTGTGTGTAGATGGAAGGAGTTAGAGTCTTCAGTCCAAGTGATTGGAATGGTTCTGGCATGGACGGCACTTTATATGCTGCACAGGATCTTAAAGCATGTCTTGAGGGTTTGGCATGTCATTTGTTCGGTAAAAGATTGTAGTTATGATTTAAAAGTGATATTTTATAAGTAGTCGTCACTTCATGATTCAGAATGTAATATGGATATTCCTTAAGTTGACATAGAAGTAACTAAAACAAGCCATCATTTACTATGTTGCCAGCAATAAAAATGTACTTGTATATATTTCTAAGTAAAGAAGCTAATACACTTTATCCATTATAATATTCAGGTGCGGTCGAAATGCGTTGGATTGACTCTTATTTTCCGTTTACAAATCCTTCTTTTGAACTGGAGATATTTTTCCAGGTGAAGTTTTATCTTGATCTTTGTTCCTGCTGCAAGTGTTTTTCAAGAACTTCGACCTAGACTAGCTTTTTGTTAATTATTCTCATTTCATTTATCATTGTTCTCTTTGGAGCGTATAAATGCTTAGTTCTTGAACTTGCAATATATAAGGCATGTAACTCTCGTTCCCCTCACAGGTTTCCTCACTATAAAAGTTCACAAAATGGTAACTTGTTTGTTTAAAAAATAAATGATATATATTCTTTTTCAGGTAAGGTTTCACCTCTAGTTGTATTTATTTGCCAACTAGTAATTTTTAACACATATTAATGACATTGATTTTGGATCCAAAAAACGTGTAATTCACGTTCATTGAGTGACTTTTAGATATATTGACCAGTGGTCAAATTCTTATCACGAGCAATGTAGGTTGGGAAAAGCTTGCATAGTATATTTCCGCATTTTTTTGCATAAACATACTTGTCTCATCCACTCTTACAAAACCAAGAAAAGTCACGGTACCGGGAACACTTTTTGGTATGGGTCGAAAATGGCAGGTTGCAATTTCCCCAAACACTTTAGTTCAAAATTTACAATTATAATATACACACAGTTAATAAAATATAATTTCAGAGCTGTGTTGTATCAAGAATAATAACTAAAATTTTGAAGAATAATTTGAGGTTATATGCATTGGAAGTATACTTCAGGTCACTTACAACCTGTTCAACCCATCTAAACAGTTTCTATTTAGTAAATTCCTTTGTTGATTATTACTTCTTAAGCCATTAGAGATAAAAACAAAACATTAGTCGACTCATTAGCAAGTAAACGGTAGATTTTTCTCCCTCTAATGTTTACCCTACCCGTAAGGTATTTCCTGGTCAGATAGTGTTGCAGTTCAAATCTTTTAGTATCCGTGTAAAGGCTGTGCTTAAGCCTTGATGTATATTTTAACAATTATGTAGTGTTGAATCATTCAGGAGAAGTGGTTAGAGGTCCTTGGTTGCGGAGTGATGGAACAAGAAATATTAAAACGAGGTGGGAAGACTGATAATGTGGCATGGGCATTTGGACTTGGATTGGAACGTTTAGCAATGGTCCTATTTGACATCCCAGATATTAGACTCTTTTGGTCTACTGATAAGCGATTCACTTCTCAAGTAATTTATTACTCCCCCATCGATCAAATCTAATTTATATGACTAGTGAAAATAGTTTCATTTTTTGAATATAAATAGATGGATTTTTTTTTACTCTTGTAAAAGCTAATATAATTTTAATGATCTCCATTACTGTTGCAGTTTACTAAAGGTCAACTTGGTATAAAGTTCAAGCCATTTTCAAAGGTATGAATCAGCATCTTTGTGCACAAGCTTTGCCAAAGCTTTATTTGAACTATACTATTTTTGACTTATTATAAATGGAAAAAATTGTGTTTGGTGAATCACCGATGATTGAGTTGTGGCCCTGTTAAATCCATAACCCATTTAGGCCTTGTGTACTTCCTTTTGGGGATCCTTTGTGTTTATAATAGAGCACACTTTCAGAAAAGCTATGCATATGTGAGATTCTCCAAATTCTGAGTTGTCAATTACAATTCATGCTACTAAAAGGGGCTGCTTTGGTTGTATTTAAACTCTAAGGAGTCAAATGCTAAACCTTACCCAAAATAGAAATGTGTCAAATGGGTTGACCAGTTCAAGTGGATGACAAATCGGTATAAGTCTTCTCAAAATACTTGAGACCTTCTAAATCATTTTATCATAAGATTGTATTTTTATAAAAACTGATGTCCATCTCTACTTTTATTTGATATGTTAACACTTAAATAAGTGGGTAGATAGATCATAGAGGTGTTCATAGGTTGGCCCAACCTGACCCATGGGAACCCATAAATAATACTTACCAATTTTCAAGCCGTGATCCAACCTGCCCACTTTTCCAGCTCTATACCATTTCTACTATACATGGATGATAGTATGTGCAATGTCCACACAGTAACTAGCGTTAAGCCTGTCAGACAAACATAGCATGTAGGATCCACTGGCCTACACGTGGCTTTTTAGCAGATCCAAGCTTTTTTACTGGAGTATGCATTATCAAAATAGTAATAATTTTTTCCTTTTCCAGAAAATATACTGGAATATCTTTTAACCATTTTTACAACAGACCACTACAATATGTTTTTCACCGTATGCATGAATGGGGCTTGTGTGAGGCAATTCATCTTTCTTAAATACCTTTTCATATTACTCCTTGTATAATTTCACTGGGAGCAGATAAAAGGGCAAACATCCATACTATTAGCTTGATAAATAATAGTTGTTGTAAAAAACATTTTATGTTTTATTTGCAGTATCCACCTTGTTACAAAGACATGAGTTTCTGGATCAACGATTCATTCACTGAAAACAATCTTTGTGAGATTGTCAGAGGTGTTGCTGGTGATCTTGCCGAGGAGGTGTGAATCATTTGCTTTCTCTTTATTGTTACTTGATTAATCATTAAAGTTTTCACTACATCTGATAGAGCCAAAATCATTCATAAATCTTTCTGATTTAACAATATATATATATATATATATATATATAGGAGTAGGATCTAGAAGAAGGTTTTTTAGGGAGAGAAGAGGGAGAAGGATTTTTTGTTACTATGATTCAGTATTTTTATTCTAAGATTCAAATTTTTATTATTATAACTTTTGAATCATATCAACAAAAGACTTAATCTTATTAATAAACTATTGAACCAAAGCAATAAAATGTAGAATTATATTGATAAAAAATTGAATCTTAGCAATAAAATATTGAATCATAGTAAAAAAAAATCCTTCTCCCTCTTCTCTCCCTAAATTTTCTTCTTTTTTGATCTTGTTACTATATATATATATATATATATATATATATATATATATATATATATATGTATGTATATATATATGTATGTATGTATGTATATTAGAATTAATATAGTATAACAATCATTCAGGTAGTATTGATTGACAACTTCACCAACAAGAAAGGAATGACTAGTCATTGCTACAGGATCACATATCGCTCCATGGAGCGCTCTCTTACTGATGAAGAAATAAACGAGCTACAGGTATATTTTCTTCACAGGACATGAAATCCATTTCAGCTTCCTTTAAATCCTCTTACTAAATCCAACTCACTTTAGCTATATGAACTTTACAATTTGTTGTATATTGTTGCAGTGGAATGTCCGAGATCAGGTGCAAAGCCAGATGAATGTTGAACTAAGATGATTTTCGATGTGCTTAATGAAATTTTGTGAATACCTTCCATAAATTTAAAATGGCATACTTAATGTTTTTTTTTTTTTTAATTTCATCGGTGAAGCCAATTCATAAGTTGCAATTTTACTTCCAATTCAACATTTGTAATCCTAATCCTTTCTTTTAATGCTTAATAATTTCGACATTGCTACATGTTTTATTTTGGTCTCAGCTTTAAGAAAAAATGGAACGGAAAATTTTATTATACACTATGCCCAGTTTTTGTGCATCTCGTGCTGCAAAAAGGTGAATATAATGGACGCCAATCAAGTTTGTGTGGAGATGTTTTTTTTTTTACATCAAGGACACAGGATTCCCGGCGAAAGTCGAACATTTTTGGATCAGATGTACATAACCACTATTCCCATGATCGTTTCATGACTTTTTTTCCGGACTATCCAATATGTTTTTAACATCCTCTTTGTATAACATTGTTATTGTTAATTTGATCAATTATATGGCTGCCTAACATATATTTAGTACATTTATTTGCTCACGTTAGAAAAAATGAATAAAAAAAAAAGAAAAAAAACTTACACAGAGAATACTTACCCAACATTCAAAAGGCTTTCATGGGGAACATTAAAGATGAAACTATGCTCCCTGCATATATATCTTCCTCAAGAATGCATGCAAGTAATCAAATACAAATCTTGTTATAAACCCCTGTATCCCTCCATGCTTTTATAACTGTGTTACCCAATATGTGTGCCACCCCAGCATCCCGACACCTAGTTATAAATTCCATTTCATTGATCTTTGTACAACCAGATGATGACCCAGAATCACTAACAGAATCATTTGATGGAACCGTGAAATCAACAACATAGGAAAATGTGTCATCATATAAATTTTTAGAATGGTTGTTTTCTTGGTCATATACACTGTAGTCATCAGAATCAGAGCTTCCATCCATCAAAGACTCAATTTTTGCAAACAAAAAGATGCTATCCAATACTTTTCTTTCAAATTCATCATATCTTTTACGGTCTTTATACCCATACCTTGCAACACATCTAAACATATTCTTGGGCACAATTTGTCTCACCAAGAATCATTCCGATTCGGGGACCGAATAAACTGGAAGTGATTTCATACACACGAAAATGACTACACTATGGATTGCGGGGAGATTAGTTATAAAATGGGAAAAATATGTGGGACCCCACTTGCTAGCTCGGTGTACACGAGCCCAATCCCAGGTACGCGAACAAGGCCCAAACTTGGACCAAGATTCAGAATCCAAGCCATTGAGATCCTATTTTGCATTTCAAACTCATACCTTTTAACTGTGCCATAATGCCATACATACATGATGAGAAGAAACAAGGCCGTTATCGCCAGTGGGACCCAAGCACCCTGATCAATCTTGATGACGACTGCTGAAAAATAAGTGCATTCCACTACTAGTGATAAGAATGTCATGATGAAGACGAGAATCCAGTTACAATTCCAAACAAGTATCATGATTAATATCATACAGAGATGAATTTGAAACTTTTCGAACTTTGAGGATATTCAATGACAATGGTAGTTATGGGAACTCAAATGTGTTTTAGATATACTCCAACAGGTCAAACGGGATAGTTTTGAAACTAAGCTAATTCTGCGAAAGACAAAATTAACAATACATAGAACCCCTTAAATTGTTATCATATATGTGATACCTCCTAATTTGTTTTATTACAAAAGTAGACAATCATATAACAATACTGTTTTCGATAAATATTATGTACGAAAAAGTACAAGCATTGGAAAAGTTTTGAAGGTCAGCTAGACCAGAGCCTTTTGGACCCATATTAGAAGATTATCCATTTTAACCCATTACCTAACTAGAAATGTTGCCACATCTAATAGTAAGGATTGGTGTTTGTATGTTTGTTTGTGCAGCCAACTTTTCCGGGGTTGGGGGTGGAAGGTGTCGGAATTAGTCGGGGCCGCTATTCAAAAACTTAAAACCACCATGGAAAACCTCTATAAGTGAGGCTGCTTCCATAAACTCGTCCGGTGTGAACGCGTCTAAATCACAGGAATCTACAACTAATCGATACAAACACACTAGCGGAAATAGCGTATTTGTATAAAACGTAAATTACGAAATCGGAATGCTAAACGTAAATAAAAGTATTGTACTTTTATTTATTTGTCAATGAAGCTTACAACCTATTAGCTTTATTTTTCTCTCACACAAATTCTCTCTAAGAATATTACAATGAAAGACCGAGTTAAACAAATGAACATAACACTCCTATATGTATACAACTATGACCTGTGACCTGAGTTTCGCTGTATGCGAAACTTAAACATAAGTTTCGCACTAATCAGAGTGTTGCATATTATAATCAATCTAAGCTAAATGTTATATACAAACTATTGTCACAAAATGTTAGAACATTATGTTCTAACATGGACATCTACATTAGAGTCTGTGTGCTTGACAAACAAGAATACTCATTCGGGTTGAAGGAACATAAGTCTTGATATTTTATTATTTTACATGATTTACCTTTTAATATTTTTATTTCTACATTTTTAATACATATTTTCATAACTATAACAGCTAAAAACAGCACCGATAGTTTAAGAGAGAAAAAAAATTCTTGATTTGAGGAAAATAAAAAATACACAAGATAAAAAAAAACGACTTAGATATGCTGCGAACCCATTTGAACTCCCAAAATCTTTTGGACATATTCAGACCCCTAGAACACCTAGTCTTGACTAAATAAAGAACCCGATGGGTTAAGTTTCCACATCCAATAATCATCTCGAGTAACCAATATTAACAAGTTTGATAATAAAGTATAATATAATACGTGTAAAGCGATTAAATAGAACATAACAATTCACCTACTTGACATTTTCCTTAAGATAATAATAAACAAATAGAAAGACTAGTTGCCTCAGAGACAAGACCATACATGGTTTTTCCACAAGAATATGAACATTGTTTCAATATTTAAACATAAAAGTATAAAAGCAACACAATTATAACAAAGATAACCAAGAAGAAAATAACAAAAATCTTCAAATCTTGGATAAAGTCATGTCCATGTTGAGCATCTTCATAACTTCGACCCCAGTATGTCCATTTCTTTGCAGGTTTTCCAGATGCAAAACATAGTGTACCTGTCACAAAAAATAAAGCTACATAAGCACCAGACTGTTTTATAAAGAATTTTGAACAATAGGAGTATTTGTTACCTTCAAGCAGTGGGGGCTGGTCGAATGGAGAACAAAGCGTCTTAGCAGCTTCTCCGGTCTTCTCTTTTGTCTTAGTTTGCACTTGCTTCTCGACTTCCTGAATCGTTATAACATCCACAACAAGTCAGAGTTATAATGATATGTGAACCAAAAATGGCATATGACTAGATTCGCAATTTAACAAAACCTATACATTAAAGGGTAGACAGATCAAACGGGTAAAATCAATAAAAAGTGGCTATCAAAAAAACAATTCAAATGGGTCAGATGCTTAGATAGCCATCCAAATTATGTATTTTAAGAACTTAAAACCTCTTAAAAAATCTAATTCAGTAAAGTAAATATAGTTTTTGTGATCAATTTTGACACACTGATAATAATAACAAAAAAGAACAAGGCAATTTTTTAGTCGACCAAACCTTAGCAGTAAAAAAAAAAAAGATTGACACCACCCAACCCCCCACCTTCCCCTCTCTTTGCCACCAGTACTACAAACTATTACCTCCTCATCACACCATGGAGCCAAGATCAACTTGTTCTGGCTAAATGCCTCAAGAAATTCATCCCAAGTTTTGATAACTTGAACACACGCATCTCGTTTTTGCTTGGCAGTATTAAACAGGGTTTGCTGAATATCATTCAGCAGTCCCTTTACTTTATCACCCAAATCAGTCATAGGAATATTGACTTTTTCTCCATTGTCACGACGAACAGTACGCACCTAAAATACACACATATCAGGCTTTTATAAAAGCACTTGCAGTTAGTAACTAAACAAGTATGCTGTCTTACCTGGTCATTGGCAAGATCCTTTGGTGCTATTTTAATCCTGAGGGGGACAACTTTCATTTCCCAATAAGAATACTTCGAACCAGGAGTATAATTCTCTCTAAAGTCTGCTTCTGCACGAATACCTAAATCACATAACGTTTTTACAGTGGCTGAACAAGCACTAATTATTGCTTCAGCATCAGCAGATATGGAATATATGGGAATCACAATAACTTGTACTCCAGCAACTTTAGGGGGTAAGACCAGGCCTTTATCGTCACCATGAACCATCACCATCACCCCGATCTGTAAACAGCAACACTTTGAAACCGTGACACATAATTTAACACAATTTGAAACACTTAATGAAAATTAACAGTTACCATTCTAGTACTGTACGCCCAGGAATTCTGCCAGACCATAGCCTTTCTTCCCTTTTCATCCTCGAAGTTAATTTCAAACATCTTAGCAAAGTTCTGGCCCAAGCAATTTGAGGTTGCACCTTCTACACCACGTCCGGTGTTTGGTATGAAGGCCTGCATGCATGGAATAATTGTTATGACAAATATGGGGTATCATATATCATTAATTTAGAGGTGACAACATGGGTCAAGATTGCCACCTCTACATTTCTAAATGTATCTTACAAGTACCTCAACAAAAGTAGTGTATAGTCCATCAGAAAACTTCTCCAGCTCACTTTTCTTCCCTTTCACAACAGGGACAGCCAAGTACTCCTCATATAGACGTCTGTACAGTTCAAGGATTTCAAGAACCTATAAATATAGTTAGACACTGTTAAATGGGCCATCGTACAGATAAATCTTATTATATTTCATGAATAGAACAGACTCATTAATGAATGGCCAGGCGATCATTAATATATCACACGTGATTGACCTTAATTTGATACCTCGGTGTCTGCCTCCTCCTTCGTTGCATGTGCTGTGTGTCCTTCTTGCCAAAGAAACTCACGAGTCCTACAAAAATGTAAGGTTTTGCATTTATGCACGAGACAATTATAAACAAAGAACCATGAAATGCTATAAGTAAACATGAATAATATATAAAAAAGCGCCATATACCACCTAACAAATGGAGTTGGGTTGCCGTCTTCCATTCGAACAGCATTTCCCCATTGATTGAATTTTATGGGCAAGTCACGATGTCCCCTGATCCGCTTAGAAAAATAAGTAGATATGATGGTCTCACTAGTTGGGCGAATTGCAATTAGATTTTCCAAATCAGATTCACCCTGATTTGGTGACCCACGCAACCTACAATTTTAAATCATAGAATGCAATTTCAATCAATAAGTATATTATATTAACGAATGCAATAAAGTGATGTCCTAAGATTGCCAAAGACTTCATATAACATACCTCAGGAGAAAAACTCTCACTGAGATCCTTCTCCTTTTGTAGAACATTCTTGGACACAAAAAGTGGGAAGTAACAGGGTTTAATCTGCATCTTCTTAATTTCTGGATCAAAGAAGTTCTGCATAACGATTACAGAAAAGATAAAATAGTTTAAGCCATCATGTTTTTCCAAATCTGTTGGCGGAAAATAGTAACACTAAAAGAGCAAGAGAAGTATCAAAACATATGAGTAATTGATTAAACTTTTAATTCCATGCTTACTTGCATTATCTCCCAAATGGCCATTGTCCATGGCCGGAGGATGTAACAGCCAGATATGTCATAATATTCGATCATTTCACTCTTTGTAACAACCTATAATTAGAGATTTAGAGCCAAAGAGAATAGTCTAAAAATAAAACAAGTATCAAACAGAAAAAATATATATATATTCTACTATATTGACATATATTTCCTCATTTTTCTACTGTAGTGCAACAAAGGAAATTTCCTCTATATGATTTCTACTAAAAAGTTAAATATTAGATATGATTAGATGGACGCGTATGAAATACCTCCGAATACCACTCCTCAAAGTTGCCATCTTTAGTATTAGTGAGATGTAGAGCAGTCACCATTCCCATCCGTCTGCAATCACAAAGTTTATGACATTACTAATTGTTTCTAAATATATGTAGAGCATTCAAGTATTCAACCATCTCTCTTTATGTCAAGTTTATGTCAAGGGAGCAACGCAGTGCAAAAAATAGTTATTAAGATCAAACATAAACCATCAAACAATATCATACGTAAAAAGCCTGATCTTAATACTAATCTAATACAAAAATATTGAACCACACGTAATGTATATGTATATATGTATATCAATGATAACAGAATTTAGCAAAAGAGCTTACTAAACCAGACGTATACGACCCCAGCAATGACAAAGAGATTTGATAACTTGCTTTTATTTTGTGAAATACTAAAAAAATTCGACTATAATCGCATGTGCTTGGGGTTTTGGTACCGTAGGAGACAAGGTAGGAGGGTTTAATGAATGATTTAATTAATTAATTAATTTAGGTATTATTGGACTGATTTATATTGAGGGATTATTCGGTTTACTTGAGTCCTTAATTTTTAAGCCCAACTGAGCCCATGGATTAATTTGTCCGATTATCAAAAGCAATAATTTATTATTACTTTTCTGGTTCAAATTTTGTTGTAGACAATAAAATAATTTTACTAACATCAGCAAGTATGATATTAATATTAAAATTTAAAAGGAATCAAGCAAATTAAAACCATCTACCGGCCAACTTAATTTGGAACAAGTGTACAACACTAGTTAAAATTGTTAAATAGAAGGTCAAATTAAGGAAAAACTATAAAAAATTAATAAATAAATAAACAAAACAAAGTAATACATGTATCAAAACAAGTTACCAATATAATTGATTCTCAGTATGCAGATAAAAGTTATCAAGATAAAGATGACAAAGATGGCTCTAAAGAGCCATCTTTATCTTGATAACTTTTATCTGCATACTAAGAATGAATCAATTATATTGGTAACTTGTTTATGGTCCTTTTTTATTCTCTTTTTGCAAAGCAATATTTATAAACAAAACCCACCTCAAACAAAGGGTTAAAAAACAAGAAACTTTTGTTATGGTCTAAAGGTCATCTTCAAAGAATACTCCAAACTCCATATTTGAAGTATGCCGTTGTGAAATTCATCCCCAACCATGCTCTAGAAACATACTCTAAATATGGAGTATTGTCACTTTTGCTTCAAATATGGAGTATAATATTCATGGTACTCCAAAATCTCCATTATCATTTACAGAGTACATGGTTCATGGTTGGACATGAACCATTCTTGGAGTATGAAAATTCTTAAAAGTTCTTGATCTTGTATTTCCTTCATATCACAGAAGACTTGGTTTTTCAAATATTCAATTAAAACGATGACGATAATATAATGATATTCTAATATTTGTTAAATTCTTTCAACAAATTTTGTCAAATTTATGATTATCTATGCATTTGAATGCGAGTTAAACTTGAATATTGCGTTCAGCCTCGTTACCCAAACTAACAGCACAACCTTATTCCAAAGAAAATGAGCAGGTTTCCATCCTCACCATTGTGCTTATTTGCTGGACTATATATTGGCATTTGATATTTTACTAATGATATAACTATAAAATATTAGTTTTCATCATAGACAAGACCAAACATGGTTTTCCCACATACAAGGTCAACAATATGAACAATTGATTCAATTTTTGAACACGAAACAGCACAATTATCGCATTAGTAAAACCAAGAAACGAAAAACAAAATTCCTCAAATGTTGGATATGGTATTAATGTTGATAATCTTAATAACTTCTACCCCAGTAAGTCCATTTCTTTGCAGGTTTCCCAGATGCAAAACATAGCGTACCTGTCACACACAAAAAAATATATAATAAAAAAAAATAAAGCTATATAAGCACCAGACTGATCTTTTAGGTCGGCAATTGATTAATTAATTACTCCGTATACCAATACTACTTAATTACTTATGTAGCCTCTAATAATACCTTCAGGCAGTTCGGGCTGGTCGAATGGAGAACAAAGCGTCTTAGCAGCTCCAGTCTCTCCTTTTGTCTTTGCTTTCACTTCCTTCTCAACTTCCTGAAGCATCAATACGACAATACTTTCAGAACAGGCTATAATTATAATAACATGTGAACCAAAAAGGTAGATGCCTGAAAGTAGATTGGCAAATATAACCAAGTTATTTACTAAATATGAATATTTTACACAATTGATTTTCCCATTTTTGGCATATCATATATGCAGTCAGCATAGATGGTAAGTGCTGTTGACCAATTAGATATTATGTAAATCTTTTCCTTATTCATTTTTGACCCCTCAAGTATTTGATAAAAATACATTAGACCACTCTTTCTAATTAATTGTATGCGCAGTCAACCGCACAATTCAAATGATTTTCCCTTTAATTAAATCAACTCATTTACAACCCGAAAGCCACCAGTACTACAAACTATTACCTCTTCATCACACCATGGCGCCAAGATCAACTTCTTTTGGCCTAATGCTTCAATAAACTCATCCCAAGTTTTGGTAACTTGAACACACGCATCTCGTTTTTGCTTAGCAACATTAAACAGGGTTTGCTGAATATCATCCAGCATTCCCTTTACTTTATCACCCAAATCAGTCATAGGAATATCGACTTTTTCTCCATTGTCACGACGAACAGTACGCACCTAAAAATACACACATCAGGCTTCGAAAAAAGCACTTGCAGTTAGTAAAAAGTACATTGTCTTACCTGGTTGTTGGCTAGATCCTTTGGTCCTATTTCAATCCTAAGGGGGACACCTTTCATTTCCCAATGAGAATACTTCCAACCAGGTGAGTAGTTCTCCCTAAGGTCTGCTTCAGCACGAATACCTAAATCGCATAAAGCTTTTACAGTAGCCGAACAAGCGCTTATTATTTCTTTAACATCTGCATCCTTGTAAGGAACGTGAATCACTATAACTTGTACTGATGAAACTTTAGGGGGCATGACCAGGCCTTTATCGTCACCATGAACCATCACCATCACCCCAATCTGTTAACAACAACAGTTTGAAATGGTTAAATATAACATAACGCCTTATGCAAGACATGATAAAAATTGCCAGTTACCGTTCTAGTACTGTATGCCCAAGAATTCTGCCAGACCATAGCCTTTTCTCCCTTTTCATCCTCAAAGTTAATCTCAAACATCTTAGCAAAATTCTGGCCCAAGCAATGTGAGGTTGCACCTTGTACACCACGTCCAGTATTTGGTATGAACGCCTGCATACATGGAAACACTTGTTATGACAAATATCATTTAAGATTCCATTAGAGGTGACACGATCAAATAGGAAAAGGTAATAATTATTATGGGTCAAATGGAGGGGTTTGGTTAACCTGCCGGCACTTATTGTTCATATTTGAAATAATATCAGATAACTAAAGCCCAATTTATGCTTGCAAAGATATTATTATTACAATAGTAATCTCAATTTCAGATAAAATGTCTTGGGAGGTTTTATGCATTAAATAATAGATTTCAGTGACTTTAAACCCTGTATGACCCATGCCCTTTTTGTTATACTTTTAAATTTGGCCATTAAGATAGAAACACAGCCTAACTAAATACATTCATTCGTAAATGGAACAAAATAACCATCTCTATATTTCAAAAAGCTTCCTACAAGTACCTCAACACTAGTTGTGTATAGTCCACCAGCAAACTTCTCCAGCTCACTTTTCTTCCCTTTCACAACAGGGACGGCCAGGTACTCCTCATATAGACGTCTGTACAGTTCAAGGATTTCAAGAACCTAAAATACATCATTAGTCAAAGTC
The DNA here is from genome assembly GCA_963422505.1 of Pseudognaphalium luteoalbum. Classification (NCBI taxonomy): domain Eukaryota; kingdom Viridiplantae; phylum Streptophyta; class Magnoliopsida; order Asterales; family Asteraceae; genus Pseudognaphalium; species Pseudognaphalium luteoalbum. Next base: position 62,312,644 of record OY730192.1, on the reverse strand, counting down.
AGATAGACCATTTACATCAGTACAAACACATCAATAGAAATGATTACAGTGTGTTTGACCAAATTTTATACCTCAGAATCTGCCTCCTCCTTCGTTGCATGTGCAGTGTGGCCTTCTTGCCAAAGAAACTCACGACTCCTACAATAATGTAAAGTTTAGCATTGCACAAGCAAATTAACTAATCAAAAGCCTAAGTTCATAATGCATGAGGAAATTAACTAAAGACAAAAACCATGTGATGTTACAAGTAGACATGCAAAGTAACAAGGGATATCAACTAGCACCAAATAGCACCTGATAAATGGAGTAGGGTTGCTGAATTCCCATCGCACAACATTGCACCATTGATTAAGTTTTAAGGGCAGGTCACGGTGTCCCCTGATCCACTTAGAAAAATATGGATACATGACAGTTTCACTAGTTGGGCGAATGGCAATAGGATTTTCCAAATCGGAGTCACCTGATTTTGTGACCCAAGCAACCTACAATTTTAAATCATAGAATACAAGCATATTACACTAACGTAAGCAATAAGGTGATCCTTGTAGATCACAAGCACAACATTATTGGACCTAAGACTGCCAAGTACCCCATAAAACATACCTCAGGAGCAAAACCCTCAATGTGATCCTTCTCCTTTTGTAGAACATTATTGGACACAAAAAGTGGGAAGTAACAAGGTTTAATCTTCATGTTCTTAATTTCTGGATCAAAGAAGTTCTGCAAAACGATTATTGTAAAAATAAAAAAAATTAAGCCATAATGCTTTTCCCAACCTGGTGACAGAAAATAGTAAAACTAAAAGAGCAAAAAAAAGTATTACAACAGATATTTAATTAAACCTATAGTTTCGTGCTTACCTGCATTATCTCCCAGATGCCCATTGTCCATGGCCGGAGGATGTAACAGCCAGATATGTCATAATATTCAATCATTTCACCATTTGTAAGAACCTATAAGAACCAATAAAATATGACTTTTAATTAAATCACTATAAAACCCAAATAATTATATCCTTCTACAGGTTTTGGTTAAATGTGTTGATGTATATCATTGATTTTCCTAATGTATTGCAGAAAGTACAAACGTTCTTTCCTGGGAATGTTTACACTAAATGTTCATAAAATAGGTCTTGTAGAAGACCTTAGCAGATGACCGCTAATTATTGATGTGTCATATAATGATATGGACATATATGCTACTACAGTTCTTTTAAGAATATATGTTGAGTCCATTTTTTTAGAACGGTATCTGTTGAGCCCATTTACTATACACTGTCATTGTAAAAGGTACAACTAGATCACAAGAATCCGACCATATACTGAGTAATGATGATCGACATCATCTATGAGTTGGTCATTGCAAAATTTCTTTACATTGACAAAATGTAAACAAAAAAAAAATACTCTTCTCTTGCATATGTAGTTACAAGTTTATCTCTCGATAATCCATACATGAAATACATATATATATTACAAACCTACAGCGTATGAAATAAATTAAAGTTGGAAACACAATAGTCATGCCATATACCTCAGGATACCATTCCCCAAAATTGCCATCTTTAGTATTAGTTAGACCTAGACCAGTCTCCTTCTTCCTTCCCTCTGCCATCACAAATATTAGGACATTAGTACATACATAACACATACACATGCGTATTTTCTATATATGGAATTCACGTATTCAACCACCTATCGCTCTGTGCGTGTGTGGGCAACGGAAGCAGCGTAAAAGTGGCAATCATATACAATTATAGGAATCTGATCCTAAAATTAATCCAACACAAAATTCTGCTGTTTTTTACCTGCTATAAAACATCATTATTTATATCTACCAGTTTCTCTCAGGTTTACATCAATTGTGAAACTGAAAACTAAGTTATCTAACATTTCATCTATCTGCAACATATTATTTACACCTATTTCCATCACAGGAACCAACATCCACTTCTATAAGGCACAAACAAAATCGATCTTATTCAACAGAAACTATATGATTTGATCTAATTAATAAGTTCAACATTAAACATCTCTTTTCGTTCAACATCGTACAAAAAACACTTACTACTGGATTTATTCAAACTGTAAGTATGTAAGTATTTGATATAATAACAGAATTAACAAAAAAAACTCACTACTGGATTTGGCCGGAGCATTAGATTTGTCGGCTTTAGCAGGTTTATTTCCACCGGCCATAACTTTGGACTTAAACTGCAAATCAACAATCAAATTTATAAAACCTAGAAATAAGATGCAGCTAAGCTAAGTAAGAATATACTAATTTCAAGTAAATTTGCAGAATGCGGTACGTTCTTACTGGTTGCAAAAGCACAATCAATCGGAATCAACTTAAACTCACCACGGTCGAATTCGTGTTGCTCCGGTCAACTGCCGGCGTGATTGTGGATCGAGTGGGAACTAAAAAAGATGTGAAAATGATATAAAACGGGATACTGTTTCGAGTTATGTAATCCCAAAACCCTAACGTGCACCTATTAAGTTACCACTACACCCCTCTTTGACTTACACTTTCATGACTAGCCCTTCAAGTTTTATATCATGTTCAATTGCATGCTTACTTTATCGTTGATAATTTAAGAAAGAAAAAAAAATAATGATATACGATTTTAACATCCGTTTTTAAAGTTCTTACTATGAAAGTAGTAAAATACAATATAATATAGTTAGTATTCAATTGGTTTTTCGTATAAATCGACTAACTGAAAAGATGCTGACAATATATTAAGATAATTGAAATGATCGTAATAAATCAAGTAGTTAATAAGCATTTTGTCTTGTGATAATGATGGAGGTTGTGGAAGAACGGACCTTTGTGTTTCTGGAGGCCTACAATTGTGTAACAAAAAGGTTGCATAAAAAAGGTCCAAAAACGGCTCCGTTTAGAAGATATAGTCAATTTTATGTTGTTTTTTTTTGTTGAAATTGCACTTTTGCGTTTTGGCCGGCACGTTATGTTTTTAGGCCTAATTTGAAATTTTGGTTGTTACTTAGGGTTTATGTGACATTATAAAGAACTCGGTTTTTGTTTCTAAAGAAATCGAATTTTTCTCTCAATTTTGCTTGCAATTGAGTTGAATTATTTCTTAACATCGGTATTCTTCGTAAATCAACGATCGTTAGAAGGGATTTTTTCTGAGTATTCGTAGAATAACATGAGTTAACTCGTATTCCATTTTTACACTACATTAGATAGACACGGTATAAAACTTCAAAATAGCATTTTCTTTTGACCCTATTTTCTTTTATCATTCAAAAAGATAGTTCAAGTATAATGAATAATGCTACAATTACTGAACAAAGAATCATCGGGAATACAAAACTATATTAACTGAATTTAATGCTCAACCAATTCCGTTTTATGCTTTATTGTTAAAAGGTTGTAATCGATAACTCAAACCGGCACATCTCTTACTTGCTCAATGATTATCAACATATAAAAGAAAGGAGCAATACATTTTCCTACTCAACCACTATTCACCAACTGAAACTTATATAATCTTAAAAAAGACAAATGACCATTCGACTTATCTATCTCTTCTATCTAATAAAAAAGAGTTTAGACCATCTCTAATAGGAAGTTTATAAGGAAGTCCATGGTGATTTGGATCTTACATGGAGTCCATAGAATAATCTTCCCATTAGAAACTCATGTCTATTTGAAAGTTTATAATCAAAGTCCGTACTCAAGGACAAAGGTCCATACTCATGGACATAGAATTAAACAATAACTAGCATAGAGTATTGTAAAATTAAATAATAAAATGTAAGTGGGTTCGATTATGGACTTTGTTAAGTTTATAGAAGTAGTTGGGTAAGTTTATATAAGTGAAAGTTTATAGAACGCTGATGTGGCATGATGTGGCAGTGCTATGGACATGGTGAAGTCCATAGCATTGTGGATGGTCTTATGCTGATGTCATGAAGCTGACTTGGCGAATTCTTAGGTTGTTTGCATTAATGACGTGGCACATTGTGGTGCAAGAAATTGTCTCATGTTTTTGAAATTTTTTAAATGACTTAAATTACATTTTTTAACAATTCAAGCATTAATAGCTTTAAATTTGTTGTGAGTTATTAGACCTGCTACTAGCTATAGCCCGCGCATTTTCTTGAGAATATAAAATTTACTTTATACTCTCTTTCACATACTTTTAGATGCATGTAATGATAAGATTTCATCATGCTTTCAATTTCAATTGGCCAATTCTTCATAGATGAGATTAATTCTCTCCTATTAATACCACCGCCCTTCTCAACCACTAAAATTGCTTAGAAAATATCAGTCATGCCTCCTGCCTTGCACCGCCTTTTTACCTTCAACTAATTCAAAATCAAAATATTGCTCCCGATTCTCCTTCAACCAAGTCAAGCAATTATTTTCTATCCGTTTATTTCTCAAGCAAGTATACTTTCTATTGGATTTTCATAGCTCTTTAATATTGTTTGTAGTTGTGACCTTTATCTTCCTTTCTTATTATCAGGGTTTGGTTTTTTCTTTCAACTAAACCCTAGATCGTAAATGATTTGGTAAACCCAAATCACAATCAAACATGTAATAACACTGATTATCTTGGAGTTAATTTTGTTTCGATTTTCAGATTGAAATCAAGTTATTAGATTCTATGATCAAAGGAAGATACTTGAATGGTGAAACCATTGCAAGTTAGCGACCATGCACATCAACTGTTTGATGAAATGAATGACTAAATTGGGCTATTTCGATGGTTACATATGGTTATTGTTGTTTTGGTTTGGTTTGTGTAACACCCGCCAAATTAGGGCTCGTCATTAGGTCCTAATCATTTTGCAATACATGTAATTAGTACTGTGTTAGGCTAATTTGTGTATGAAGTAATATATATTGTTGAATATATACAATTACACGATTTGGATAAATTGTGTGCTTTCAATCGAATGTAATTCGGTTCAATTAATACGGACGTTGGTGAACAATTTTGTTAAAATAATATAACATTATTTAATAACACTATTTTATTCAAAATATTATTTTGATAATATTTCGTAATTAATTCGTATCGCACAAACAAACGTCTACGCGATTAAAACATTAAGCGCGCAAACAATCAAAACAAAGTTAAGTTATATTTTATAACTCAAGTACTAAGTATTTGGTAAAATACTTCAACAAAAATATCGAATAATTGTTCATATTTTAAAACGTATATTTAAGCGCGTAAAAATATTATTTAACGTATAAACTATCGGAAAAACGAACGTCGCACGGAGCGCGAACGCGGGGAAACAAAAATTGGTGAAGCCCACTCTTGTAGACCCCACCCTTAGCCGGCCCCCTTACACCCCTCCCCCACCCTCCTTCCACTTCATTCATTCCCAAACACACCCACCTCCTCTCTCTTTCTTTCTTTCTTTCTTTCATCACCACCACACCACACCACCATCTTAAATCGCAAAATAACAACATTAAACGACCTTAAATCACTTAGCCCGTTTGAAGAAAAAGAATCACGGAGTCACGATCTACCTTCCTATCTTTTCGAAATATTCACGCGTTAACTTGTAAGTTTCCGACAAAATCTCGAAACTCTTCGATTTCAAGTGTTTTTGACATGTTGTTGTTTATTTAAGCTTGAAATGTCCAAATATGGGTTGCGTAAAAGTTTCGAGCCAAACGGAAACCGGAAAACACGTTTTCGACTCAAAATCCGGCCATCAGACGTAAGTGTCGCATAGGCCACAGCAGCGTAGCGTCACTTTAGTGTCGCATAAAACCCTAATCTTGCGTCACTTACCTAAGTGCCGCATAAAACCCCTTTTTCCCGACACTTTTTAAGTGTCGCAAATTCAATACCCGACACTCCTAACCGACACTTCTAGCGACACTTGTCTAAGTGTCGCCTATAATAGAATTTTGATTTCATCCGACACTAACCCTAGTGACGCATGACCCTGATACTGACACTTGGACCCGACACTTGCTTGAGTGTCGCCCCCTTATGCGTCACTTCCTCAAGTGATGCTATAAGTGTCGCATGAAACAGAACCCAAATTTTTACTAAGTGTCGAGACCTAAAATTTTATCACTTGATTTCACCCAAATTCAAATTTTAGATATGTCTTTCATTAAAGCAATATAGTAGAAATAAAAATTTTCCAAGCTGACATGGCAGCTCGACCCCATCCAGGGGCTCTGCCCCTTGGACCCCGCCAGGAGTTGCCACCTCTGGAACCCCGCTAGCCAGGGGCGCTGCCCCCGGACCCCCGTCACCTAAAATTTATAAATACTTTTAAGTATAACACTCCAAAAATCATAACAATATTAATGAGATTATTATTACAACTGGTCACCAACGGGCCGTACACGTTTTCAAAACTCAAACTTACCAATCAAATCAAATCATTGGACATTACTAGTTGGATGAACGACTAGCATAGGCTATCTTTTAAGATACCTACTTATTTTATTTAAACTTGCGCGTTATAAACGCCCGGCAGGTTACAGTCTTCGGACACCCCATTTTACTTCACCACATTTGCTTCATTGCAACTCTTCAGGCTCAGGTGAGTCTCATAGCCCCGAATTTTTACTGTTTTTACTCCCGGGGTGGGAATACATGCTCTAACTATTTTACACGTGAACACGAGTACAAAACTCGCTATATTCTGCATGAGCTGTTTTCTAATCACTTTTAAGTCCTCTACGATCATAGTTCTGGTAATACTTTATGTAGCGCGAATGTTAGTGTATGGTACCATATAGGACTGACCATCCTCGTCCGGGTCAGCAAGCACTGACTGGTTAAACGGACGCATTAACTTTTGTTCATATGAGTGTGGATTAGATACTCGCCCGGAGGCACCCACGATCAGGGACTTTATTGTGATCCTGACACCCACGTTAAGCGCAGACTATGACCTCTTGGCAGACATATACATCATTTGATTCATTTCAAACGGTTATCATTAAAACTTGTGGTTCACACTTACATAATTATTATGCAAACCTGTGAGCTCACCAGCGTCAGCTGACTTTTTTAGCATGTGTTCTCAGGTACCCAACAGCTGTAGGACCTGTTCACTCAGGATGCCCATAGCTCAAGTCAGCATACACATCAGGAGATTATTTTGCATTACTACATTTGTAACTAAGTTATGCCGATTAATCTCTAAACATTGTAATTATTGGGCTTTTGTAAACATTTATACATTGTAAAACTTATATTATCAATGTATTTGTAAAACGACGCATATAGAGTCGTTCATTATATGCCTTGTGTGTTTTGATTATTGATTAGTAGCACCCCAAAGCTTGCTTTCGCTAAACAGTAAATTTGGGGGTATTACAGTTTGGTTTGCCAAGTGTAAGTGTATAGATGGGTTACTTACAGTTATTTTCACTAATAGGTTCTAACAGTTGATTGAGAGAAAAGAAGTACTAATGAAAATGGTTTGTGGTGGTACATGTTGGTATGCATAGTTATTTATTTTGGGTACATTGAAGTAACTATTTACAGGTTTTATATGATAAGGTGAATATAAGAGATAGGGGCTTTGACTTTGTGAAGATGTTATCCAACTATATTGTGAGTAACTTATGCTTTACATACCACATCTAATGATCATTTTAAAAATTGCTGGTTGATCACGTAGGTTCTCACATGTAAACGGTAGACAATCTTTAGTAGGTTTTTGTTTTCTAAACTTTGTGAATATATTATGATTGATTGATAGATCGGTAACTATGTTAGGTTCTTGTGGAGTCCATGATCAAACACTTATATACTTTTTTACTTAAAAGCCGTTTAATTTTAATTTGATGTTGGTTATCCTTTATGAAAGAGTGCGAAAGAAAGATGAATACTTATAGTTTTTAATGTTGATCTTTTCTTTGATTTCAGATTATAAACCCCTATTTAAACAACTAATATTAAGTATTCCCCATTTCAGGTATGTTTTTCATTGCATATTATTATTAAGATTTTTCAACAAAATGCTTACGTTTTCACCTAAATCATCCTTACAAGACCACTCAAACTGATGGTGGATGGTTTTGTGCTAAGGAGAGTTGTTATGTTTATATGAAGTTAGACCAAGTAATAATAGCTTATGATTTAGCTGCATTTTTTCTCTCGGTATTATTTTAAATATATTATTTTCTTTGGTTTCATTAATTTGATTTACATCTCCAAAATTTATTTTTCTTCCCTAATTATATCCATTGTGCGTGTTCAATGTCTATGGTCAGTTTTTAAAACTAAATGCTTCATCATGAGCAGTGATGTACCCTTCAATAATTGTTGGTGGTTATGTGTAAATAATCTAGATTGCAAAGACATGGGGCATTACTTTGAAATGAAGTGAAATTTGTATTTGCGTTGGTTTTCTTTGCTGAGAGTTTGACAATCATTTTTGCAGGTCTGATGTTTTGATCGATTTTCTGTTTTAATGGCAGTTACAGAAAGTTTGAAGGATGCGTTAACGTAAGGAAACTCAATCATCTTATTATTGATCAGGTTTTATGTTTTATGTTTTTGGGTTTACATCATATATGTGTTGTTGATTGAAGGATAATGATGATGATGATGGCACAAAAATTGATGATGAGGGTGTATTATTTGTGTATTGTTTGTACATTTGAGAAGTATAAACAGCTGCATTCACAATTTAAAAAAAAATGTGGTGTTGTATGCGTGATTAGTTTAGGTTCTCATTATAATTGCGTATTTTGTAATGTAATTCTTTTTGTTGTAATTGGGAGTTGCACAAGTTCATCATATACAGCAATGAGGTGAGCCACTGGTGCAAACAAAGGTGGTCAATTAAATATAGTCGAACATCAAACTGATGCTTAAAAGGTAGTGTCTCATATTTTTGATGTATATAATAGTAGGGGTGTTTGAATGTCTAGGTGTTCATGTGCATGTAAATTGGTTGATGTAAGATACTTTGGGTTTGATAATGTCATTATTCGAATTATTTTTGGGGCAAGCACTTACTATGTTGTTTAATGTCATTTAGATGGCGGACCCTTTGGTTTGAAAGAGATCATTGAAATTTGAGTACTTTCACTATGATGTTGGGTGCTCTGTATAAAAACTGAACATTGTTTTTTTTTTTATTGTGCATGATGCTAATATGATATACGCTAACACAAAATAGTTTCAATGATCGTTGACTAATTTATTGTTTTCGATCTTATATCTTTATATCTATTGTGTAGGAGACAATATAAAATGAGGCTTTAGTACCAAGTCGTTTGCCGTTGTCCATAACTATATTTATATTTGTTGTGTACGAGGCTTAATATAATGTGGATTCTCGAACAATTTTACTGCTGTAAAACTCGTGTAGTCACGGGTCACTAAACTAGTCTATCTATAAAACAAAGATTTTTCCTAGCTTTTTAGGCATGTCACATCATCAAATTACTTTTTTCTAAAAACTACCTAATTATGCCACATCATTAATTTAGATTTTTCTTAATTTTTCCTAACTTTTATAAATGTCACGTCATCAAGTTTCTCTTTTTTAAAGCCACATAATTATCCCATATCATTAAATTAGTTTTTCTTTAAAAACTGTTTAAACACTTGCATTTTATAAGTTTTAAGATTTTTAAAATTCCCAAGAAACTACTACATTTTATTTTACGAGAGATCTAAATAAAATGATATATTCAAAAGTATTGACTCCCAATATTATGAATCATCGTCAGTTAAACCAATTATTTCAAGTATATTTTTACCAATGATATATTTTATAAAAAAGTTTGCATTGTAACTTTAACATTTTTAGTGAAATATATAATGGGATAAGTATCTGAAAATGTACTCAACTTGTCCCGAATGTCTATTGTATGTATCATACTTACGGGAGGTGTATTTAATACATCCAACTTTCAAAAACGGTCTATTGTATGTATTTTGATGATGTGTCGTCCGTTTAAGATGCCACGTGGCGTCCTTAGAAGATGACACGTCATCAAAATACATACAATAAACCGTTTTTGGAAGTTTGACGCATTAAATACACCCCCGTAAGTATGATACATACAATAGACATTCGGGACAAGTTGAATACATTTCCAGATACTTAACCCATATATAATTGTATGTATAAAAGTTTGAAATTCATTGTTTTTTATACGTTTTAATCTATAATAATAATGATCTTTAAAATTATTAATAATAAATTTGCAACTTCAGACAACAATATTAATATCTGAGGTGCATCGTACGGGTTTAATAACAAAGTTTGTTTCATTGTATTCCATTTTCTTATAAATCCGATGCATTTTAAGACAATTTTTATATTCTTAATTTATTCTCATTTATACCACATCTTTTTAGCATTTTTTTTTTCTGAATAACCAAATCATATTATTCATGAAGACATCTCCTTATAAATATAAATATTAAGCAACCTCTTTGCTATTTAATCCAATTTCTAAATTAGTTATATTCTATTTGAAAATTAACTAATATATTACTTAAATAATGTTAACATCTTCATTTCAAAGTGTTTAATAATATTACATGTTCTCACACCTATATTCAAATGGTTTTTTTGCCGAAAATGCATCAAAAGTTCAGTTTTTTTGCATTTTCAGGTATCAATTAATTTTTTTCCCAAAAAATGAACTACTAATTCAAAATTGATCATTTTCGGGTATAAGTAACCGTTTATAAGGGTAGTCGGTCAACATTTCAGATCGGTTTTTTTGCCGAAAAATGCATCAATAATTATGTTTTTTGCATTTTCGGGTATCAACTACTTTTTTTTCTTTAAAAATGAACTACTAATTCAAAATTGATCATTTTCGGGTAATAGTACCGGATACCCAAACAACCGATTATCCTACATGGCAATCCATGTATAAACTTTACAAAGGAAAATATGGGGCAAAATCAAAAGAATCTTAACCAAAGAAGTGTTCATTACCTCATAATGGTCATACAATATAACATTATCAACATATTATCATCATTAGTGAGGTTCGAACCTGAAACCCCTTGTAAGGATAACATGACGCTAATAACTAGACTATCTTGTGATGGTTAGAGTAGGAAGAATCCTTTTGTTGTATTTCAACAATAGAAACGGTGGGAAGATAACCTCTGTTTCGCAATGCCATGCTGATATCTAGCCGACCACACATATATAAAAAATGATGTCTTTTTATTATTTAAAATACATATAGTGATTCAGAAGATGAAGAGGATGGGATATACCCGAAAATGATCTTTTTTAAATTAGTGGTTCATTTTTAAAGAAAAAAAATTAGTTGATACACGAAAATGTAAAAAATGGAACTATTGATTCATTTTTCAGAAAAAAATATATCCACATGGATTGCCACGTAGGCAAAACCGGTGAGCTGTCCATTTTTTTTGGTATCTGGTAATAATACCCGTAAATGATCAATTTTGAATTAGTGGTTCATTTTTCGAGAAAAAAATTAGTTGATACCCTAAAATGCAAAAAACGAAACTATTGGTGCATTTTTGGGCAAAAAACCCTATTCAAATCTACTTTTCATGTCAATAATTTTGTTTATAACATATAGTATAATATAATCAACAGAGTACAAAATTCATATCCAATTCAAATTTCGAATATATAATACACTTTCTCGAATAATATAATATAATCAATAGAGTACAAAATTCATATCCAATTCAAATTTCGAATATATAATACACTTTCTCGAATAATATAATATAATCAATAGAGTACAAAATTCATATCCAATTCAAATTTCGAATATATAATACACTTTCTCGAGAACTACAAAACAAATCATATCAAGATATACAAGTATTATATATCATTTAGCCAAATAAGTTTATAAAACTATAAACCAATTATTTTATCCCATTACTTAGCAATCTTCAACTACATCCCCATTGACGGTATACTTCGTGAATATCATCAAAAAGGGCCCATATGCCGCTCTTTCAAGACTTGAGGAAAAACATACTAATTAAAAAACTTTAATTACAACATGGAATGTAAGTATTTCATACAATCTCCAAACACTTCAAAAAATTAACACTAAAAAATCATGTCTTCTCCAAATGATTCCCCAAACCAAAACCCGAACCCTCACTTTAATCCCGAGCAAATGTCATACACTAACCTCATGATGTTCGGAACTCCAAACATTCCCGGTGCGGCTAGCTCACAACCGACTCGTCTCCCGAATCCACCACCATACGGCACATATCCACCATACTATCCACCACCATACGATTACCGTCAACAACAACCATACTTCCACCCCCAACAACTATACTTTCAACAACAACCACCATTCTTTCCCCCCCAACAAACCCAACAACTCGAACAACAACCCGAACCACAACCCGAAGCGTGGTTGGCGACATGTTGGTGTGACACTTCGGAGGACCCCATCACCGGGACCAACCAAAAAAAGAGTACGTTGTGGACCACCGTTGAAGAAAAGTTTAACTCTAACAACCAAGATTGGGTTCGCTACACCGACGCACTATCCTCAAAGTGGCGATATATAAATAAGTATTGCAAAGATTTCAACAACGTATACGAAGAACACAATAAGATGTCTAGGAGGGGCAGCGGTAACGACGACAATATGGTGTATGAGAGATCGCTTGGTGAGTACTTCCGGTTGTTCAAAAAAAGCTTCAACTGTAAAGAAGGTTGGAATGTTGTAAGGTTTCATCCAAAATGGCGTAAAGTTCCAAGGGTTCAACACGAAGATGACGACTACTTCACGGAATCGGTTGACCTCTCCAACGACAACCCGACCGGGCTTCCGAATGAGCTTTTCGAGGATGACCCATTGCCACGACCCATGGGCCGAAACAAAGCCAAAAAGATTGCTAGGAGTTCTGGTTCTTCGGACGCGGGTAGGTATCCCCAAATCAAAGCTTTAAGAAATCGCGAAGGGTATTACCAACTACAAAACGGAAATGTTTCAAGCCAAGAAAAAGGCGGTTGAAACTTTCACCCGTAATGAAAACCTACGGACTGCGATGCAAGGTGTACAATTCCTTTCAATCGACACCTCCCACATGGATGCAAAAACCTTACGAGCACATAACAAGATGTGCAAAAAGATTATGGAACAGTTTGCACACTTGTATGAATCGGACGACGAAGAGGAAGGCAGAAACGGAGGCGGCGAGGAAGGCGGTGATGAAGATTCCGATGACGAGTAGTTTAGTTATTATTTTAGTTATTATCATTGTGGTTTTTAATTTCTAGGACTAGTAATTTTAATTATTGTAATTTTTATTTCTAAGAACGTAAACTTTTTATTATTGTAATTTTAAATTTTTAGGATCGTTACTTTATTTTTAATCAAAATGTAACGTTTTATTTTTTATATTTAATGAATTAGTTTTTAATTATTGAATTGTAGTTTAGTTTAATTAAAAAGAAAATTTAGTTTGTATTTTAAAATAAATCAAAATTTAAAGAAAATGGTGGGGCTAAGGGGGATGATGGGCGTTCTGGGTTTACCACTGCACGTGCTGACGTGAAGTCGACGCTGATGTAGCACCCAAAACGACCCAGAATACCCATCACCACTGCAAGTCTTATAGTCCCAATGAATTTTTGGTAAACCAAAAACTAAAATATTAAAATACTTCACAAGTACAGGGTACGTATGCTTTCTTCTTACTCGCTTTATCATCTTCAAAATTTACTTCTCTTTCATCTTTTCATAAAGATTTTCTTCAACCTTCAACTAAAGCAACTTAAATGTTTACAAATATGTCATTTTCGAAGGTGACTTTGGAATTTATACTACTACCGCCGCCCACTTCGCCAACATCCATCGCACCACCGCCTCCCTCTTCGCCACCACCATCCGCCGCACCACCGCCTCCCTCTTCGCCACCACCATCCGCCGCACCACCGCCTCCCTCTTCGCCACCACCATTCGCCGCACCACCGCCTCCCTCTTCGCCACCATCGCCACCTCCCTCAGTCAACATAAAAAAAAGGAAAAAAAGTTAACCCGTTACGTTCCGGTTCACCGGGTCAGTGGTTCGACCGCAAAACCCGGTGGGCCAACCCGAGTTGAAATACAGTAAAAACCCGGCCCTAGTTGACCCGGTGATATGCTCGGGTCCTGGTCTAACCGGTTCGACCGCCCGGGTCAATCCGGGTCTTAAAACATTGGTATGAACCATATCGATTTGCATAAAATCGATTGCTTTAAAGCAAATGTCAAATGGATCGAGTAGGTTAACATCTATCTTTTGTTTGGTTACTTTAGCACACCAAATTGAACATAAAATCCGACATCCTTAATGCATATGGATCGTCTCTATTCGTGACTCTGAAAAAAGTAAAACTCTCCAAAATTTTAATAACTCGGAAGTGAGGCCTTAATAAAGGCCAACGATATTGCCACAGGTAAAAACACTTTTACACAGGGAGTTTAAGTGTTTGCTTGTGTTCCATTTCATGCTTTTGCCATTGTACCAAATAATTTTGCCTGTGGCACAATCAAGCCCCCTTAATAAATCTTACCTATATTCTAATTGGGTATCCTCCGAGATTAGTTGTAGATTTTATACACAATACCATGTCAAACTAAATCCTACGTGTCAATCACCAAGTATTGTTCATAAAGAAAAGAAGGCATCCACATCATCACATCATAAGTAATCACTTCTTAATTGTTCAATTATTATACTATTATTATTATTATTATTATTACTATTTTATTAAATACTTCATGATAAAAAAACGTATACGTAGCTGAAACTGGCGCCGACTCTTCGTATTCATTTATTTATTAATTGAAGATTGAGATGTACACACAATCATTTCACATGTATGGTCTCACTTTTATGCATACCACCCTTTATCTTCCTAATTGAAAGTTTTGAATTGAATCTTTTCTATATGATAATTTTAAACATAGATGTTCTTCTATGGTTCCCTGGTCTACTCTATCTTATACGAATTTTATTCTGACATGATGACTGTTTATCATATACATGTATATTATAGTATAATTCTTAAGTATTATACTATTATGTATATGTTACTTATGTTTGTTCATTTGATTAACTTTTGTCCTCTACTCTTTCTTATATGTATTTTCAGAAATATGAAAATATGTTGGAGGCACACAATGCGTTCAACTAAATGCCAAAAGAGGAATTCGATGTTTTGAGTTACTATTTAAATGTCCTCATCTAAATAGGAATTAGCAATCTTATGCAATAACACATAGAATGAGAGGTAAGATTTATGCTTCCATAGTTCCATTAATATTGTACAAAATTAATTGAGTGGTAAGAGGAAACTGATGTTTTGAATTACCATTTTGCTAGAATCTCTACTTAGTTTTGCTTTTATTGTTAATACGGAGCATATCTTTTTATATTAATGTGGCAGGTCATTTGAAGGCTAAATAACAACGATACATGCGAAAAGTGCAGGTATAATAGATCATTTGAATGAGTAGACATGAGCATTTGAGAAAGTTGTATCAAGATTCGATTGTCGTGATGTCTAGCACATTAAACTAGCTCGCCTTCAACATGTCTAGAGGTTATACATGAAGTTTGCCTCTTTAAGTTCCATATCTTACATTTGCAATATAATATGCTATATATCGATCATTTGTTTCGATCTGACTCTTTTTCTTTCTTACGTTCCTACTTCCTTCACATATATTTTTTTTGTTTTATTATATAATGGCTCTACTTAAGATTCTGATTGTTTAATACCAAGAATAAAGCTTTTACTATGATTCTTTGGGGAATTCATTTTAACATGCAATGTTATAGGCCGTCATTAATTGGGTTTTGAAGATTTTTAAAGAAAAATGATATAGTTTGAAATTACATTGTATATCTACTTTGAACTAGAATGTACCTCTTTTATGCATATATATATAGATTCCTGTTAATGTGTGGATAATAATAATAATAATAATAATAATAATAATAATAATAATAATAATAATAATAATAATAATAATGATGATGATAATAATAATTACTCTATTTTGTTATGTTTGGACCAATTGAACCATTCTTTATGTGGATGTATATATTTATGTTCATTATTTTTTGTTATAATAAAAAAAGTGTTTGATCAATAAAAAGTATTAGTGTTTGATCAAGCAATTAAATTAAAATGTATATTATGCTAATATGTAGATTGTACACAGTTATGTTATCTAACATTGATTTATTTGTTTACGTTGTCGGTGAAAGCTCTAACTAAGATATATGGAGAAAGATATTATGAACTTAAGATTATTGGTTTTTTTTATGTTATTAGTTATGTTGCCAATCGCATGGGTATCACACTAATGCATAATATAATAGGCTCCTCAACATATAAAACATACAAAAAATCAATTAAACATTTAAACTTACTTAATGGCACTAAAAAACGGTCTTTTGGCAATGCCTTCAATGACCGTATTCTTTTGCCAACAATCATGATCCTCATACAAAGTTTTAATCATTAAAATTATACAGATTATTTATTATTTATTTTGTCTCTCAATCATGACTTAGGTTCCTTTTTAATATTGTTTACACATTCTTTCCCCTTTTCGGATATCAAAGTTCATTAACGTAATTATTTTTCTTTATTCTTTTTGATAGAAATTTGTGAGCTTGTTACATTCACTTATATGAAAAATGTGTGTGTGTTGTTCATGCCAAATGGGCGTGAGATACCAACGAGAGGAAGTCTGGGATGACTAAGCCAAATGATAGTGAGGCAGAAGACAATGATCAAGTGATTGCGATTGGCGATGGTGGGGCTCGTATTAGGTTACAAGGATCTACCAAATTTCCATCCATGTTTACTCGAAAAGGAGTCAATCAAGGTTCGATGACTGTATGGGAAGTAAGAAACCTTTTATTTTATTTTTAATCCATGGAATTATATCATGCCACATTATCTTTAATGAGACTTGCAACCTTTTTAGACATAGTTTTTGTCATGTTAAGGTTTATTATTAATATTGTTTAGTTACAGTCTATTTCTTTTAACTGTAGAATTTTGTTGGGGAAGGGGGTGGCTTATTGTGGTGTATTTGATGGACATGGTCCATAAGGTCACAAGATATCACAATTTGTACGGCGTACGTTGCCATGAAATTGTCGTGGTCGTTTAGAGATGCACAAATTAATGGCCAATGTTGTTCTTATCTCAACCGTGGTTCTGATGAGAAAGTGATCAATGTCAACGACAGTACAGATCCCATTCTATCTTCGTGGAAAACAAGTATTGGAGAATCAATTAAGGAAATGGATGAAGATCTTGAAGCCGATACAAGTATAGATAGCTGGTAGTGGCTCAACATGTGTATCAGTACTCTGTACTCAGATAGGTATCAATCGGTACAATAATATGCATTTCGTACCTTTTTTTATTCTTTAGATGTGTATCTTTTGCAACATGATCACACTTATAAGTGTTACATCTATAAACAAGGATGATGATTTGAAGTCATAAGAAATGATGCATTTATATTTAACACATTCAAGTATCACCTGTAACAAAAGTTATGAATATGCATTCTAAAATAAATTGTGAACTCTCTCATTTAAGATGAAATGTTGACTTCACAATCCTACTCTTCGAAGGGTGTGAAAATGTTAATAAAGTTATGAACAGTTAGTTAAGTTTGTTGCAGTATGCTACTCAGTAATCACAACCCTTCTTTAGTCTCTCGTATACTGTTGTGTTTGTCTAAATTTATACTATGACAACTTGATAATCACAAACTTAGGAGACTCTCGAGCAGTTCTTTGCACGATATATGGTGATCAACTTCATCCGATCCAACTCACAGTAGACTTGAAACCGAGCATTCAAGGTAGAAACTTTTGTCATTTATTTGTATTGGTTATGTGCTAGAGAACATTATTTATAGCTATTATTTTTAAAAAGGTGAATACGAAAGAATAAAGAGTCGGAGAAAGAGTACAAGCAATGGAACACGGACCAAACATATTTCCTGGTATGGATGCCTAATCAAGATTGCCCAGGACTTGCAATGTCACGAGCTTTCAGCGTTTTTGTTTTAGAGATTACGGGCTTAAAAGTGTTCCACATGTAAATTATCGTAAACTTACGGACCAAGATGAATTTGTGGTTTTAGCAACTGATTAAGATTGTGATCAAACCTTTACATGCTTCTGGGTATACATTTTAGGGTACACTACTAATATTTTTTATAAATACACCAAAAGTGCATTAAGAGGTTGTGTTGTATACATAAGCAATGCATAGTCTTGGGCATTTATTGAAAATGAAGGTGTTAATCATACCTGGATATAAGGAACTAAATTTAAGTTGAATTCTATAGATTAGGTTGTTCAAATTTAGGTGTGGGATGTGTTCAGAAATGATGAGGTGGTAAGGATCGTTGGGTCAGTGAAAAAGAGATCCATGGCAGAAAGATATCTAAATGAGTATGCAATGAGAGCCTGGAGACACAAGTATCCGACTTCAATAGTCGATGATTGGGTCATTATTTTTATTTCTCAGGAAACAAAGACTGTCGTTAGACAAGTCGGCCCCAGAGATCGATCTAAATACAGATCATACAGATCTTGATGCAGTGAAAAATGCACACAATTTGAGAGACGATTACCACTTTAACAAAGATGAAAGTGACTCGACAGACGCAGCCAAGAAGACACAACAGAATGAAGGATGACTTGAGTATTCATTCGGTTTTAGATCGACAAAAGAAACACCACACATGTTTTGGGGATCTAAACCGATTAATATATGTAGTTGTAAATTAAAAACATTAGATTTAAATGTATATATAAATGAATTTCGTTTCATTCCATTTTTAATATAAACTTTAATTTTAGTATAGCGATAAGAAGCGAAACTGGTTTGATATGGCAGTTTAATTCATAAACATTAAGTTGCAAAAGTTCTTGAAACTAATAACAAGTCCTGGGCAATTAGCGCATACCAATTAGACGTCTCCAAGGTTTACTTACTAAATCTCAAACTAATAACATTCATAACACTAACAAATCGTGTATGGATAGTAGCTACAATTAGCCCTTATTGATTCATAGGGCGATAGCAGAGGAAAAGCACCTTCGGTAAGCACCATTGGTGTTAATAATTTCCCAGCCGCGGCCTTCCTTGTAACATTCAACCTGTCATTAAGAGAAATTGTGGAAGTTAGCAATCATGAGTCAAATATCTAAATTACCATTACACCGTGCAAAACAAAGAAAATCCATAAAATAGTTTTTAATGAAAGCTTGGCTTGAGAAATGAGCACTATGGACAACATAAGAGGTTGTTATGGGCGGGTCAGGTGCGTGGGTAACAAGTCAGATCTGGTTTAGGTTGAAACAACTTATCTTTTAGTGAAGGGTTGGTGTTGGGTTGACCCACAAAACACTTTTGGTGTTTTTCTAAGATATATATATATATATATATATATATATATATATATATAATCTATATACTATAAATGATTAATGCATTATATATGATTACAAAAACTAATTTGCAAATTTGTAACAACAATCTAAACTTTTGAATAAAACGACTCAAAGGTCGTAAGCACGAAAAATACAGTTTGGGTAACTTTCAATCTGCTCAACCCATTCCCCTATCATCTATTTTGTCCCGTTAGAGATAGAACATAATCCAAATAAAAGTAAACGGATCAAAATTGCCACCTTTAAATACCAAGAAAGTTAGTTTCTCGGATGACAATGGGGAATGGATATTCTAGGTTACTCAAGGATGTCTCAAATTGCAGGTTTAAAGGCACAAGGAGAGTACGAAAATAAGGTTGAAACTTGAAACCACTACTTACAGTGTCGTGAATTTCTTCGCCACTTTTGAGCCCACCAAACATGTAGATGCAATCTTTAGCCACAGCTGCAGCAGAAAACCCCCGAGTAAGGTTCATCGGCTCTCCAATCATCCATGACCCGCGTCTAGGATCATAGATTTCCACGGTTGAAACCATATCATTACCATCATAACCTCCAATCACGAACCTGAAATTCAACAACAATTCACCCTTAGATATACCCTTACTAGTACAAGTATATTCATCTTGAAAAACCGCAAACTGGACCTATGACCAAATAGTTTCAGTACAAAGAGTCATTTGGTCTTGAATTCAACTTTCCAACTTTCAGTTTTTATAGATTAGCCTTACAATTTTTCGTTTAAAACAACCATAGAAGGGCAACCCCTCGTTGTACTCATGCTCTCGATTTTCTTCCAAGAATGTTCTCTGGGATCAAATCTTTCAGCTGTCCTGTGATGATAACGGATTTACACATCAGAAAAAATAAAGTTTAGCAACTATTATACATCTTTCAGCTTATCATAATTACGTTCCAACATTAAGTACC
This sequence comes from Pseudognaphalium luteoalbum, assembly GCA_963422505.1. Taxonomy (NCBI): domain Eukaryota; kingdom Viridiplantae; phylum Streptophyta; class Magnoliopsida; order Asterales; family Asteraceae; genus Pseudognaphalium; species Pseudognaphalium luteoalbum. The sequence continues at coordinate 62,292,258 of OY730192.1, read as the reverse complement.
TTAAGTAGCCATTCCCATCAGAGCCACCTACAGCATAAAGTGCCCCATTAAGCTCAGCTGCCGCAAGAGCAAACCGCTGCAAGATAGAGAACAATAGGTTTATCTTAAAGGTTTTGTTTTCAAATACTAGTTGTAGAATAAGAAGTTTTTATGGACAAAGAGTATAAATAGTGAATCTGCCACATGTCCTATTTCCTTGAAATGATATGAAACAGTATCCATGTTACTGACATAATTATGTATAATAAAGTTTATAAAAGTTTGCTTAAAAGCATCATTTCAACCTTTTCAAGCATTGAGCGCGTTGGGATCCAAGCTCCAACATCAAAATCCAACATCTCAACAGCTGAATAGCATTCTTCACCATTCCCACCACCAACTGCATAAATTTTATCATTCACAGTGGCACCAGCAAGACTTCCATTTTTTCTATTCAAAGGAGGACATGTAGTCCATCGATTTGCTACAGGATCATATGATTCAACTTCACATAAACAAAAAAACAACAAATAAAATGTTAGTTACCAGAGAGCATTCAAAGAGAGAGGGTGACAGATAATGAGTAAAGGAGGCGATGGATGGGTTATTAAGATTGTGTAAGGGTCAAAATGGATAAACTTCGTATCAGTTGAAATGGGACAGGTTGACCGCGAACACTTTTTGTCCAATTGTTTTAAGAGATAATAGTGTCAGATAATAATGTAATTTTTATAACAAAATGATTTAGGACCATTGACTGGTTCCCCATTTTCCATTTGTAGCTAATATTTTATACAACCCGCTTGACCCATTAAAGATGATACATAATCATAATTGACCAACTTTAAAAGTAAATGGGTCACCTATCAACACGTCACACGTATAACTAACTACCTGTGTCGAACCACTGACCACGAGTACCACCACCAAACACGAAAAGTTCACCATCTAACTTTGAAACGGCTGCAGAACATCGTTCAGTATTCATGGGATTAAGAGATTTAGTCAGAATCCGTGATGGCGAGTAGCAGTCGACTGATGACAACCATGATGCACCATCATATCCACCGACTACAAGTATTGAGTCATCAGGTAGACTATCTTCAATGATTTCTGTTTCTTTTATATCATCAAAATTTTGGGGACCCACAGATGTTGGTACTTCTAACATGTTACGTATGCCTTTTAAGTACTTGATTTCAGTTTCTGCTTCAGCCTGAAAAGTCAGGATATCTATTAGAAACCACTAAAAGAACGATATGATATTGTGTTGATTAGCATTGAAAAGTCAGCACAAAGATTGCTCATAGGAGATGAATCACAGATCAGAGTGTTGTAGTCTTGGGCTTGTCAATGGGTTGGACTTGGGTCCGAGTATCAGACCCAAAACATATCTTGATTTTATCCATGACCCGACAAATGCATATAGACCGATGATGGCCCGATTGACCCATTTATAATTATAGTATCAACATAGTCCATCTTTAAAATTTCATTTGATAGATGTCATATGTGAGTACCTGAATGGGTAGTGAAGAATGACATGTATTTGAAGAAAATGTCATAAAAATAAAATTAATCATTTAATATATAGGATGCTGCACACAGATGGATCCTGGATTGACCCGAGCACAAGAATTGACATTTCAGGATAATCAAACACATGAAAGTAATTGCAGAAAACAAAGATATCATGGGACAGAACATACCGCACTAACTTAACAATGCTACACGTATCCGAGCATTTCCGCTATTAAGTATATGTCAAGAATCATGGCTTGACTAAAATCATTTAAAAAACAAAGATGCAACTTTAAAATGCATATGGAATAGAATTCAGTACCAGATTCTTTTCCAAAGAAGCGATCTTCTGTTCCAAATGATTAATCGTGTCAGTCTGCACAGCTTTAGACGCCATTAAATCTTCAACTTTTTGAATCAACTAAATGCACAGGAAAAAATAACAAACCATTCATATATAAATACCAAAAACAAGAAAAATAAACATAATACAAACACTGATATTAATATAACCTGAGCTATGACAGTATCATCTTTGAATATATTAGCAGGACTAACTTCCTTCTTCTCCACAGGCATGTCGTTCACAACAACAGATTCATCTTTACAGTTAGCAGAAGGTGGGCCCACGAGTTTATCAGAAGGGGGATTTGGAGGCAGGAGTTTACGCTTTAAAGCCAGTTCCTTAAGTTTCATGGAGATAATGTCCTTGTCGCTGAATGTATTAAAAGTCTTAACATCTTTTATATTGCTAGGCAAACTCTTGGCACCATTTAAATGATTACCAACGACTTCTTGAGGAATGTAGCACACACGTTCCCTCTTGTCGCTAACTGTATTAAAAGGCTTAACATCTTTTATATTGCTAGGCAAACTCTTGGCACCATTTAAATTATTACCAACGACTTCTTGAGGATTGTAGCACACACGTTCCCTTTCCAATGGCAAGAAAGTTTTCTGCTTGATCATACTATGTAGAGGATGTGTTGTACGTGGACCAGAAAGCACTTGAGATGACAATAAGGATAAGAGCCGGTTTGTTTGAGCATGGTCTAGCTCAAACCAGAAATGATTTGGGGTATGGTAATTGTCGAAAATAATGGGCTTGAACTGATTCTCAGTTAACGGTTTACATTTCAGCTTTTCGCGGATTTGAACCTAATTCACAAAATAGTTTATCGTAAAGTATGTATTTCAGCACCAGAGATGTAACAGTATGTTTGGATTGTTGTACTTAAAGTAAATATGTGATATCAAATAATCACAACATCTAATCATCTGTAATAGAACAGACCATAAAGTATAGCGTTTGGGATGTGTTTATGTTTTTGTGAAATTTTAATTATGTAGTGTAAATTATAACTTAAAATGATCGGAAAAGACAATATTATGAAAAGGGAGTTTAAGTATCTCAGATTAAGGTAAACAGACTAACTTTATTACATAATTAGATTGGATAATCAGTTTTGTTGCAACTAATATGAAACTACTAAATAAACAGATATTCTGAAGCAGAATAAAAACTATAAAACACAATTGACAATTCTAAACTTAAAGTCAAAGCTACGACAGACCCAGAACTTTTAACCAAGATATGCACTACAACAACATAAAATCTTTATGGGAAGAACCACAAGCAACTTGTTTATATTTTTTCTTTTATCATTAGATAATAAAATTTTCTTAGGATGTGGCTTCTCATCAATGTCAAATACAATATAAAGTCAAAAATGTGACAAGAGAATCATGGTGTACCTGAGCCGGATATGGCGTTTTTTGTAAACCTGCACATGTCCATGCATACGGGTCTATGTTTTCTTGACCCGAGCTTGCAGCCTCGAAGATGCCAAGTAATGTTCTATCTGTATAGTTAAAAAGAAATAAAGGCAGACCAGGTTCGATTTTTCTTACATACACAATGTGTGACTTAGGTAAACCTGCTACAGTTTGGTTATTTATATTAGTAAGAATCAAGATTTTGGTGTTTTTAATAAAATAACTGATTTCAAGTCAAACTGCAAAACTGACCAAAGAGTTGCTTGGAAAGACATTCGTTGATTGTTATCTTCTTACTACCGAAAATCACACCACCAAGTTGGCTCTTCCCAAGATTTCTAGTACTTGATGAACCATAATCACAACCCATCTTGAATCTTCAACTTAAAAACAGAACCCATTGTACACCATAAGAATTGAAACCGGTTAGCGATTTTATTTGCACAAGGGAAAAGGAAGTAATAATGAAAAATTGGACAGTAGCATGTTTTTACCAAATTCAACTAATATCAAACCCTAAGTAGTAATAGCAGAATTCAATCATAATATTTTAGACAATTTACAAACACACAACTTGATCATAGTGACATCATACTGTGATTACTGTCACTTACTACACCTTTAAAATATGTACTTCCAACATAACCCACTAAAAAAATCATAAAAAAACACAAAATAAAGCAAATCCCATTTGCTAACACATATTAGTTAACTACATATTATAGCATTGTTGACTGTAGGATCAATCAAACTCACATTAAGCATAATGCAGGACAAAAAGCAGAAAGACTTTCCCATTTCGAGTAAAAAAAACAAACCAAACAAGAAGCTAAAAATGAACACTTAAATACTAATCATATAAAAAAGATCAAACTTTAGCTATATAAAAGTACTAAACACATACAAATTACACCAAATACAAGTGATCAAAACCCTTAAAATTTCGTTTACACCAAAGCATAGGTACATAAAATTGATTACAAAGCAAGAAAGAAACATCAGTTAAGAAACAATTACCTTTTAACCCACAATCTCGTTATGTTGATTTCTGATTATATGTTTTAATTGATCATATGGGTGTCTGGAAAGAGAGAGGTGTAACTGTGAAACTAAGCGCGAAATCAGAGTGACATTAGGCAAGGAGCTGAATTTTATAGTGATAAAGACGGACGCTTTAAAGGTTGTACATCATGCAAATATTGTTGAAAATGACATTTGGGTTTTTTCTATAAACAATTGCTTGATATTCCAAGGGAATGTTAACCTTTTTTGATGATTGGGTTAAGTAATCTACATTTTTATATTACGGAGTAGTTTTTTGTTTTTGTTTTGTCCAATTGTATTTTTTGTATGATACGTGTCAGAAATGAAATTTTCATAATTAACCACAATAATTTGTTACTCCAATTGATCCAGAAAAACAACCCAACTAACTAACTAACGAATTGATTTAGAGATATCGATTGTTTCATATATATTGTGTAACCACTCAAAAATATGAAGTTTAAAGAAAATGCGATGATTATATAGTGTCAATGATAATATTTACAACCAATTCAATTATAATAAATGTTAACGTCATTACAAACATTATAACTTTAGACATGTGACCTATAGGTAAAGGGATTTAAGGCTGGACATATAACTTTGAAATATGATATGGGATGAGGATATCCTTCGAATTATCTTTTCTTTTAATAATATTTACAGTTAGAGTGAGAAGTGATATTTTTCATTTGTAAGTTTTTCGGATTAAATTTAGAAAGCTGGCAAACATTTCAAGACATAATTGAATTCTCTTTTGCCAAAAAAGAAAAAAAAATCCGGACGATAAATTTGAGGGGAAAAAAAATACTAATTAGCTAAATTATATTTGAATATAAAATTAACTAATTTTTATGCCCGTGCGATACACGTCTAATAATTATAGGAAGATGAAAAAGATTGGGGATACATACTTATATAGTCAAGTATACATAAATAACTAAACTAAGTATCTACGTATTTATATATTATAGTTTAGAAGGAATGTAGACCCTAACACTATACAAATAACGTGATGTCTGGTTCATCGAAGTGATTCTACAAATTAATAATGAGTGATAATGATAAATACCTTAATATTATCAAATACCGAACTTTCATGAAATGACATATTAAAATTCATATTAGTTTTTTAACCTGTTCGACGCACAGGATGATTCATATTCAACAATTCTCGATATTAATTTGCAAAAACAATTTATCTTATATAAACAACACAAAACAACAGTGAGCATGTTGATAAACCACGTGAATGATGAGTAAAATATATAATTAATCAAAACAAAGAACTTTGTATAAAAAATTATTTAGTTAGAAGATAAACTAATCATCTAGAAAGAAAAGAGTAGACAATGAATTTTTTTCCTTTCTTATGTTTCATATTTATTCTTTTGACAACTAAGCAAAAATCTTAGGTGTCATCTTCTTAGCTTCCTAAAAAATCCTATTTGTCATTCAAATTAGAAAAATTACTTATCGTATACCCAAGACTACGAGAAAGTTACACAACTATTTAATGATAAAATACATATAAACTCATAAAATCCTATATAAGTAAAAGGCACTTTTTAATGCCTTTTAAACAATGGGGAATTGCTTATCGTAATTTGGTAGGATATGATTTTATCATTTATATGTATTTTTTAAGAGTTTAATAGCTAAAAAATAGGTGGGTTTGAAATTTTTTCAATTTGAATGACACATAGGATTTTTTAGGAAGCTAAGGTGATGACACCTTGAATTTTTACTTAGTTGTCAAAAGAATAAATATGACACATAGGAAAGATGCTATCCTCTATTACTTATATAGGTAGATATCTACAATCTACAATACTATAAAGATTGAGTTTTTTGTAATAAATAAGAGTAATATATCAAGATTTTAAACTATATAACAATACTATAAAGATTGAGTTTTTTTAAATAAATAAGAGTAATAGATCATGATTTTAAACTATTTAAACAAATAAAGATTAGTGAATTTACAATATTGTAATAGATAAGATTGAGTTCTTAATGCTTTAAACTATTGTTTTAATGAATTTTAACAAAGGCAGATAAATGAACGTATGATTTTAAAATACTATTTTAAAGGATTTTAAATAATGAAGATAATGAACTTATGATATTGTAATAGTAATAGATTTTAATAGAGGATGATAGATCGTAAGCCATACTTGATATGCTAACAAAGAAACAAAGTTTACAAAAAGATATTTTTTTACATCACCATACTTTTGAGTTTTATCGTGAATAGTTTACGATAATTTTATTTGCTAATTAACGTAAATATTAAATATAAGTTTTTATATAAATGATAAGAATAATTAATAGCAATAGAAACTTATAAAATCCACAGAATAATCCTTTCAATATTCTCTAATTAACGATAGTCTAACTACTCAAATGATTTTGAACCATAAATTGCAATTTAATTTGATAGCATTTCATACCCATCTAAAACTATCTATAAATAGTTTTCCATCTCCACTTAAACCATTATATCAAAATATGCAACTAAGCTATAAATTTATTAGAAGATGATTTCTCTTTTCTTTGATTTTTAAGTTCCATCTACCATTGCTAATATTGAATATATTTGGGGTCCTCACTTCATGTTATTAGAATGGTGTTTTTAGCATGTATATAAGCATTTGATATCATTACTTGACATTTAGCTCTTTCGAATCATTTTTAAGTTTCTTTTTAGAGTGAGTTCTTTGGTTTGTTCTGTCGGTGAGTAATGGGTAGTTTCATTTGGATGCTAATTTTATTCGTTAGAATGTTCATTCGAATCATTTGTATTCCATTAATAATATCTTATTGGTGATTAATAGGAAATAGTTCAACTTATTTTTTGCTTCAATGGCAAAATCTTAAATTGTGGCATTATGCTATCATTTTGACATGAATTGATGAACTTACAATACGCTTTTGATGATGGATAAATTTCAATATTTCATTGGTCTAAACTCTACGTTTAGGAATGAAGCATAACCAATTAACAAAATTCTGTACATTATCATTAATAATCATCGAGATACACAAACACCAATTTTCAGGGATATAATATTTTTTTGTAATAAATAAGAGTAATAAATCACGATTATAAACTATTTAACAATACTATAAAGATTGTGTATTTTTTTAATAAATAAGAGTGATAAATCATGATGATAAACTATTTAAACAAATAAGATTAGTGAACTTACAATATTATAATAGATAAGATTGAGTTCTTAATTATTGAAATTATTGTTTTAATGGATTTTAACAAAGGAAGATTAATGAACTTATGATTTTAAACTACCGTTTTAATGGATTTTAACAAATGAAGATAATGAACTTATGATATTGTAATAGTAATAGATTTTAATAGAGGATGATAGATAGTAAGCAAGACTTGATATGCTAACAAAGAAACAAAGTTTACAAAAAGATATTTTTTTTACATCACCATACTTTTGAGTTTTATCGTGAATAGTTTACAATAATTTTTTTTGCTAATTAACGTGAATAATCAAATATACGTTTTTATATAAACGATAAGAATAGTTAATAGCAATAGAAAACTTATAAAACCCATAGTATAATCCTTTCAATTTTCTCTAATAAACGTTAGTGATGGTCTAACTACTCAAATGGTTTTGAACCATAAATTGCAATTTAATTTGATAGCATTTCATATCCATCTTGAAATATCTATAAATAGTTTTCCATCTCCACTTAAACCATTATATCAAAATATGTAACTAAGATATAAATTTATTAGAAGATGATTTCTCTTTTCTTTAATTTTAAGTTCCATCTACCATTGCTAATATTGAATATATTTGGGGTCCTCACTTCATGTTATTAGAATGGTATTTTTAGCATGTATATAAACATTTGATATCATTACTTGACATTTAGCTCTTTCAAATCATTTTTAAGTTTCTTTTTAGAGTGAGTTCTTTGGTTTGTTCTGTCGGTGAGTAATGGGTAGTTTCATTTGGATGCTAATTTTATTCTCTAGAATATTCATTCGAATCATTTGTATTCCATTAATAATATCTTATTTTTTGCTTCAACGGTAAAATCTTAAATTGTGGCATTATGTTATCATTTTGACATGAATGGATGAACTTACAATACGCTTTTGATGATGGATAAATTTCAATATTTCATTGGTCTAAACTCTACGTTTAGGAACGAAACATAACCAATTAACAAAATTCCATACATTATCGTTAATAATCATCGAGACACACAAACACCAATTTTCAGGGATATAATATTTTTTGTAATATATAAGAGTAATAAATCACGATTATAAACTATTTAACAATACTATAAAGATTGAGTTTTTTTTTTAATAAATAAGAGTAATAAATCAGGATGATAAACTATTTATACAAATAAGATTAGTGAACTTACAATATTGTAATAGATAAGATTGAGTTCTTAATTATTTAAACTATTATTTTAATGGATGTTAACAAAGGAAGATTAATGAACTTATGATTTTAAACTACTATTTTAATGGATTTTAACAAATGAAGATAATGAACTTATGATATTGTAATAGTAATAGATTTTAATAGAGGATGATAGATAGTAAGCAAGACTTGATATGCTAACAAAGAAACAAAGTTTACAAAAAGATATTTTTTTTACATCATCATACTTTTGAGTTTTATCGTGAATAGTTTACAATAATTTTATTTGCTAATTAACGTGAATAATTAAATATAAGTTTTTATATAAATGATAAGAATAGTTAATAGCAATAGAAAACTTATAAAACCCATAGTATAATCCTTTCAATATTCTCTAATAAACGTTAGTGATGGTCTAACTACTCAAATAGTTTTAAACCATAATTTGCAATTTAATTTGATAGCATTTCATATCCATCTTGAATTATCTATAAATAGTTTTCTATCTCCACTTAAAACATTATATCAAAATATGCAACTAAGCTATAAATTTATTAGAAGATGGTTTCTCTTTTCTTTAATTTTTAAGTTCCATCTACCATTGCTAATATTGAATATATTTGGGATCCTCACTTCATGTTATTAGAATGGTATTTTTAGCATGTATATAAACATTTGATATCATTACTTGACATTTAGCTCTTTCGAATCATCTTTAAGTTTCTTTTTAGAGTTAGTTCTTTGGTTTGTTGTGTCGGTGAGTAATGGGTAGTTTCATTTGGATGCTAATTTTATTCTCTAGAATGTTCATATGAATCATTTGTATTCTATTAATAATATCTTATTCGTGATTAATAGGAACTAGTTCAACTTATTTTTTGCTTCAATGGCAAAATATTAAATTGTGGCATTATGCTATCATTTTGACATGAATGGATAAACTAACAATACGCTTTTGATGATGGATAAATTTCAATATTTCATTGGTCTAAACTCTACGTTTAGGAATGAAGCATAACCAATTAACAAAATTCCATACATTATCATTAATAATCATCAAGACACAAACACCAATTTTCAGGGATATAATATTTTTTGTAATATATAAGAGTAATAAATTATTATTTTAAACTATTTAACAATACTATAAAGATTGAGTTTTTTTTTTGTAATTAATAAGAGTAATAAATCATGATTTTAAACTATTTAAACAAATAAAAAGTAGTGAACTTACAATATTGTAATAGATAAGATTAAGTTCTTAATGATTTAAACTATTATTTTAATGGATTTTAACAAAGGAAGATTAGCGAACTTATGATTTTAAACTACCATTTTAATGGATTTTAATAAATGAAGATAATGAACTTACAATATGTAATAGTAATAAATTTTAATAGAGGATGATAGATAGTAAGCAAGATTTGATATGCTAACAAAGAAACAAAGTTTATAAAAAGATATTCTTTTACATCACATAAACAAAGTTTACAAAAAGATATTCTTTTACATCACCATACTTTGAGTTTTATCGTGAATAGTTTCAATAATTTTATTTGCTAATTAATGTGAATAATTAAATATAAGTTTTTATATAAACGATAAGAATAGTTAATAGCAATATAAAAATTATAAAACTCACTATATAATCCTTTCAATTTTCTCTAATAAACGTTAGTGACGGTCTAACTACTTAAGTGGTTTTGAACCATAAATTGCAATTTAATTTGATAGCATTTTAATACAGCGGTTAACCGATAGCTTGTTCATATCTTCACACGATACAGGTTCCTATTAACAATGTGCATAAGGAAACCCCCACCGGCCCAACAATAGCTACCAAGACCAATCAGTGTTGACCTCCGTATCACATAGTGCCCAATGGCCATGTATCACATAATCACATAATCTATAATCTTCATGGTATCATGTCAGACTAAACAGTCTATCAACAGTAATAACAACATACAGACTAAACAGTCTATAAATGGTAATACTACGTTTACCCATTGTAACCAAACCTGTTACAACTAAATCACACTCAGGATTACAGATCCACTCACCGTTACCTCAGCTGCAAGCTCAGAAGTCTAATATTACTGAGCCTTCTTCGTATATGAGAATACAATTAAATAATGAGTTAGTAACTCATCCCATAACATATAACTTATTTCAAATATAAATGTTAAACACAAGTGCTGAAGTTACAACAAAATTCATTATAAAACATCATTATTTTAACTAAAACAAAATCAGCATAAATCAGGGGTTACTTGCCGGGTATTATTACTATCCGTTGGGTAAGCATTATACCCAACTACTCGCCGGGTAAGGGTTGTACCCGCCAGGTACAACACCCTTACCAGTGACCTTCAAATCTGCCTAAAACCAAGACCCGAATTTCTCCAACAAAACAACACATCTCAGATTTGTACTCAGTCAATTACAACATCTAATACCAATTATCATCAACAACATCATATACATCAATACCAACTTCAATATCATTTAAATATGTACTTTAATGCCTTTTCATTTGGTGCTATTAATTCTGTTCAAATTCCTATATTAAAAGCATAGCTGGATCAAACAATAAACAAACACAGATTCTGAGCCAGGTCAAAATTGCGTCGCCACAAACACCTGATCGCGTCGCCACAACCACTCGATCGCGTCACGATTTAACCCTAATCGCATCGCATTTTCATCCTAATCGCGTCTATAAATGGTAATACTACGTTTACCCGTTGTAACCAAACATGTTACAACTAAATCACACTTAGGATTACAGATCCACTCACTGTTACCTCAACTGCAAGCTCAAAAGTCTAATATTACTGAGCCTTCTCCGTATCTGAGAATACAATTAAATAATGAGTTAGTAACTGGTCCCATAACATATAACTTATTTCAAGTATGTATATATATATATATATATATATATATATATATATATATATATATATATATATATATATATTACACAAGTGCTGAAGTTACATGAAAATTCATTACAAAACATCATTGTTTTAACTTAAACAAAATCAACATAAATCAGGGGTTACCAGCCGGGTATTATTACTATCCGTCGGGTAAGCATTATACCTGACTACCCGCCGGGTAAGGGTCGTACCCTCTGGGTACAACACCCTTAGTAGTGACCTTCAAATCTGCCTAAAACCCAGACCCAGATTTCTCCAACAAAACAACACATCTCATATTTGTACTCAGTCAATTACAACAACTAATACTAATTATCATCAACAACATCATATACATGAATACCAACTTCAATATCATTCAAATATGTACTTTAATGCCTTTTCATTTGGTGCTATTAATTCTGTTTAAATTCCTATATTAAAAGCATAGCTGATCAAACAATAAACAAACATAGGTTATGAGCCAGGTTAAAATCGCGTCACCATGAACACCCGATCGCGTTGCCACGACCACTCATTCGTGTCACGATTTAACCCTAATCGCATCGCGTTTTCATCCTAGTCGCGTCACTACTTTAACCCTATAAAGACTTCCCTATTTCGTTTCAACCTGCTGGTCCGAAATTTAAGTATAAATAAAATAGAACCAAATTCTTAATCTTTACCACAGACTAATAACATCATATTAAACATTAGCTTCATGCCCAATTTCATATTAATTGATCATCTCACATCAAATTCACCATAACTAAACTTCTAAATGAAACAAGTAAAGACTTTATACTTACAATTGCAACCATGAAGGAGATGGAGGTGAAGATGATGAATTTGATTCTTGAATTACAAATCAATTTGATGAATTCCTTGTTTCCTGGCTCAATAACAATTCACAGGGACAATTTATGTTTTTTTTTCTTTTCTGTTTCTTTCTTTTTTTGTGTGTAGAACAAAAGTGGAAAGAAAGTAATATATGAGGAGGTAAGTCAGTATATACACCAAGCCGACTTATCTATACACTTAATTATAGTTCCCCCTTTGACCAATTATCTAGAACCTAAAAGCCATTCGCGATTTCAACAATTTTATTTTACCGTCAAATGTATAAAGTTAAAACAATCAATAGTTTACTAGTCACAATAAGTCATTTGACTTTTTGACTAATCATTCACAAGAAACATAATAAAATAAATGAATAATTTTCCTAACATATTAAACAATCAATTTAAAGTTAGGAAATTACCCAATTGCCACTAGGCTCCTAAAGTGGGTGTTACACATATTAAATAATATTGCTTTAGAACACATAGCCATTTATAATATAATACTTTTACAACCAGAAACTAGCGACATGCCTGAATCTCTAAAACCAATATAACTACTTATATCTTGTAACAACAATAATAGTAGTTATAAAACCATAATACACATATCAATGAATTTCAAATTCAAATTATAACTAGTAGCAAAGCCAATATCCCCATATCACTTTAAGTGGTAAACTATTAAGAATCTTACTTTTTCAATCAGTTATCACTAAACCAAATTCATAATTTTAAACACCCTTCGGTTATATGAAACCTCTTACTTAAAAGTAATCAGAAATCATACAACCTTAAACACATATTAATAAGTAAGGTAGAGGTCAAACTCTATAGGTAAAACCATAATCCGATGATTACTTAACACCAAATTCCATTGAATAAGGGTTAAGTCAAAATCAATTAGTACTTTGCTAAATCAGCACAAGTACTATAATATCATATTACCCACATTTAACTAACCTCTACATTAACTTATTTCATATTTTAACTTTTTCTGGTTACAAATTATCATTTCATCTTTTTATTAAGTATACAACAATATACTTAATAAAACCATAATCCCATGATTACTTAACACCAAATTTCATTGAATAAGGGCTAAGTCAAAATCAATTAGTACTTTGCTAAATCAGCACAAGTACTATAATATCATATTACCCACATTTAACTAACCTCTACATTAACTTATTTCATATTTTAACTTTTTCTGGTTACAAATTATCATTTCGATCTTTTTATTAAGTATACAACAATATACTTAATAAAACCATAATCCCATGATTACTTAACACCAAATTTCATTGAATAAGGGCTAAGTCAAAATCAATTAGTATTTTGCTAAATCAGCACAAGTACTACAATATCATATTACCCACATTTAATTGACCTCTACATTAACTTATTTCATAATTTAACTTTTTCTAGTTACAAATTATCATTTCATCTTTTTTATTAAGTATACGACAATATACTTCATTTCACATAACTCAATAATAATGAAAACATAATCATCATTTCCATATTTTAATTAATACTTTCATAGTATTTCACCTTTCTTATTGATATCATTTCAAATTATGTCTTTTGATAACATCAAGTAATATCATATTTATATACTTATTATCCCGATATATATGTATATACTTTTAGTGCATTTCTATAGGTTTTGGTACTTAATTTTTTCATATTTGCAATTTAGGTATAAAATACGAGGATTGAAGAAAAGGAATGAAAAAGGAGCTAAAATGAATAAAAACTCGAAGAAAATGAAGACTTGAAGAAAACAAGACTTGAAATGACGACTTAAACCATATTATTGAAGATTCGGCCGAGAATAAAGTGAAGACCCGAAGAAATAAAGAAAAGAGCCCAAAAAGAAGCCTGATCCGAAGTTGGAAGATTCTGGAAAGAAGACCCAACCGGCAGTTGGATTAACCAACCGGCGGTTGAATATTTAAATACTAAGGCGGTTCCAGACGCGGAGTTGGACTTGGAGACCAAGTTAACCCAACCGGCAGTTAGGAGGTCCAATCGGCGGTTGGATTGGCGGTTCTAAAAACTATAAATAGAGGCCACGGGTTAGGTTAATCCATATACGAATTTTAGAGGTAAAAGTCGATTACTAGGGTTAAGGAACGACTCTAAGTCGAATTTGGAGGCTAGGAGTGTAGGACCCCTGTAGTTGAACCTAACTGAATCCTAATATCCAATCAACGTGCGGAATCCAAAGATTGAATATATAAACGTTTAATGAATCAAACAACACAAACAAAAAGTATATTAATACTCAATTGAATACCGATAAGATTATACTGAATAGCCTAAGTACAATATGCTCTCACAATACCTAAATTCGTCAACCCTAACAACTGATCCGAACGCGTCTATTTATACTCAAAACCTAATCTGATCTATGCGACACAAACTGTGTCGCCAAGCCGACTCATGCGACACAAGATGTGTCGCCAAGTTAACTATTGCGACACAAAGTCCTTGTGTCGCCAAAACACAAAATGTAATTAATACAAACGTTATAACTAACGTAATTACATATCAAACGCATAAAAGACTTAGACCAACTGACAGACACACTAAGATGCACCAACAAACTCCCCCGTATCTTCAGCTTGATCTTCAAAAGTTTCTTCAATTAAACCCAGCCTGCAGGAAACCTGCCTCCAGCATGAATCCCATGCGTAACACACACAGTCACAACTTTCTGGAATTGTCTAGCAAGAATCGAATTCACAACATTTCTTACGTTGAAGCGAATTGGATTATCAAACAATTTCCGCAAGTCTTTCTGTGACATATTGATCAAGCTCATAGGATCAAAAACTTTGAATTGAGCTTTCTTCAAACCGTAGAGCGAAGTCTTCTCTGGATACTCAGATTCTGGAACAAATATAAACACAGCTTCGCCCGTATGTGGATCAAGTTCCCAATGATGAAATCTTCTAAGAAAGTTAAAGGGAACTGTCTCAAGCGGAATCTCAGTCAAACAATCAGCTGGCGGATAATGTACTTTGCAAATCGGCTGTCTTGTTACTGGATCAAGTCTCTTCTTGAATATGAATCTCGTTCCAAGCATCGGTTTGATAAAGTTATATCTTTTGGTCTTCACTTCACAACGCAAAACCGTTTGTACAAAATCAGCTCTTGAATCTCTGGTTGGATTTATCAGTTCCAGTTGAGCTAGACGATTTATTTCTCCCTTTGGCAATGTACTCAGCTTCTTGAATGATCTTTTAAAATACCGAATACCATCGCTTCTCTTAATCATGAAAATACCTTTGTAGGTTTTCCAGCTTTTGATAATTCCTGTGTAATTCCCACTAACTTTATATGTCTTGCAAGTAACAGAAATAAGTTCACCAGGAATAAAACTTATCACAGGTCGTTCAAAAGTTGATGTAGAAGCAGTATCAGAAGCCGGTGTAGTCTCTGGAATAGTTTGCGAAGTTCTAGCTGGCTCTACTTCATCTTCTGAAGAATCAGTCTCGATTGTCGGCGCATCATCATAGAATTCATCAGAACGCATCTCCTCTTCCTCAATCTCGACATCATCATTGATCTCAAATTCAGGTTCAGATGCCTGACTTTCCTCATTAACCATTCGCTGAATAAAGATAGATTAGCATTTGAATAATCTACAGCTAACGGTCTTGGTTGACCTGGAATATCATCGACCGAGAAATAATCCAAACGAAGAGATTCATTATCATCAGAAATGTTTACATTATCATTTACATTGTCAGTCTGTGTTCCGGCTGAAGCCCTAGATGTTGTTTATATGGCACGCAGGCCTGACTCCCCCTGGAGCAGATAGGTATTCTAACTCTAACAACCTATTATTCAAAGTAGGAACTAAAGCTGCCGTTTCTTCTAACGCTTTAATCTGCGCAGCTTGAACCTCCAAAACTGATGCCTGAGACTGAATCAATTGAACTTGATTGTCCATGGTCTGCTGCATTTGATCCATCCTTTTCAAAAGTTCCTGTATAACCAAAGGCAGAGGTTGAATTGGAACCTCAACAAGGGGAATGTCGACCCGTGGCCTCGAAGACGAAGTAGAAGTACAACGAATAGACTGAGGTGGAACCCAATCTTCATCAGCGAGATCATCCCTGCGTGGTCGTTTGCCATGATCAGGGCACACTGATGTCGTACCTTGATGAATACGACGCTGAATTCGTTTGAACCGACGTGGTTCAAACCTCTGAATATTCCTCATCGCATAATCCGAAGGAACAACCCTCGGAGAAGTTTCAGGAGTAGAACCTCCATCCGAATCTTCAGCAGCTGGATCCTCAAGATTAGGCTGATCAGCCTGTGCTCCATCTTGGAAATTGTCAATTTCCTGTAACAGGTCATCAACCTGTATCTGTGCCTCATGGAGGTGTAATTCCTCCTCTTGAGGTTGCTGCCCAGGTGCAGCCAAAACATCCATAAAACCGTCATTGGGCGGTGCAACATAAGCTTCATCAACTATGTGCCCAAACAACGGAAAATTGTTGTTCGCGTTCGCACCTGCCGCACAAACCGTCCAGATTCGGACGTTCATGGGAGTTGGACGCAAGCGCTCTCGAGCATTTTGTGGAAGGTCGGGAAGCTGGTTATCAAGAAAAAGCTGAATGGAGCGTGGATATAGATTCCAATGCTTGTCCCCAGCATTAACGTTGTCGACCATCGCCCTGAAGATTTACCCAGAAAAGTTGAAGGGCTTATTGTAGACCAACGCTAGCATGGCAGAGGCCATAGAATGACTGATACCGTCAAAACCAGCCTTACTAGGAGAAAGGCAAACGATAAGCACATGCATCAAATATCTCCAAACCTTAGGCAGATTTGCCTTTCGGTATTGATCATTTGGCACGCCTGGATAACCGATGCGTGTCATAGCCCCAACAATAAACTCATTTCCAAACAGGGTGGGCATTTCCGGAGTATCACCAAACTGGAAGAATTCCCGAATAGCCTGTTCAGAGATAATGAGTTGACGATCACCCAAAGTGTAGATAATCCTGGTAAACGGCACTTCGGAGTTGATCACCGCATTTTTCCAAAATTGACCCACCTGATCCTTGTAAATGTTGGTGGTTGCGGTGATAGCAGTATGGATACGAGACCGGCGTAGAAATGCCACCATTGGCCTGTATGGAGCAGCCGTCTCCTTCGAGTCATCCAAAAATGCCACAATATTGTGACGTGGTTCCCAAAGAATATCACCATCTGCCATTGATGTACAAAGTATAACAATAAAACTCAAAAACAGTTAGCGTAAGCAGATTCAATCGAAATAAATCAATTTAATATCCTGTTATATGCGACACAGAGACTTGTGTCGCAGGACTACTGCGACATAATTAACTTGTGTCGCTTACAGAACAAAAATTGATTTTAAAAGTAAGCGACATAAGGAATTGTGTCGCTAAGCACTAATGCGACGGAAAGAGTTGTGTCGCTTTTTGCAATTAAATCGAATTTAATCGAATTTATGCGACATAAACAATTTGTGTCGCAAAGATGATGCGTCATAAATGTTGTGTCGCACAGCAGAGTGCAAAATTACATATATAACTAGTAAAGAAAGCAAATTTGCACAAATTAAGGGTTTAATTGATAATAACAAAGATATATACATTGTTATGATTACAAAATATCACATTCTAAACCCTAAACCCTAAACCTAGATAGTATCCTCGGATACTATTAATACATAATGGCCAAAATTCAAGACAAGGACAGGCAAAGATCCAAGATAATGAGGGGATCCCACCAGACCATCAAAAATGAAAGGTAATCGATCAAGCAAGAATTCTATCAGGACACCTGAATGCACATAAGCTTCCACGAATGAAAGGTGATCCTCGAAGTCGTGGAAGTGCAAGACATGATAGTATTTGGGCAGAAGCAGTGAACACAGGATTGTGAAACACCATTGTCCTGAACGAAATCACCTACCATGGCTATACCACAATTGGACGAAAGTGAGGAATAGACCAAACTGAGTTAAGCGACATAAGTTATGTCGCATTATTATTGAGCGACATAATAGTTGTGTCGCAAATGTCTGTGACATAAATATTATGTCGCACATGTCAGCGACATAAATTGGAATTCAGAAACTCTGCGACATAAAAGCTTATGTCGTAGGTTATGTCGCAGTGACGAACAACAAGCCCCAACCCAGAAACCCTAAACCTAATTTGGGGTTTTCGAAAATAAGACATACCCTAGGGTACACCATCAAACAAGGAGCACGGAAATACAGATATTTTCATCTAAGAGTGAATTATTCATGTCTAATTAACCCAAACCCGAAACCCCTACAAACCCGTAACTAAAATCAACGATTAAAGCTTAAATATACGGTAAAAGAGGGTGAAATTAGTACCTATCGATCGAGTAGAAGTTGGGGAACAAGAAACAAGAGATCGATTGCCAAGGAAAACACCAGACGATTGAAATGAAAAGACAAATTCAACCGCAGCTTTTGTGTCGCTAGATTGTATTTTATGTCGCAGGTTTTTGATTTTGTGTCGCTAAAAGTGATAACAGAGAAAGCGACTGGGGTGGGGTATTTATACCTCAACCCCACATAGTGACATAATTAAGCGACATAAAAGGCGACATAAGTTATGTCTCATGAGTAACTGATGGACTTGTAAAAGTAAATATACAAAATTGAAGGTAAAATTAACTAAAATAACTTAAATACTAATCCTAAAATGAAACTTAAATTAATTTTCTTTTTGGTGACATAGTTATTTTGTCTGCTAAGGGATCATATTAGGATAACATGCAATTATTAGGAAATAGTAAGTGTTATCTCCATTATCAGTATATTTGTCCTCTTTAAATTTACTTAGCATATTTAGAACACCTTTTATAAATATTATTTCAAGATGATTACTGGTATTGCTTGACCACCTAAACATGTTACATCCGCGTCTATGAGCAAACCTTTTATGTTAGTATGAATAGTTATCTGTGGTCCCCACCATAGACATACCCTTATAATTTAGACAAGAACATATCTTCCAAGATAGATAGAATAGAGGAAAATCGTTTTTAAGAATCAAGTCAGCGGTGACAGGTCTGTACAAACGTACAACAAAGCAACATAGCTTAATTCAGGTGTAAGCAAAACCAGACTTGGTCAAACCATTTTGGCGATCTTGTTAGGTATCTTATGATTTAAGACTTTTTCAAGTTCATTGACTTGCATTTGCTTAACTTTTAAGTATATACAACTTGAAGCCAGGTCTGTACTTACGTACAACAGAGGAAACAAGAAGTATATACCCCTAAATGATTTCATATTACAAACTAAAATTGAAGTATGCCAAGCTATATTAAGGAATTAAGACACTTAGTCATACATCACAGGATGTTGACCACATGATAATAGACATGTAATAGAATTACTTTTTAATTGCTCAAAGACCGGTGTATCATGCCTACCAGTACATCATATGATGAAGCTAATATTTATGAATGCTGTGGTAAGTATGCTAGATAAACCTACTGATACATCAAGGATAAACTTTAAAATTTTCATTTTGTGCATGCACCCTAATGTACTATCATTTCCCTAGTTGTTTACAGACACAACTAAACATCTTTTTACAAATGTTGCAACCGTGCATTTCTTTAATACTAAAGAGTATAAAGAGTGCCTGTTGCGTATTTTTTATTTTATTTTAATAAAGCAATAGTCCAAGTCCAAAAAATTACTTCTTAAGTTGAAAGAAGCGCAAACCAATCATGTTGACTAGTTCATCAAATCGGGCACGAGAAAAAGCCTTAGTGAATAAGTCAACATTCTGCTTAAGGGTATCTATGTGGACAAGGTCTATTAAGTGTTTCTCATAGCAATCCCGTATGAAGTGAAACCTAAGTTCTATGTGTTTAGTCCTAGAGTGTTGTACGGGATTGCGTGTAATAGAAATAGCAACAGTATTATCAATATGTATAGGAGTCATAGTAAGAAGTAACCCGTAATCACATAATTGATGCTGAATCCACAGAACTTGGGAACAACAACTAGCCGCAGCAACATACTCAGCCTCCACAGTGGAAGTAGCCACTGTAGTCTGCTTTTTGCACTGCCACGAGACCAAACGCGATCCAAGAAACTGGCATCCACCAGTTGTTGACTTCTTATCTATGCTACAACTGCCATGATCAGAATCCGAGTAAGCAGTGAGTGCAAACGATTTTTCATTGGAGTACCATAGACCAAGAGTTGGCCTATGTTTGAGGTATCCAAAAATGCGCTTTACTGCTTTCATATGAGAAACCTTTGTCCTAGCTTGATATCTAGAGCAGATAGACACAACAAATACGATGTCCGGCCTGGAAGCGGTCAGATACATAAGAGAACCAATCATTGATCGATAATCCTTTTCTTTACAATCCTCTTCATCAGTGGCCGACCCGAGATTATGATTAATTTCAATGGGGGTGCCATAGGTCTTACAGTTAAGCAAGTCATACCTTGTTAACATATCAGTAACATACTTGGACTGATGAATGTAAATTCCTTTGGCAGACTGCTCAACTTGTACACCCAGAAAGAACGTAAGTTCCCCCATTGCACTCATCTCAAATTCAGACTTCATGAGATGTTCGAAGTCTTTACATATGGAATCTTTTGTAGAAGCAAAAATGATGTCGTCGACATACACCTGTACCAGCAACAAGTCGTCTCCATCTCTTTTTGTGAATAGAGTTCTATCAATACTACCCCTTTCGAATCCATTCTTAATAAGATGAGTGGCAAGCCTCTCATACCACAGTCGTGGAGCCTGATGCAAACCATATAATGCCTTATTTAGTTTACAGACATATTCTGGATGCAAAGGATTTTCAAACCCAGGAGGCTGCTTCACATAAACATCGGTATCAACCTGTCCATACAGAAAAGCGCTCTTCACATCAAGCTGATAAATAATAAATTCCTTGAAGGACACAAAGGCCAAGAAGATACGAATCATCTCCAATCTTGCAACAGGAGCGAAAACCTCATCATAATCCAATCCCTCTACTTGATGAAAACCTTGAACTACTAACCTTGCTTTGTTTCTAATAACTACCCCTCGATCATCTTTCTTGATTCGATAAACCCATCGAGTGCCGGTAGGATGTGCTCCCTTAGGTAATGGCACCAATTCCCAAACATACAGCTTTTTGAATTGCTGCAACTCCTCTTGCATTGCTTCAACCCAGTGTGGATCTTTCAAAGCATCTTCTGTCCGTTTAGGCTCCACCTGAGATAGAAAGCACGATTTAACCTCAGCTGTAAGACATGCAAGAGAAGCAGACTCAGAAGAGTCAGAAGGGGATGTAGGATGTTCATCAACAATAACTTGACTTCTTGTCTGAATCCCCTTATCCAAAGGACCTATAATATTCTCCACTGGATGGTCCTTATTGATACGAGAACTTGGAATCTAGTCAGGCACAATGACAGAGTCCAAGTTTGTGAAATCAGCTTCCTGTGCCGAATTAAACTCCCCTGTATTCTCAAGCGATTCATCTTCATCATCAGACAACTCAGGAACATCAGTATATGTTTCTGGATTTCTTGTTGATGATTCAGGAACATCAGCATTTGGTTGAGAAGGAGGTAGAGTTGCAGAGATAGTCGGTGTCTTTGATGTTGATGGCTGTGAAGTATTGGAAGACAAATCAAGGCCATGGAGCAGTGTGACCACCTGATCAACTTCATCATCTTCATTAGGAAGATTAAATGAGTCAAAGACTGCCTCATAGTTAAACAGATGTGCTGGTCCCTTTCCTTCCGGATTGTTAGAATATCGAAAGCACTTGACTTCAAAGTGTTCTTCCATGCTCTTAGTTGCCAAGTTGTACACACGTTTATTTGGAGAGTTATTTGAAAAACCCAAAACTAAACCTTCACTAGACTTTGCTCCAAATTTAGAAACTCTCTCTTTTGTGTACATAATAGTGCAGGGATAGCCAAATGGTTCAAGAAACTGTAGCGAAGGTTTCCGATTATTAAGCAGTTCATAAGACGTTTTATTGTGCTTTTTAACCATAGAAACCCGATTAAGAATATAACAAGCAGTATTCACTGCTTCAGCCCAGAAAGAGATAGGCAGCTTGGAGTCTGCCAACATTGTTCGTGCGGCTTCAATGAGTGTCCCATGTTTACGTTCAGCAACTCCATTCTGTTGAGGAGTTCGTGCAACACTGAATTGATGATCAATGCCTTTTCTTAGACAGTACAACTCAATTGTCGAATTCTTAAACTCAGTCCCATTATCCGATCGCTGTTTCTTGATTGACAAATTGCACTTGTTCTCAAGCTTATCAAACAAATAAGTAAGAATTTCAGGAACTTCATCCTTAGTAGATAAGAAATACACCCACGAAAATCGAGAGTAATCGTCTGTTACTACCAAGCAGTATTTAGAACCTTCCATACTCTTCTTACTTACTGGTCCAAAAAGATCTATATGCAATAGCTCCAATGGACTTGAAACAGAGTTCACCACTTTTGACTTATGGGACTTCTTGTGCTGTTTCCCTTTTTGACAGGAAACAAAATGATCATTACTTCCAAAGGATTGCTTCAGAACTCCACGCACAAGATCATGCTTCACCAAATAATTCATCTTCCTGAAGTGCAGGTGACCCATACGTCTATGCCACAGTAGTGATTCTTTTTCAGGAGCTCTAGAAAGTAGAGACGTATGTTGAGTTGTTTCAACAGTCTTCATATCCAGAATCTACGTGTCTTTTTGCCGAGGTGCCCTCAGTAGCACCCATTCCTCCGGAATAACATATCCTGGTTTCAAAATACAGCACTCAGTTTTGGTAAATGCCATAGTGTACTCTTTGTCGCACACTTGTGACACACTGAGCATATTGTGGGTTAGCTGTTCCACAAAATTAACTTTCTCAAAACTCACTTGCCCATTAGTGAGTGTACCCTATCCGGTTATAACTCCTCCTTTATCACCGACAAAAGCAACGTATCCCCATCATAATCTTTAACTTCGGATAGCAGAGATAAGTCACCTGTCATATGTCGCGAGCAACCACTATCGATATACCATCTACTATTTTGAACTGCTTCAGATTGCTGCGACATTACAAACAAAGAAATCAATTAGTAAGGGAGACCCAGCCTTAATAGACTTGGGTAACCCAGTAGCATCATCCACAATGATTACATCAGTCAGAATTTTATTTTTTAGCAAATCGAAATCATTGCCTGATGTATCATTGTCAGATGAAGAGTCAGAACATGACTCCTTGATCTTCCAAACCTTTTGAGGTTTGGATGGTTGCTTGTTAACACTATTGAGCTTATCATGTTTAACTTTGTTTGGCTCAATACTGTTATTCTCAGAAGTAGTTGGTGGGAGTGCAGAACCTCTCATAGATTTTTAAGAAAAATTTTGAGATTGTGAGGTTCGTGTATCTCTCCTTCGACCATACTTCTTAGCAAGCAATGGGCACTTACTAATCAAATGACCTTGTTTCTTGCAATAGAAACAAGATCGTTGCTCAACACTATCATGAGATTGAGGTATAAACCTTTGAGCTCGGCCAAAAAATGGATGTGCTGAACAGGTACACTGATGTGTACAAGCAGAAGTTGAACCTTGAGAATTATTTTTATAAGATTTTTTAATGGATTTGCAATTATCTAGTTGAAAAATCTTCTTTGTAGGTTCAGCCTTGGCTTTACCTTTCATTTTATAAATCTCATCATAACCTTCACTGGTGAAGATATGATAGTCGTTGGTTACATTCTTCTTTTTCAAATAACCGTATTCTTCATCGGTTATATCCTCAATCTCAATTTCCTCCTTCAAACTGATTGGAGGAATCGACTTATCACTAAGTTTCTCAGACTTGGAAACTACAATAGGCTTAATAGGCTCAACCTTAGTTTCCTTTTTCTTAACGGATTCATTAGTCATGGGCTTAAAAGGCTCAGCCCTGACATCAAGCTTCTTAACTGAGTCAACTTTATGAGCCTTCAATTTTTCAGGCTCACTAGTCGATGCCTTAACTGGCTCAGGCATACTAGTTACAGGTTTTTGAGACTCATCTTTAATATTTTCGGCCGTATCTTTCTCATGATACTCTGTTGGTGGTGGGACCTGATGAAAACCTAGTCCCACTTTCCTAACCTCAGGCCTACTTACCCTAACTCTAACAGGTCTAACAGGTTTTATATCTACTTGAGGAACAGTAGGTATAAAATCTTTGATGATTTCTTGTTCAGGCATAGGTAGATAATCTTTTGGAGGTGGGACATGGTGATAACCAAGTCCTGCCTTACTTTTAGTATATGTCCTTTGTTTCTGAAGAATTTCATCAAAGACGAGAGAGGACGTTGAAAAGTTTGATAGTTTCCGATTTTAAGTAAGAACTTCAGCCTGTGAGTCAACAAGTTCCTTTTTAACGAAAGTTAGCATATCTACGTAACTTCCAATTTCATCTTGCTGTTCAAAATTTTTGGCTTTAAGTTCTTTCTTTTCTTCAAAAATAGCCTTTAATTTCTTTTCAGACGCCTTGTAACTTTCTTTTAACATTTCATTATTTTCTGTTAATTGCGTGATAGTAGCATTAAGACGTTCGTTGTCCTCTTTACACCTATTAAACTGGTTAGTAAGTTTAATGCATGAAACACAAGATAAAGGTTCATCATCTACCTCATGAACCTCGGCCATTAGAGCTGTGTTTTCTTCTTCGTCATCAGCTGCATCTAGCCATCTATTGTCCCATTGAGTTTTAGTCAGCATCAAAGCAGCTGACACCATAGCTTTCTCTTCAGCCTTAGTTGGAGAAGGTTTGGTAAGACCTGAAGGTGGAGTTTTATGCCTTTCACACTCACGAGCAAAGTGTCCATAGTTCTTACACTTATAACATCTCACCTTGCCTTTATTAAAACCCAAGCCTTTTTCACCTGGATTGTTCATAGAAGTTCTCCCAGTTTTCTGCAAGAAGTTCTTTACCCTCCTTGTCAGCATTGCCATGTTCCATTTCAGGTCTAACCTCTCCAATTCCTCTTGATCAATTTGACCAAAGTCTTCATCAGAAAAATCACCAGCAGAGTCTAGAAATGCTGAAAACGTGGAAGAATAATCTTCACCAGAAGACATGCCTGAACTCTGAAAATAGGTACCACCTGATGGAATACTTGTAGATGCATTTCCACTAGCGTTGCTAGCGATAAATGCGGTACCTTTAGACTTGCTTGATGATACTGGAACATCTACACCATACAACTTTGGATTTTGGAGATGGGAAGTGGCCTTGGTCTCCTTTCTTTGCATCTCAAGAAGCTCTGCCTCAATGTGACCTATAAGATCTTCGAGCTCCATATCCAGGATATCCTCATCTCTTTCCATTAAGAGGACCCTAGTATGCCATTTCTTGGGAAGTGAATCAAGAAGTTTCTTATTCACACCAGTCCATTCCAGAATCACACCTCCTTCCAATAATTCAGTGACCAACTGGGAATATCTGCTACACAGATCTTCCAATGATTCATATTGAAGCATATCGAAGACTTCATACTGTTTCTTGATCAAATCAATCTTCTTCTTCTTCTTGTATTGATCACTACCACTACACTTCTTTTCAAAAGCTTTCCAGAGATCATAAGCAATCTTATGTTGCCTCAATTGTCTCATGATAGGTTGAGACAATGCCATAGTGATTGCAACATCAGTTTTTCTTTCCATATCAAATGCCTTACGTTCCTCAGGAGTTATTGATTTAATTGACTTTTCAGGAACTGGGCCATTGTAGACTCCGGTTTTAAGAGGACGTTCATATCTTTCCTCTAAATAAATCATCATTTCCGGATCATTGAGTCCAACATATGACTCAAAGCGTTGACGCCAATCAGAATAACTCATTCCAGGCATATACATAGGAGGCTTATTTCCTGAACCAACCTCATTATTCTGTTTCAACATTGCTCCAACTGATTGAATAGAATGTGCTGAAGATGATGCCATTTTAAAGTACCTGCAAAACAATCAAAGACACAAAGAACAAACTGTTATGCGACACAAGTATGTGTCGCAGAAAGATTAAGCGACAGAAAGATTATGTCGCAGAAGAAGGTAAGTTCCAAAGTGTCTAGCGACACAAAGGTTGTGTCGCAAAGTGATAGCGACGGAAGAAAACCGTGTCTTATGTCGCAAGCTTGTGTCGCTTAAGTGAAGGCTTATGTCGCAAACCAGAATAAGCTTGAGTCGCAAGCTTATGTCGCCCAAGTAAAGGCGTATGTCGCAGTAACCCTAGTCGCGACACAAAAGTTATGTCGCAAGCTTGTGTCGCAGAAACAGCTGAGCAGCGACCAAAAACCCTAAAATCGAAAATTTTCGGTAACCTAACGAAAATTCACGAATGGAGGACGAATAGTAAACCCAAAATCTTCCAGAAGATCCAAATACCAAATTTGAAGCACCTTTTGTTGAAGATTTTAACCAAAAACAAGTTGTTTTTCCCGAGAAACGTATTAAAGAGGATTCAATAACGCCAAATCCTTAGATTTTGGCTCTGATACCACTTGTAGGACCCCTGTAGTTGAACCTAACTGAACCCTAATATCCAATCAACGTGCAGAATCCAAAGATTGAATATATAAACGTTTAACAAATCAAACAACACAAACAGAAAGTATATTAATACTCAATTGAATACCGATCAGATTATATTGAATAACCTGAGCACAATATGCTCTCACAATACCTAAATTCGTCAACCCTAACAACTGAGCCGAACTCGTCTATTTATACTCAAAACCTAATCTGATCTATGCGACACAAACTGTGTCGCCAAGCCGACTCATGCGACACAAGATGTGTCGCCAAGTTAACTATTGCGACACAAAGTCCTTGTGTCGCCAAAACACAAAATGTAATTAATACAAACGTTATAACTAATGTAATTACATATCAAACACATTACAGACTTAGACCAACTGACAGACATACTAAGATGCACCAACAAGGAGGCTAGGGATTGAAGACCTTCAAACCTAACGAAGGGTAATTCAATATCTTTGGTTTGTATTCTAAGTCCTTTTACTTGATAAATGACTGTTTACTTGTATTTAGAATCTTGTTTATATTACCAATGATTATTGATTATTTCTTTAACATATTTTTTTAGATGAATAATTCAATAATTAAGTTACTAGATAATTATTTATCAATAATTCTTTTATCAATACTTTCTTTAATCTCCTTCGAGGTTAAAGAATTATTTAAGCTGAATAAGGTAAATAGAAAATATATTTTAAAAATTAATCAACTTTTAAAAGACAAATAAAAACTTAAATAAAAAATTAAAGAAATTTTCTTTCCTTACAAACCCATCCCCACACTTAATGTATACAATGTCCTCATTTTATATTAATGATAATCATAGTGAGTAAGGAAAAAAAAAGGAAAATAGAACGAAAAACTCCCCTGACTTGTCGGAAAATATCTCTTTATCGGCTAGTAGAAAATATCTTGATTGTCTCCTTGTCTTGTTTAAAAATAATATACAACATTGTAGTTAATCACGATTGCATTTAGCATATGCAATAAGCTTTTAAACCCCTCGGTATCCCAAGTGGACAAGTTATAGTCTCGTGAGGGTTTCCAGTGAACACACCCACAAAGTTCATAATACTAAAAAATATATATTTTAAACTACCACTAAACAATTAACGATTTTAATAAACAGAACTTCCTAGAAATAAACTATATAATCATATTATTGAATAAACTCAATTTTACTTCAAATAATCAATTAAAACTATTTCTAAATAAATACTTCATATCAATATTCAAGAGAAAACATTTCATATATCATTTTTATAGCAAAAATGCACATACAATACGGATTAAATAAATCCTAACTATAAATCATAACGAAAATGTAAATTCAAGATAATGTATCCATACCTTAAGAAGAAAATAGAAATAATATTATTCAAAGAAAACCTAATTGTTCAATAGCTTCTAAACTTAGCTCAATTTTTCATACCTACTTCCATTATTTTATCAAAATATTTCAATCATTCTTATAAAATAACTCATACTTTTAAAACCAACATTTTAAATATTCCCAAATTACATAAATATAACTTATAAAAGTGAAGATTAAAGAAAATCCAATATGAAACTTTAAGATGATTTCCATGCCGGAATAAAATATTGTTATTAATTTGAAAAATACCATACCTTAAATAACATAACCGAGATTAATATGAAAACATTCAACCAATTAATTCAGAATCAACATTTATACATTTAAATCATAAATAACAACCATAATTCCTAATAAAACAAAACTTAATAATATTCAACCAACTAAATAACATAAGTCTTAAAACAAAACAAAATCATAACTAATAATAAAATGAAAATGCAAATAAAAATTGGAATATTATGAATGTCTTCATGGTTGATGAACCCATTCTCGAGCTATTGCAGAAGCATAGTACCCATTTGGTAACATAAAGGTTATAGGAATTCTTTGGTCAAGTGGAAAGATCCTCACAAAATATCTAAATATGGTTTTAGTGATATCAGGTACTTCAGCAGTGTAATCTTCAAAGTGTTTGTGATGTTCTTCAGCTGCTATTTATAATTCATAAAATTCTCTCATTACTTTCTGTATTGCTTTAGCTACAGGTCCCTCCTCATCAATTACCTTGTATCCATCTATCTCCTTTGTTTCGCGCTCTTGATGCTCACGTCTTAATTCGTCTAAAAAACCATAAAACCCTAAATGTAACATTTTATATTTTCCAATCGTGGGATTCCTAACTATCTCTTCAATCTCCCTTATCAAGCGTTGCATCAACTCTTTGTGATGTTCAGTGAATACTAACTCCGAAAATTTAAAAATATTCATCATCCTTGTATAGATTTGGGACAATTCTAAGTGAAATAAATCAATATGACAATAATGATGAACTCCATGAAATATCGACTTAAGCTCCATAATCACATAATTTGCCACATTAACCAATGCCACTTCAGATTTTCCGTCTGGAACCTTCCTTCTATGATCATCTTGTGCTAGATAGTATAAATCATTAATTATCTGTTGCACATAAAACTCCACCATACAATCTACATAATAGGTACTGCAATTCTCATGATCTTTTTGTTCCATCAAACTTATTAGCTGCTGCAGTTCTTCTATTAAACTTATATCTGCCATCTGAGTCGGATCTCCAGTTGCCCATTCAATCTGAGTCCTATAAGATTCTAATACACTCATTTGTTTATCAGAATAAGAAAATGGGTATCTCGTTAATGCTCTGTAAACACACGAATAAAGAATCTTTTGGCCTTCACATAAATCTTCTTCTTGAGCCTCTTACTGATAGAACGTATCCCTCAGTTCAGCTACATATTTGTCAAAATAGTTCACCATCTGAGTACGATTAGAATCATACCATTGTTCATATTCTCTTTCAATCCTTTCGATGATACGTTTCTGTTTCCGTTCTGCTGTAAATTCAATAGTTGATGCCCTAATGATAGCCATAATATGATATGTGTCATCCTTACCTACTTCTAATAGCTGAATCATTCCGTTTCTATTATCTATCACTGGCACATGTAATCTCTCTCCTTCAACATTATCATCCTCAGAACTCTCATCTAAATCAATTTCCTCTTCCTCAGAACTCTCATCTATATCACTTGCCTCTTCTTCAGGTAAGGTGTCTAGTGTAGGGTTACTAAATAGCTTTAGAGAATGTTCATCATTGCAAATATCCTTGCATTCCATAGTTTCATTCAAAATTTTCATTTGCTTATTTTCAATTCCACTAACAGTTAATGACGTCTGTATAAACAAATTATCACATAGTTTAGAATTTACTAAATTTAACATATTATACAAATAGAATACAATCAAATAATTATACATTTTTACAAAATTAATCAAAAGTCCTCGCTAGCTCCAATAATTGTACACAAAAGCGGAGAAATAGATCAGCGTGAAGCTTATTAAAAACCTACTTCTTTTGAGAAGCTCCTTACTTCTTAACGGAAGCAGGGCTTAACTCTCCTTATACCTTTGTTTTTGTCATTACTCCCAATGGGTGAGCCGATTTTTTCGATTGAC
Source organism: Pseudognaphalium luteoalbum (assembly GCA_963422505.1). NCBI lineage: Eukaryota > Viridiplantae > Streptophyta > Magnoliopsida > Asterales > Asteraceae > Pseudognaphalium > Pseudognaphalium luteoalbum. The sequence goes on along the minus strand of OY730192.1, from coordinate 62,261,616 downwards.
TAATAATGTATAAAAATTTACAGTTCTACAGGGAAAAATTAAATATTTTAAATTACCTTTCCCCGGCAGCGGCGCTAAAAACTTGATGTGCATGAAGTATATGCAAATACATTCATAACAAATTTTAAATCAAGGATATACTAAATAATACTTTATCACACAATTCAGGCAAGAATAACCCGTTCGTATAATATAGCTTTATAAGTAAGTCTAGGTATCGAACACAGGGAACGTGTTTATTAAAATAATTAATTTATTCCACAATTAATATTACAATTATAATTAATTAAATATAATAATACAGATAAGGGGGTACGTTTTAATTCCGTATGAATATATATTTATATTTACTTTTGATACCGAACTAGGATATACAAGACAATTAAAGTAATTAAAGAATTATTTAAGCTGAATAAGGTAGATAGAATATATATTTTATCTAGAATAGCTATGTTATATTCAAATTCTCCTATATGTTTATCTTTGTCAGCTAATTGATCTATGTTGAAATATAAAAGTAGATAAAGGCCTTGGTCCAGCTCAATACCCTAAGATTAAGTGCTTCAACGTATATTAAGGTTAACTAACTTCGAGGTCTCAAATCTTATTATCTAATCAATTATAGTTTAATCCAGTAATTCAATATCTTTAAAAGAATTATTAAATTACCCTTATTCAGCATAGATCAATTAGCCAACCTTAATATATTAGTTGGAATTCTTTTATTAAATTTTTTGTTTTATATTTAAAAGTTTAGACTTTAATGTGGATTAATTATTTTGTACATATAACGTAAGCAACTTAATAATAAAGTGATATATAGTTACATGATATGATGTATTAATAGGCAATATATAAAAAGATTTCTGAATTTTAAGAAATTAATTTAATGATTTGTATATTATTTTATGATACATAATATGATGTATGACATAAAAGTCTTAATTCTTAGATTTATTATACAATAATATTATATGTCTTTATACTTATGTGAAAACGTTTGGGGGTTTACTAATTGTTTCCTATGTTGTACGTAAGTACAGACATGATCTCTAATTAGTATTCTTAAATAAAGCAAAAGAAAGAAAAATCTTTCAGAAATAAATAAAAATAAAAATCAAACTATGTCGCTTTGTTATACGGCTGTACAGACCTGTCACCGCTGGTTTGATTAAAAATAAAAGTGCTATACCTGAATCAAGTTATGTCGCTCTGTTGCATGTCAATGCAGACCTGTCATCAATGTCTTGATTCTTAAAAATGGATTTCATATACTTATTTGGAATATAAAAGAAATTGTATAAATAAGTTTAAGAGTATATCATATATGGAAATTATAAAGTAATATGCATATTAACAATAAAGGATGTATTCAAAAAAGTGAATATAGATTGTTTAAAGTGGAAAATCATATTAATAATCATTCATGAGCTATATATTACACAAATAATAATAATTTTTATTTGTACATTATAGTTATCCATGTTGATTAAATTGTTAAAATTTTTATTTTATGAAACATATTTTTAATTTAAGTATTCTGATTCTTAAATATTAGTTTGATACTTATCAATTTTTATTAAGTTATTCTACTTGAGGACAAGCAGAACTTAAGTGTGGGGATATTTGATTACATCAAATAATATCATATTTATATACTTATTATCCCTATATTTATATATACTTTTAGTGCATTTCTATAGGTTTTGGTAATTAATTCTTTCATATTTTCAATCTAGTCACATATTCACGTATTCTCCTGAGGGAGCAATTATACTTTAGTTAAATATCACATAATTCATTAGCAAGGATTTATAACCACACCTTGAATTCAACATACCATAATCATACTACCAATTTCATTGTTTATTACAACATTTAAACACCTTTAGGTTCAAACAGTACCACCATTAACCCTTAGTCAACCCTTTGTCTACTTAATTCAACACATAGTCTACCATTTAAAGTTCATTCAGAACTACCCATGACGTTAAACGTCTCATTTAATATTTCTATCTTTACATCATCATATAATAATCATCAATTGACTCATAGCCGGGGAATCATATCAGTCTGACCCAATTAACTTTACTACTAAGCATGATCATCATAGCAAAGTATGTAATTCAAGTTAATTTAAATCCAGGAAAGTATATCGTGGATTACCTGATTCTCTTAAACCATCAGATATAGAAATATTGCCGAGAGTACTAGTCAGTACTCATGCTTTGTCGTCTCTGTATCCAAAACAATATCTCACAAGTTGTTAAGTGTTAGCTCATAACATACTAATCGATTCCCATACAGCAACCAAATCCCACACCCTGGAATATTTGACTTAACACAAGTTTTGATTTGGGATTGAACACCTTCTCCAATTCACCCAAACCTATGCTCTGATACCAACTTATAACACTCCAAATTTTACAACCATTTTTAAATATATATATTACATCGTACATCGGAAGCGTAGGTTAAAACATACCTTATTAATTTACATTACATATTATACATAAAAAGTAAACTATTTCAAAATCATAATATAACCAACTGGGTGTTATATAATTCAAAATACCACATGGACTCAACTCAAAATAAATATAAGAGTAAACGCCTGGCCAAACATTACGTTCCAAACAAAACTTCTTGCCCAGCCCTTATATCAAAATCATAACCTGCACATTCCGTTCCAAAAGAAACTAATACCAATTATCATCAACAACATCATATACATCAATACCAACTTCAATATCATTCAAATATGTACTTTAATGCCTTTACATTTGGTGCTATTACTTCTGTTCATATTCCTATATTAAAAGCATAACTGGATCAAACAATAAATAAACACAGGTTCTGAGCCAGGTCAAAATTGCGTCGTCACGACCACCTGATCGCGTCGCCACGACTACCCGATCACGTTACGATTTAATCCTAATCGCGTCGCATTTTCATCCTAATCATGTCGCGAATTTAACCCTATTCAGACTTCCCTATTTCGTTTCAACCTACTGGTCGAAAATTTAAGTATAAATTAAATAGAACCAGATTCTTAATCTTTACCACAGACTAATAACATCATATTAAACATTAGCTTCATGCCCAATTTCATATTAATTGATCATCTCACATCAAATTCACCATAACTAAACTTCTAAATGAAATAAGTAAAGACTTTAAACTTACAATTGGAACCATGAAGGAGATGGAGGTGAAGATGATGAATTAGATTCTTGAATTACAAATCAATTTGATGAATTTCTTATTTCCTGGCATAATAACAATTCATAGGGACGATTTATGTTTTTTTTCTTCTAAATTTTTTCTTTTTTGTGTGTAGAACAAAAGTGAAAAGAAAGTAATATATGAGGAGGTAAGTTGGTATATACACCTAGCCGACTTATCTATACACTTAATTATATTTCCCCTTTTGACCTATTATCTGAAACCTAAAAAACCTTCACGATTTCAACAATTATATTTTTACCGTCAACTGTATAAAGTTAAAACAATCAATTGTTTACGAGTCAGAATAAGTCATTTGACTTTTTGGCTAATCATTCACAATAAACTTAATAAAATAAACGAATTAATTTCTCAACATATTAAACAATCAATTTAAAGTGAGGAAATTACCAAATTGACACTAGGCTCCTAAAGTGGGTGTCACACATATTAAAAAATACATGTATGGTATTATACTCAATGATCATAATAACATTCATTTTCGATGAATGTAACTGATATACATTATTATACACTAATGAATGTTATTTTATCATATTCATTTGTGTATAATAGCATATATACGTTCATATTCATCATAAATGAATATTTAGAACCATGAAGTTGTAATTTTGATAACATGCTTTTCAGATTAATGTTAACATTCTGGGAATTTTTTTAGTTTGTGAAATTCGATTGCAATGACGACCATAATTCGATTAATTACTTGTTTATATGTTTTTTACAAAGAAATTCGTTTAATTCCATTGTTTTCATCACCAAATTAAATTTTCTCAAAAAACCCAAAAGTTACACCAAATTCATAATTTTGGATGAATTTTAATTATGATGAATTGAAGACAGTGTATGAATGTGTTTGATGGATTCCAAGATTTACAATATTTTAGATTGAAGAATCATTGAGCTACATGCTTTAATTTTGTATTTTAGGTAAAAATTGAGAAAATGGGTATTGTAGAAGATGTGAGAAAATAAGTGGTTGTGGTTTACTTCTCTCATTCCCCTAATTTAAGAGTTTTCCTCTTGATCCTTCCCCTATATATACAAGGAGGAGATCTAGAGGGAAGTAAAAAAAGTGAGGGAAAGAGGGAAGCTATTCTTAGCCACATATTCTGGTCAACTCAAAAGTCAACATGGTGACAAACTTGTAAATAACTCAAAAAAATCGCTCTCAACGTTAACATTCATTTGAAAAGCATGTTAATCAATTGCAAATGAGGAAATAGAAAACAACTAAAAAACATAATCTTCATATTAAATTCATCAAATCATAGCTTGAAACTTGCAAAAATAAATTGAAAAGCACTTATACACTACTCATTGAGCAATATTAATGAACAATTGTTAGATTCAATAAAATTGTTTAAAGTTGATTTCATGAAGAAAACTATATAAACCCATCATAAAAATCTCAAATTCATTCAAGTGAGTACAAAATTGAGATATATATAAAGAAAAATACAAATAAATCAATCATATGCATAAATAATCAAACAAACTTGTAGTAATTTTACGTTTTGAACAAAAAAATTCTCAAAATCTATTTTTCCAGGATGTTAACACTCATTTGAATTGCATTTTATCAAAAATTACAACTTAAATATTCATGTATAATGAATATTAACTTATATTTGTTATCACTGTATAATAGTCCATATTCTTCATAAATGCATCTTAATATTTCATCGATTCTTTAACATTCATTTATGATGAATATTAACTTATATCATTATGATGAACATTATAACATTCATTTATAATGCATATTAACTCATATAGTTATAACATTTATTTATGATGAATATTACCTCATATATATGGTTATACATTGATGAATGTTATGTTATAACATTCAAGAGTGTATAATAACATGGGATTAGTGCAGGGAAATGCATCAAACTATGACCCGAAGTCTATCGTATGTACTCATCTAAATTTTGCTCTATTGTATGTACCTATCCCGGAAAAGGGTCTATTGTGTGTACTTGACCTCCTACGTAAGCGGTTAACCCACTGACCATACCACGTTGGATGACCACGTGTACTGCCACGTCATGGATACATACAATAGACTTCATGCCTAAGTTGGATACATACAATAGACTAAGCGTTGTTGCGGGTCCTCGACTAGTGGGATGTTGGTGAAATAGGCATATAGTATGTCTGCAATCATGCCATTTAAAAGGTCTAATAACTGCTCTTCGCTAATTGGTTCAGTGTTCACTACTAGAAAATGACATCCATAATGACATTTTAAAAATTAGCGTCATAACTAACGACATGATAAAGATGTCGCTACAATATTGGGCGACGTACTATGAGACGTCGCGACTGTGGTCGCTAGTTTTTGCATCGTAGATGTAGATGTCACTAAATCTGCGACTTTATACCGACATGCCATTAGACGTCTCCAAGCAAGTCGCTAGCCTAATAAAGTCGCTGAACGAGTCGCTAAACATGTCGTTAAACAACTTTTTTCTAGTTGTGGTTGCTTTCATCTCTAAGCAAGATTGTTCGTGCAATTCGGTACATTGAGTTCGCAGCAATCAACTTCTTAGGAGTGTTTTCCACCAAACAATTTAAAGATCTCAGTTGCTGTTTTCCCTTTCAAAGCATCTTGTCTTAAAGTATACTATAACCACTTGCAATTATTGTTGACCTCAAGCCATAAGGTCATGGTAGCCTTTTGAATGTTGTTGTATTCACTAGCACGATTAAGCCAAGCCATCATAATCTACTGCAACCTTCCTTTTCCACTGGTCATCTTCTCCGGTTACAACTCCGATGAAGGCTCCGGCAAGAATCATTTGCGCTTTCTCACATTTACATCAACAAATTCAACTAGTATGTAGTCTGTTACCCAACATTCACTCCATTTCACCAAACCATTCAACATGGATTTCGATAGATTTTGCTTCAAATTCGATTTCGATTTCATCTCCTTATCTGTATGTGTATGTATATATTTAACATGGATGATTTTGTTGCAAGGTTTATGGATGTTTATTCTTGCAAGAATAACATTGTTCGATTTTGCATGTGCATGTATTTGGAATAGGTTGAGACACAGATACGATATGGTAGCCAACCACACATACAAGACCCATCAAGATTAATGCACATGCAAAAACCCATGAATGTGCCAACTTCTACCCATGTATAGAAGCATGCAAAACATCAAGATTAAACCCAACAATGTTATTCTTGCAAGAATAAACATCCATAAACCTTGCAACAAAATCATCCATATTAAACATATACATACACATATTGATAAGAAGATGAAATCGAAATCGAATTCGAAGCAAAATCTATCGAAATCCATGTTGAATGGTTTGATGAAATTGAGTGAAGCAAACATTCATAAGCAAACACTATTAAGCAACGAAATACGAGTTAGAACAGATAAATCAAATTATTCATAAGCAAACGAGTCACATTTAATATATCAAATAGAAAATGGGCTTAGTCTATTGTGTGTATCCAACTTAGGCACGAAGTCTATTCTATGTATCCATGACGTGGCAGTACACGTGGTCATCCAACGTGGCATGGCCAATGGGTTAACCGCTTACGTAGCAGGTCAAGTACACACAATAGACCCTTTTCCGGGATGGGTACATACAATAGAGCTGAATTTAGATGGGTACATACAATAGACTTCGGGTCATAGTTTGATGCATTTCCCTGCACTAATCCCTAATAACATATATAAGTTAATATTCAACATAAATGAATGTTTAAGAATCTTAATTGTAATTTTGATTAATATGCATTGCAAATGCATGTTAACGTTCTGAATATTTTTTAAATTTATGAAATTCGATGGTTAAGGACAACCATAATTCGATTAATTGCCTGTTTATAACTTTTGTATGATGGAATTCATTTTATTTTATTGTTTTCATTGGCAAAATAAAAATTTTATAAAATGCCAAAAGTTATACCCAAAATTCATAATTTTTGATGATTTCAAATTATGACGAATTGAAGATATGCATGAATGCGTTTAATGGTTTGGAAAAATTATAATGTTTTTGATTGATTAATCTTTGAATTCCATGCTTTAATTTTGGATTTTATAATAAATTTGATTAAATGTTTATTGTAGTATTGTTTCTTATAGGAAGAATGTGAGAGGATATTGGTGACTGAGATTTGTTTTACATAAATAAATTTTTGATTCACATATAATTTTTTTTGTGAACACTTATATTTTTTTTGTTTTACATAAAATTTATCTCATGAACCTTTAGTTTTTTTTTTGCTTCACACAAACTTTTTAAAAAATTTAATTGTGAACCTTATTTTTTTTCACATAAATTTTTTCACGAAATTTTTTTAATCTTTTTTTATTGTGAACTATAATTTTTTATGAGTTCACGAATTTTAACTTTTTCAACTATGAACCTTAATTTCTTTTTTGAGTTCATGGAAAGTTTTTAACCTTTTTTTCCAATTGTGAATCTTAGTTTTTCTTTTAGGTTTATGGAAAGTTTAAAAAATTTTCAATTGTGAACCGATTTTTTCAACTGTGAATCTAAATTTTTCTTGAGTTTTAGAAAAGTTTTTAACTTTTTCAATTGTGAAACTTAATTTTTTTTTTGGTTCGCGGAAAGTTTTAACTTTATTAATTGTAAACCTTTTTTCAACTGTGAACTTTAATTTTTTTAGGGGTTTATGACAAATTTTTAACATTTTCAATTGTGAACCTTATTTTTTTCCACAAAAAGTTACTAAGTTTTTCAATTGTGAACCTTAATTTTTTTATTTTATTTTTTTCGGATTTGACTTTATATTATTATTTGCACAAAAATTATTTTTGTTGTGAACCTTTGTTTTCTGTAGTTACTTCACAAAAAAAAGTTCACAACTTAAAAAAATTGTGAATAAAAAAGTGTTTTCACCATTTTTTTTATCTTCTCCCCTTTCACACACACACACACACACACACACATATATATATATATATAAGATAGATTAGATCAAGGGCTGAGATATGTTTTCACCGTTGTTTTATTCTCTTATTTTCACATGATCCATTCATATATATATATATATATATATATATAGCCACTGACATAATTTAATACAATAATAATATTGTAACAATCTAAGTAAAATGACTTGGGAGGTTGCATGTATTTGAGCCTTGCCATTTACTTTTATGTAATCTAGGAACCAAGATGAACATTTCATACTATGATAGAACGGGGACAGTAATAATTCATTTTTCAACTTCTTCAACACATACTATGTTAAGTATGTGTGGGTTGGTATTGAGATATCATTCCCATCTTTGGTTGATGGATTGAAACCAACTCACAGGAAAAATACTATTTTTGTGTTTTGCAGAAACTCATTGACAAGGAAATACAAGTAGATCACTTCTGTGGTTATGTTTCTGAGCGTGCAGCCTATCGTCATGATGAGAGACGTCTTAAAGAAATCATCGTCCATATGGACCAAAAAAATGGAGTATAAATTATTTACTTTCCATTAATATTAATATTAAAAAATGTTATTGAAATTATTGATTTAAAGGTATGATGGGTATATTAACTATTTTCCATATGACTATGGCTAAGTTTAAGGATAAAAGGGGCAAAATGCTTAATAAAGGGTTATTATTCAATATATATAATACTAAACAATCATTAATGAATCCATTCCCCTTTGGAAAATTTTGGCTAAACCTTAAAAGGGGTTTTTCTGTTCAAATTCATTAACTTTTTGAATACTTACCGGTTGTTTGTTGCGAACCAGGTCCGATCTTCAAAATGTCTTAAGTTTATATTTGTAGACACCCGCTCATTCAGTCATGTCAATAACGCTGGATATTTAACGTATCCTTGTGGAGAAAAATCGTTTGTCAAAAATGAACTATGAGGATTTGACTTTTCAACTTTGTTCATACCGAGCACCTTCAAGTAAGTTATTAAACCTAGTATTCTATAGTTTATTGTTTTTACATATTTTATTCAGTATCAATAAGGGGTTTTATGATTGATCTTTGATTTGGGTAGAGAGGATCTTGACAAGGCGATGGTGACTCATTGCGTACAAGAATTTAAGAATATACAAATGAAGAATGTCAGTAAAAAACTAAAAATGCTAGAGCAGTGTTGAGGGTTGAAAGTTGCATGTGAGAAGGCAAAGAGGGATCTATTTTTGACACCTCAAACACCGATTGTAATTGACATTTTGTTGATTTATGAAGAATTGAAGAGTTACTGAAGAATGAAAAAATCACAGCTTGAGGAGTTTGAATCTCACTAAGTGATTTTTAGTTGATTTAACTTGGATTTGCTCAGAGAAATTATTAGGTGAAACTGAAATCACTGTTCGATTAGAAAATTCAGTTTTAGGTTAGCGAGAATATGAATTTCACTCTCTTGTTTCCTATTTGAAGTAACCATATCACTTGTAAACCCTAACCTACGAATTAAAGATTATTCTCTAGTTGGTCGTGGAATAAATTAATCAAGTAGATTGGATATAATCACTTTATTGCTTGATTAGTTGCTAGTTAATGATTAGTTCATTTGTTTATGGTTGTGGGTATAACCTATTGTTATACGGTTCTTGCATGGGGCTCATAATTCCTAACATGCATTATATGAAGGAATTGAATTCTAAACAAACTTCGCATCGGCAAAATTTGAGAAGCTAATTTTTGGTTTCTTTAAGAAGTGCATTGAGCATGTTGAAAGTTGTTTGAAAGATGGGAATGTGCACAAGAATAATGTTGATGATATAGTTATTGTTCGCGGGTCATCTCCTATTCGTAAGGTACAACAAATGTTGATGGAGTTATTTTATGAAAACCACTTTGCAAGAGTATTAGTAAGGATGAAGTTGTAGCTTCTAGAAACCGCAGTTGTAACTTCTAGAAACCGCAGTGCTGCTGCAAAATTAATAAAGGTAACAACATTTGGCAGGATTTTATACTTTTCTATACTAATATATGATACATTTGTGATGTTTTTTTAAGAGGGAATTTACTAATCTACACCTAATGTAAGTCCCTAGTTCTTGGATCGATAACTTCGTTATCTATAGTATTAAGGTGCGAAATCCTTCAATATATGTTATATGATTATATAAAGAATAAGTTGCATTCATCATTGCTAATTACTTTGCTTTATACGTATATCGTCAAAGCCTAGTCGTTAGTAATATTGTTTTTCTCTGGATTGAATTCGCAGGTCAGAAGAATCACAAAAGTTCGAATGCCCAAAACTCCTTAATTTCTAAACCGAAATTCATATAAATATCGTAGCTCAACTCGCAACACTTGGTCCTGCGAGTTGACTCAACTCGCAACTAAGCCCAAGCCCACATCCATCTCGGCTCGCTGCCATTCTCTGCGAACTCAGATCTCATCTCGCATCGTAATACCTTGCGACTTGAGATCTCGACTCGTAGCACAGACTTTAGTTCTATATTAGATATTCATCTAACACTTTAACAATAATATATTTAACAAATATTAATAACAAACTAATATCTTTAATTTACAAATCGAAACCAATGTACAAACTTGATAACAATTACACCAGTACTATTACAAGCTAGATCTGTTGTCACAATCTATGTCTCAACAGACTCCCCCTTGACAATAGCTCTAGCATCTTTATCTTCAAGATGTCTTTGATCTTCATTTGTAAATCTTACTTCCTGTATATATCTTCTGCTTCATGCAAGTCTTTATCATTAGTTGATAATCTCGAGCAAAATTTTCCCAACCTTCAGTAGCAGTAATCCTGTTCTTGTGTAGCATCAACAGATCACTCTTAGAAAGATTCATAAGGTGTCGGTGGTCATAGATACACAAAATTTCACTTTCGCCACTATCAATCTCATCATCAGCTACAAACATAACAGCTTCTCTAGTCATAGCTTCCACATACCATCTCTTCATATTTCCTAAAATATCTTGTGGCATAAGCTTAAGTAGAATCTGCTGTAAGCACTTAACACCTGAATATACTTTCTTTTGATATCTTCTACCAGTTCTCTGACTCCTTTCCTTTAACTTTATCGTTTTTCCGACTCTTGGCTTAATTTTTTCAAATTTCATCGACCATCCCTCAGTCTTAATCACCCTTTCAACATACCTACCATAGGGATCGTTACTGGGATTCTTCATTTCTAATCTAGTCAAGTCTCGAATCTCAAATCTAGGTATGGAACTAAAAAGTTTATACTTCTTCTCAAAATATTGTACTCCATCATATCTCTTAATAGCAAAAAGCTTCAAATCAGACTCAAAATACTAGCTAAGTATACCTCTCTTTAGTACACTCTTTCCTGTGATATCAACTTCTTTATTTCCTATCTTTACCTTTGTCTTCTTTTTCAGAGGTCTGAACATTGGATTGTCTTTATGTTTGTCAAGCACATCATCCTCAGATCAGTTGATTCACTTAGATCTTCATCTAAATCTACAACTGTTGGACCATGTTCATTTTCAATCACAACTTCTGTTCTAGATAGGCTCACATGGTGTTCATCTATATTTGCATCTGGATCTACACCTATGTATTGCACTATTTCCGAAACAGCAGTCCAATCTTCAGGTGGTTGAAACTCTCCTTCTTCCAGATCATAGTCAATGTCTTCATCTATCTCATCAAGATAATCATCTTCTGAATCTGATAGATCAAGCATTTCAATTCCTAGAAAACACAAACACAAATAAATATTAATAACCTAAACTCTTTCATTGATTTCCCTGAATCAATCTAAGAATTCCTTTATTAATCTTTTTGTATAATTAGTCCATAATATAAACGCAATATATAACTTATAAATTATTTATTGATTTCCCTGAATCAAACTAAAATTTCTTAGTCATTTATAAAACACTTAACAGATATTAATTAAATTTAAACTCTAACATATTGTGAATAATCACCAAACATTTAAGTTTACAATTAATTAACTTATATAATTTTCAAGACTTAATTGAACTGTTATATAACAAAAACTTAACTTTCAATTATATTCTTAAATTATATATCATTTGTCTAGTTATAAAATAATTACATAATTAACTTGTCAGTTTCACAAACTCTCAAGTCTAAAATTCATATGTTATTATAAAAATTTTGGCCGCCGATATAAATCAGAACACGCCGCACGACTACTCAATGAGTCGGAAGTCTTTCGACCACTATTCTACTCAACATATATTAATCATATATAACCTAAATAATTTCTAACATATTTAACATGTAATGATAATAATCTCAAGCCAAATATATTACAAAATAATATTAAGTTACAGTTATTTAGTACAAATTGTTAAAAAAACTACTGAATACTAAGCTAATACTAAGCTATCTTACCAGCTTCAGTATCAACCTGTACCATCTTATCTGTACTTGTACCAACACCCGAACCACTCACCCCAACACCAGCATACTCCCCCTGAAGTGTAGCCTGCTGACCAGTCATCGAAAGACCAGCCAGCTCACCATCCTTCGGAGCTGTAGGATCATCGTCTGTGTCTTCTCTTCTCTTCTTCGCTAGCTCATTGCCTCTGCAAGACTCATCTAGAATCACCACTCCCCCTTGAGATGGCTTGTCCTTTTGCAGATCAGCAACTAGACGATCAAATCTCTCAATCTCTCTTTTCTTAACAACAACATCATCAAGCAGTGTTTTGTTGGTGTTTAGCAACAACTGATATGATTTTCCTTGTGTGGTAAACTCCTGTGCAAGACTCAGTAATTGAGAAGATAACGTGATGGTAGTGGCCTCCAACTCTCGAACCCTAGACTCTAATGATAAAATCCTTTCAGTATCAGTCATAGGTGGAGTAGTAGAAGTAGTAGTGGTTATGGTAGACGACACGGAAATAGGAGGAATAGGTGGAGTAAGATGCTCATATACCGCAGAGGCTATGTCATGAACACGCCTAGCAGCAGCTCTTGCTGACTTTGTCGTCCGATGAGTTCCCGGACGAACAATAGCCGCAATTAGCTCCGCCTATCATGTTAAACAATATAATATTAGAATTGTTACAGATTTCACTATCTCAATCTCTAAACTATTTTATAACACTAGCAGTAACCGAACTTATATCACTTACCTCAGAAGGTACAGATATCTACTCAGTCTCAGCCTGTAAAATTGTCTCAAACTGCGGTGTATCTCAAGCAACTGTTACAGAATTAACTGTCTCATTTTTGTAACCCATGACAAACAACAAATTTATACTATCTAACTTATATAAAACTTACCATCACCAATAGTTAACTGAGGTGTAGACCTTCTAACTCTTTTCCTACGTTGATTTTGCAAGGTCTCTTCTTCCTCTTTAACATCCTCCACATCAATCAGATTGAAATCAGGATCAATCTCTTTGGCTTTACGCTTTTCCTTCAAGGATGGATTAACAACAAGCTTTGATCTCAGCTTGATGAAACCAAACGGTAAGCAAAAAGGATCAGGAGTATAGGAGTATCATCAACATCTGAATCTGAAGCCGTCTCTCCATCATGTCCAAAACCACCAGATGTCCCTGGTAATTTCCCCAAAACACGCTCACCCTCAGGTCTTGTGACCTCTGGGTCTGCAACCTCAGGTTCCTATGCATAATCATATTTATACTTTATAATTAGTTAATAACTCAATTATCTAAGTACTTATATCCTTATAATGATGATAACATTTATACTATATAATTAATATAGAATCTAACTACTAAGTATCGATATTGTTATAATTATAATACTAATTATATAATTTAATACCTTCGTAGGTGCAACATATTGCTCAATCGCTTGTAGAAGCGAATCATGAGCATCATCATTATGCCCTAGCACCTCTTGCACTAGTTGTGCAGTAACTTCTGGATTCACCTGCTGTCCCGGCTGATCTGCCTGAATTAGTGCATCCTCAATCAGCTCCCGTGGTTCAGATTGTGGAACCACATAAGCAACAGGCTTGGTAACATCGTAGCAACAACATCGAGCCAGCCATTGTTTGGCGGCGTCACATAAAGCGGATCAATAATAAATCCAAAGAGATCACGAATCTTCTGCTTAACGTACTCTTCCCTTCGGATAGTCTGCTGAAACATCGCATTGTATCCTCTGAGCGCAATAGTATCGACACGTAGGTGCGGCTCAGAGATAACAAGATCCGGAAGATGATGACGGATAATCATCATGCAGAACCTCAGGTAGATCAAGAAACGTGATCTAACAGCCCCCGATATCTGTCTCACTAACTCTCCGAAGATATAATCAAAAAAAGTGTATGGTTTGCTGTAAACAAGTGACAGTACATCCGATAACAAAGAAGAGCTCAACTCATCGACTCCCTTCTTTGGTCCAAAAACTGTAACGACAACGTGCCACAAGAACCTCCACTCTCCGATATCAAACTTATATATTATATATTTTTACATGTTAACAAATGTTCTCACTTCAAAATGTATTCTATTTCAACTTATAACGAATAATCTTAAGATGAAATGTATATAAGATGTTTTACAATTTTTAATTTATTTTTTTTTTTAAAAAATTAAGTCTAAAGTTACCGAAAATTCCAACTCGCAAATCATCAAGTCAACTCGCAACTCAATTCGCAACATAGTTCAACTCGCTAACCAAGTCATTCCGCAGCTCGACTCGCAAGTCAATCCGCAGACAAACTCAGTCCGCAAGTCAACAAGTCAACGAACACAAGTTTCAACTCACAAACTAGATTTGCGAATTGAATCGGAACTCAACTCGCAGCATGGACTGCCGCTGCGGTTTGAACTTTAAATCAATTAAATAGCCAATTTTAAAGCAATCCATCAATGTATCTACGCTCACTATGATGCGTTTAGCATTAATCATACTGATTCTTGTATAATAACATCTTGAATCTACGTAAATCGTTTAGGACTTAAACCGAAACCCTAGTTTTATAAAAACTTCGATTTTGAGTTAAACACACGGTGAAATCCTTTGATATATCCTCAAAATGTGCGCAAAGTGAAGTTGTGTAATATCTACGGATTCAAAAACTCATTTCTCGAACTTGTAATACGAAAATAAAACGAAAACACAGTTTCGTCTCGGTTCGCCAAATGTCGACTCGCACATATATGTGAACTCGCAAATGTAAAGTGGGTTCGGTGGAGTTTGACTCATTTGACTTGTCCATCTATACTCTATTCTCGATTCGCAATATTTGAATTCGATTCGCAGGTTTAAATTAAAACGCGAATTAAAACCCATTCTTTCAAACAATTCTAAAATAAGATTATTTTTCACTTGTATTTGTTACGATTGTTCAACACGAATACAAATATCGTAGTATAATTTAATTCCAGAAGGTAAAAATTTAAAAACTTTAGTTAAAACATAAAGGTAAAAATAAAGTTCATAAAATAAAGTAAAGAACACAATTAGATAAACAAACAGTGGTATCATGTACCATTTTATTAAACACTTAAAATAAAATAAAGTACATAAATCAACTGAATAAGAAGTTATCTGCTTATGGATCATATTAGTAAGAACAAGCTATTTAATAAACTGATTAACAAGTCTAAGTAGATTGTTAGTATATTTACCTCAAGAAATCCTAATAAGTTATAAACACACCATTACTCACTTTAACATTTAATATCGTATATTTATAAAATTATATCTTTATTTACCTTTATCCATAAAGCATAATTATTAAAAATTATTCACAAAAGTGAATCTTTTACATAGATTTTTCAAGATGATTACCGATATTATGATCCACATAAACAAATTATACTTGAATTTCTAAGCAAACTTTTTATTGTTAGTATGAGTATTAACTTATGATTTCCATAACATGATATACTGTGAAATCAAGTAAAACACATAATACTGAGTTTATAACTAAGGTACATAAAGCACACTTATGTTATTTAAATTTAGACAAATATTAAACTCATAGTGAAGATACTAGTGGTTCCAGGTCTGTACTGACATACAACAGAGGATCCCTTAGTATTAGCACTACAAGTTTGAGACTATTGACCTAGCTAATAGCTTGAGGTCTGTACTAACGTACAACAGAGAAATCATTAGCTAAGTTAATAACCATATATTTATATACCATTTTTCATTATTTTTTTACAGATTTACAGTGCATGGAACTACTTTCCTTCAACAATTAAGAAAATTGTCATAAATCACATAATAGTCACATAAACTAATACTCAAGCATATTATGACTTCTTAAATGTTTTAGAAATTGTTTCATAATTTGCCTACCAGTATATCATATGATGAAGCTATCTATACTTCCATAAAAATAGAAAATTATTACTTGTGGAAAGAGGTGTATAATAATATAAATATATATACATACCTGGTAAAAGAAGCATAATGTGAATGTAGCTTATGGGGACCTACTAACACATCATACTTAGGACTTAAGTTTATTTTTAATAAACTTGTTCTCCTAATGTACTACCATTTCTCAAAGTTTTTGCAGAAAAAAACTTAAACAGTTTTAAAGAATATTATTTTTATATTCATTAAAGAAGGCGATACCCCTCAGGTAACAAGCAAATGAATGCCATACTCCTTCAATTTTTTATATATATATAATACCTAACTATTACAAAGATTACCCTTGGAATACTAACCACTCTGGATTTCTCATTCCATTTAGTTGAACCAACGTCTCAAATCGAGCTCTATCGAACGCCTTCGTGTATACATTAACTAACTTTATCAAATTTTTCTCAGCACAGTCTCTAATAAAATGATTTCGAATATCAATGTGTTTAGTTTTACTGTGCTTCACCGGATTATTGGTGATCGACATAGTTGATCCGTTATCAATCATCATATGAGTATTGGTTATATTTGTGACACCCGGTCAAAAAGGGCAAATTTTTGCGCCCAATTTAAACTTTTATTTCACGTATTATATACGAGTTAATACCAAGTATTCAAGTATTATATATAGCATATATATATAACATAAAATGATTATTAATAATCGCATACAAACAAATTGAAAGAACGCGCAATCTCAATTACGGACGTTGGTGAAAAACATTTTTAAATAATGTATTATTAATGAGAATAATAATTATTTACTCGATTGATATTTTATACACATTTTGTGTACTAAAAACTATCCGTATGTTCCAATTGAAACAAAGTTATATTTCTATAATGCAATTAAAAGTATTTTTATAATATACTTCAATTAAAAACATATACGATTTAGTATTTGGAAATTTATCGTCTAAAAAAGACTATACTACTTTACGATCGGGTACACGAACATGGAGCCAAAATACCCATTAGTATCAATTATTGGAGCTGGTTTTATTCAACCAACTCCAATAATTTACACACACAGACACATCCATACACATCTCTCGGCTCTCATCTCTTCTCTCAGCTTAACCTCAAGAACAACAACAACAAGGATTATTTTCATCCTCATCATCATCATCCTAGAGCTCATCATCATCATCCTCGAGCTCATCATCATCACCCCCGGTTCTTCATTTTTCTTTGTAAGAAAACTTCACTTTTAACTTTGATTTTGTGTTTCGAGTGATTATATCATCGTATATTAGTGTTACAAACGCTTACAATAACCGAATTAAGATTTACCACTTGTTTTGTGGATGAACTGCTCAAACAGAGCTGAAATAGACCTGTAACGACTTCACAGCCGATCGGCTATGCTCCAGCCGATCGGGTAAACATTCCCAGCCGATCGGCTATACTCATTCAGCCGATCGGGTAACTTCTCCCCAGCCGTTCGGCTAAGAAACCATAGCCGATCGGCTATGTGCCATTTTCCCAACAAACCATATTTTGTAGATTTGTATCCCTCTGAGTTACGGTCGTTTGGCCGCCTGAATCACCTCAATCCGAGTTCGTATGGGGGAGATATGGCCAAAACGGTGCAGCATCGCGAAACCAGTTTAACAACAAACTTTTATTATATATATATATATATATATATATATATATATATATATATGCGACGAATATTTTTACGAAAACAAAGCAAAATATATTTTCGAAATATAATTTCGATTCCGTCACCAACGGGCTGTACTTATTTACAAAACTCAAACAAGAACACAAATCGAATACCTTGGACATGATTAAACCGAATGAACACATATATGGATAGTTTATTTAAACGTCCACTTACTTATATAACCTCGTGTATTTAGGACACTAGGAGGTTATTATTTGGATCACACGCACGTTTAGGAACGCTAGCACCCAAAGGTGAGTTCATAGCCCCACTCTTTTAAGCTGTTTATAACTGTTTTCAGGGGAGAATGCATGCACGTTATTTTTCATAAAATTTGTTTTATGAAACGAATATTGTAAATTGCTTTTACAACTGTTTATCCTATACGATTAGGATCCTTAAACTTATAACATGATAAGTTTCACATACAAGAACTATTGACAGAATAGGAAGCCTCGTAGGCTCTTACTCAATATTACCAGAACACTAGATTGCTCTAGACTATGATACAAGAACACAAGACAACGATAGGACTGCCTTTTAGGGATACAAGAATACCCGAGGTCAGAATACAAGAACACTATGAATAAGAATACAAGAAACAAACTTAGATGCAAGATGCTAGATTACAAGAACCTAGATTTCAAGAACTCGAGAAATTAGGTTTCAAGGACTCAAGAAACTAAGATACAAGAAACTAGGAACAAGAAACAAGATTTTCAAGAAACAAGAACTTTGTGTGCAAGAACCTTATGTGCAAGATCAAGAACCGTACGTGCAAGATCAAGAACTTATGTGCAAGATCAAGAAACTCAAGAATGCAAGAAACTATGTGTGTTTTATTATTTGCATTATGTGTTTTATTAAATGTGATTTATTTGTTTGCTAATACTGTTGTGTGCACTCTCTAGATCAAGAAACTAGAAACAAGAACTCAAGAATTCAAGAAACTAGAAACAAGAACTTAAGAATTCAAGAAACTAGAAACAAGAACCCAAGAACCCGAGGAATTAGAAGTTATAACAGAATCAAGAATGCTAGAAACAAGTAACTAGAACTCTAGAACTCAAGAAACAAGAAACTAGAACTCAAGAACTCAAGGGTCTAGAAACTAGAACAGAATCAAGAACGCTAGAAGATAGAAACTAGAACTTTAGAACTCGACAACTCAAGAAACTAGAATACCAGAAAACTATTTTGGGTTTATACCATTAAACAAGATTCTGCTAAATCACTCACAGGTTTTATGAACGTATGGATTTCATACGTTAAAACTTACTTGGTGGCCTACGTCACACAACATACTGTTTTCCTAACAAACCTATGAACTCACCAGCTTTATAACTGACTGTTTTAGCATGCATTCTCAGGTACAAGAAGACAGTAGGATTGGACCACGGGATCCTAGCTCGAGTCGCATACTTCCAACCTAAGAGATTTTCATTGCATTACTTTTGTACTACTAATTTTGCAATGAAATCATTTTGCGAACTCGCAACCTTGTAAACACTTTACTTTGGTTATGTAACCACTGTTTTCATACGTCTCATTTAGAGGTCGTTTGCTTATGATTATGTGTTGTGATTACCGGATTAGTCACGCCCCGACCCGAACCACTTCCGCAACAGTGAAACTGGGGGTGTGACAATATTCAACCCGTAATCCTGCAGTTTCTGTTGAATCCATAAAACTTGAGAACAACAGCTACCAGCTGCAACATACTCAACTTCACAAGTGGAAATGGCTACTGAGCTTTGCTTCTTGCACTACCAAGATACTAATCTACCTCCTAAGAATTAACATCCTCCGGTTGTAGACATCCTATTCTAATTGCATCCTCCATAATCCGAATCGGTATAAGCTACGAAATCTAAGTCTCTATCAGTTGGATACCAAAGTCCCAGCTTCGATTTCCCTTTGAGGTAACGAAATATTCGTTTAACAGCCTGCATATGTGACTGATGAACGCCAAAATGTACTAGATTATAGTACTACTTACCCCTTTGTTTGATTAATTTCTAATGCATTTTATGTGAATTCGATAATTAATTCGTTTATATTTGCATTTAGGAATTTATTTGGAGCTTGGATCATAAAGAAACAGAAAGCGAGCTAGCATTGAAGAAAAGAAGTTAAAGATTCAAAGCGAGGAAAAAGAGGATTGGAGAAAAATAAGAAAAAAAATGGGATTTTAATTCCTTTTCGGTTTGATTATGATTTCGAATTCATTTTCGGGGCTGAGTTTCTGTAATGTTATGAGTGGCTAAATGTTTTATGTATTTGCTTAGATGATGATACTTAGATGATGGTTTGATTATTGATTTGCGAAAAATATTGGATTTTATGAATGTTTGTGTGTTTATTTGATGATCCTTGTTTGTTGATTGATAATTAGTGATTATCTAACGTGGTTTACTAATCATTTAAGATTGAGTTCCTTCTGAGTAGTAAATTATTGATGATTGTTGATTGCGGTTGATAATTATTGCTAAACATATAGAGTTTGATAGGTTGGGCTAAATAATCGGTAATAATAATAACTGAACAAGATAGTTATAACTAACTATAGACTTTGTTGATTCAAGTCGCGAAAGTAAATCACATAAACGACGTAGGTTTAATATAGAACACAATTTGGTGGGCAACGTTAGTTGAATAATTAGCGTGTTGAAAACAACCTTGTGTCTTTCTTAATTGTGTTATATTAATTTACCTCGGAAAGGGAGTTGTCTTATAAGTTATGTCGCAATAAAATCCATGTTCTAGCAAATCAATAAAGTGATAACCGGATTCTAAGGAAAGTAGTTTAAGTGAATACATTTCTTCTATCCTTTGAATCAAGTATTGTTATTTGATTAACTGTTTTATAAATTATTTATTTTAGTTATTTAATTTAAAGTTTTATTCACATTTCATAATTTTTAGTCAATTGTTCTAACGGAACTAAAACGTCCCCTTATTTACTGTTTTCATTATTCATAACAATTTTCATTTATTTATAATTGACATCCGTTCCTCGTGTTCGACTCGGATTTACTGCACTATACTATTATACGACCAGGTATTTATGCCTAAGTTGTGTATAGTCAGTAAGGTAATTTCCATCTCTCAAAACTTAACCTCGTTTATAACACGACATCAGTGACTCTTTCGGATTCGCCTGATATCTTGCGCAAACACACACTGCAAACATAATGTTAGGTCTAGATGCGGTCAAATATATTAGTGATCCAATCATAGCCCTATATTGAGTAGGATCCACATCCTGATCACTCGATGCATCGGGTCCAAATCCATGATTTACTGGAATAGGAGTATGATAAATTCTACTTTCATCCATCTTAAATCTCTCTAATAATTCAATAGTATATTTAGATTGATGAATAAAGAACCCATCCTTCTTTTGGTCAACTTGTAACCCTAAGAATAAATTCAACTCTCCCATTGCAGACATCTCGAACCTTTTTCTCATGACTTTCTCGAATTCTTGACACATCTTTTCGTTAGAAGACCCAAAAATAATGTCATCAATATATACTTGAACAAGCAGAAAGTCTTTCTTTTTCCACTTAACAAAAAGTGTACTATCAATTGAACCTCTTGTAAATCCATTTTCAAGTAGATACTTTGATAGTGTCTCATACCATACCCTAGGTGCTTGATGTAATTCATATAGAGCCTTATTCAACCGATATACTCTATCTAGATAATCTGGATCAACAAACCCTGGTGGTTGAGAGACATACACCAATTCTTGTACTTTGCCATACAAAAAGGCACTCGTAACATCCAACTGGTAAACTTTAATTTCTTTGTAAGATGCAAATGCTAAGAATAACCTTATTGCTTTAAGCCTAGCAACTGGTGCAAACACTTCATTATAGTCTATTTCTTCTTCTTGATTAAAACCTTGAACCACTAGACGAGCTTTATTGCAAGTTACGATTCCCCGATTGTCTTTCTTGCACTTAAAAACCCATCTAGTTCCTATTGGATATTCTTCCTTAGGTAGGTCAATCAACTCCCATACTTGTAATTTAGAAAACTGTGAAAGTTCTTCTTGCATAGCTTCGACCTACGAGCTTTCTTTTAGCACCATTTGCACATTTTTAGGCTCAGTTTGTGAGATAAAGCATGAATATAGACATTGATTAGGAATCCCTGTCTCTTTCATAACAGTATACAAGCTTTCTTAATCTTCAGATGTACTAGATTTTGATTGAGTCCTAGTTTGAACCGGAGTATTAATATCACCGATAATGTTTTCAATGGGATGATTCTTACTCGTTATAGTAACCGGTATAGGGTCAACTATTAACTTATCTCCTAAGTTAGTACCAATCTCTTCTAATGAAGGCATATCTTCTGAACGAGCTGAAGATATCCTTAACTGTTTCAAAGGAGTAAGTATATCGTCAAACTTTGATTGAAGATCATCCTCCGTATCTTATGTTTCTTGAGACTTATCCCTTGAAGTTGGTTGTAACCCATTTGAAGAAGCTTCAATTGAGTTAGCAACTGTTTTGATTCCAGAATTTGGAACACTCGATGTTGGAGTAGCACCATTATCATTGTCTCCAGACAATAAATGTTCAGGTTTCTTTGAATCACCAACATAGTCAATAATAGGAACTTTAGATGATGCAAAAAGATCAGAACAATCAAATTTATTAATCTAATCCCTTATGAACATCAGGTATGTAACTCGTGACTTCAACGTTATAAACTACTTCCAAACGTCCAGTGACTTTATTGAAAGCTCTCTTGTTTGGTGAATTTGGCATATAACCTAGGAAGAATCCTTCGTCAGCCTTCTCACCAAATTTAGCTTGATTTTCAGTCTTCAATATTGTGCATCAAACTCCAAAAGGCTCAAAATCTTTCAAGTTAGGTTTATTATTGTTCAAATGCTTATAACAAGTCTATTATGCTTCTTAACCGTAAGAACTCTGTTAAGAACATGACATGCTGTATTCACTGCTTCTGCCCAAAAGATGACCGGAAGCTTTGAATCTGCAAGCATTGTTCTAGCAGCTTCAATCAACGTTCGATTTTTCCTTTCAGCAACACCATTCTGTTGAGGTTCATAAGGTGCACTGAATTGATGTTATATCCCTTTGCTTAGGCAATAGATATTTAACATTGAGTTCTTATATTCTGTTCCATTATCACTACGAATACGCTTTACTCTCGTTTTGTAGACATCCTCTACTAGATCTAGAAACTCCAACAAAATGCCAGGAGTTTCATCCTTACATCCCAAAAAGAATACCCACGAGAATATAGAGTAGTCATCTTTGACAACTAAACAATACCATTTGCCACCTAGACTTCTCTTGCTTATTGGGCCAAAGAGATCCATGTGTAGCAATTCAAATGGCGAGGAAATTGAGTTTTCAGTCTTAGATTTGTGTGGTTTCTTATGTTGCCTTCCTTTCATGCAAGGAACACACTTATCTTCAGACTCGAAACGTTTCTATGGTACACCCATGACCAACCCATTTTTGGTTATGTAATTCATCTTACGAAAATTCAGATGTGCCATTTTCCTATGCCATAGTAATGCATCTGCTTCAGAAGCCTTGGATAATAAGCATGTCGACACCATTGAAGAATTAGGAACACCCATGTTGATATCATAGATGTCCTTCTTTCCTTGGTGCCCTCATCAATATCTATTCTTCGGGAATTATGAAACCCAGCTTCAGGACTAAAGCCTCCCTTACATTAAAATGAACTAGATGACCTTTATCACAGACTTGGGAAACACTAACTAGGTTGTGAGTTAGTTCTTCAACATAATTCACATCCTTTAGAGTTAAAGTGCCATTTGAAACTCTTCCATTTCCCATAATTACTCCTCCTTTATCTCCTGCAAACTTAATTCTTTGCTTGAGACCTTCCTTGAAGTCCTTTAGTAGACTTCATTCTCATGTCATGTGTCTTGAGTATCCATTGTCTACATACCACCAACTATACATGTTCACAGTCTGCTCTTGCACATGACAAGTTGTACACAATTAATTTTCAAGAGGGACCCAAGCCATTATGGTCTTGGTTTGTCCCTTATCATCAACAATCTGAACTTCTCTAAAGTAACCATAATTATTCACATCGGAAACTTTCACAGGAGTTTGAGGTTATTGATGATCAGTAGTCTTAGGCCTTTGAGGAGAGTGAGTAGAAAACCTTCTAGGCACATAACTAGGTCCTTGTGCACGTGAAGTAGAACCACTTTCAAACTGACTGTGGTTTCTACTGGGAGTCCTAAACCTCGAAGGTGTCTTATCTCTAGGCTTATTGAATGTATTGTCATTATGAGTATAAGGCCTTTTAGGTTTAGGTGGAGAGACACTATGAGTACCATCTCTCTTCAGAATGTTTACAGGTTTACTACCTAATCCCGGTTTGGAGCCTAACCAGTCTACAATTAAAATAGAGTTGATCGGTGTCTTCTCATTATTCACAAACATATGTGATGCTTTCAACTTCTTGTTAGGACAACAAGAAGCTACATGTCCCTTTTGGTGATATTTGAAGCAAGACATCTGTTTTCATGACTTACCAACTTTTGCATTCTCAATCTTAGTCTCAGGCACTAAAGGATCACTAAATTGTTCCTTATTAATCTCAACATCTGTCTTGGTATCATTCATCATTCCACTCGATACAAACTATTCTTTAGTGAAAAGAATCTTCTTACCATTATCAGATAAAGGATTCTTAATAACATACTTCTGTGCCTCTGACTGTTCAGACTTATTAGTTACTTTGATCTCAGGATTTGCTTCAGTCATTTCAATGTCTACAGGAGTCTTAGTGTAATTTGAATTGAATGGAGGGGGTACATCATTGTAACCTAAACCAGTCTTATCCTTTACACTACGTTGAGCATCAATCATTTTATCGATCTCAGATGTTCTATAATTTTCTATCTTACGATTTTGCTCAACTAGCTTTTACTTATACTCAGCTAACTCCTTATCTTTATTAGCATTTATTTGATCTAAGTCCTTCAAATTCAAATAAAGACCATCTATGATAATAGATTTCTCATTAATGGTATCTCTAAGTGCAGTTTTATCAGAAATATCGGACTTAATCTTATCTTTTAAGGCATGTTTATCCTCTCCTAACCTACGAACATCAAGCTTAGCTAGTTCAAGTTCGGATACTATAGTCTTACTAGATTCAGTCAGTATGCTAACTTGAGATGACAGGTTCTTATTTGATACAGTTAAAACACTAACCTATGACTGTAAATCAGTAACTAAATAACATACATCAGCAAGAGTAAGAATATCAATACATACCCTTTTCTTGTCTGTTTATACTTCAGCCATACGTGCTACAAAGTCATCTGGATTCATATCTTCAGTTGAATCCATATACAGCACGTCTTCATCACTTTCTTTCACTTGAAGTTCCGGCACCACTACTTCAGCATCAGAAGGCATATAGGATGTGGAATCAACAGTTTTCTCTTGATCATCAATTTCAGCCATGAGAGCTTCCTCTGACTGAGCCTTCCAATCATAAGACCCATCTAACTGCTTTACCACTAAGGCTTTGGAAGATAGAGAACTTCTCGAACCTTGTTTCCCATTGCCTATTTCAACTTTAGGTCTTTAACACTCACGAGCAAAGTATCCATAACCTTGACAGTTAAAACACTTGATCTTGGTTTTATCAAACCCTGATCTATTTGCAACCACCTTTCTACCATTCCTCTTCAAGAAATTCTTAAATCTCCTAGACAACATGACAAGTTGATCCTGGAGATCTATTTCTTCAAGATAATCAGGGTCTATTTGATCATAGTCTTCATCAAACAAAATGGGATCATTGATTTTACCCTGAATATAGTATTCATAAGAAGCAACAAAGGAAGCAAGAACAGACTGCTGTTCAGCAGATTTTACACTCATAGGCATCTTTAGATGCTCTTGAGGTAACTTCTCAGATGATTTTCCTTTTGCTTCACCACCAGATGATGTAAGAAAGCAGATGTCCTCAGTTATCATTTCACGTGCCTTACCAGTATCACCAACTAATAAAGCAGTCATCAAACTGGATGATGCAGTTGAGAGAGTTGATTTTCCATGATATAGCCCAAGATTCTGAACCTGATCAGAATCTGCATCTCTCGATTTCTTGGTGAAATCATACCATCTGAGCTTGTCAATAACCTGCTCTAAGGTCATTTTTGCATACCTTTCGTCATTATCTTTTAGCATAACACCATGCATTTTCCACTTAGAAGGTAAACCCTTAATGAACTTGTCGGTTTTATCTTCTTCAGTAATGGTAATTCCATGGCTCTCAAGTTCACTTAGTAGATGGTAGAAACGTATGACATAAGCATCAAGATCTTCTAACTTTAAAGCTTTAAACACAACTGCTTTTTGAAAAGATTCTTCTTGCCAGCCTTCATCTGTGGACTGCCTTCACATCTTTTCTCAAGTGCTTCCTAGAGCGCTTTAGTGGTATGAAAAGATTTCAGTTGATGATTGATCTCCTTAGGAAGACTCATTTTGATTGAAGAATGAGCTTTATTTTCAATCTCAAAGTCTTTCTTTTGCTGATCATTCATAAGATAGACAGATCATGGAATCTATTTTTGATACACATCCAACAATAGCAGTAGGTGCAGTGTATCCATTTTTGATACACATCCAGATAGACAGATCATGGAATCTACAGTAAGATTCAAACCTATCCCTCCAGCTAGAGTATTCTTCAAGTCTTAATAATTTAGGTAGAACATTAGATTTTCCAACCTTGTGTTCCATCTCGATCATTTTACTTAAATCATACATCGTAACAGTTGGAAAAGTCAGACTGTTTTTGCGAGTTCAAAACTCAATTCGCAAAACTCAACTCGCTTCGCAGATCTCAGCTCGGATTGCAAAACTCAATTCGCAAGCCTCAGTTCGGATCGCAGATGTCAAATCGCAAGTGATCTAGGTTCGCAGAAGATTTCAGTTCGCAACTTAGTTCGACTCGCAGAACTCAGTTCGGTTTGCAAGTTCAACTCGGTTCGCAGACGTAGCTGAAACCCTAATCTCAGTTCGTGAAACGGCTGAAAAACTCAAAAACGAAAATTTTAGGTATTTTTAGGATTAAAACTGGAAATATTGACCGTAAACCAACCCAAAAACGTCCAAAGAATGATTTTGATCGTAAATATGTACTTAATGCTCGTAAAAACGATCCGAATTCAATCGTTATTATCACAATAACCTTGAACTTACTCGTATTTAGCCCGAAAGCTCTGACACTAATTGTAAGTCCCTAGTTTTTGGATCGATAACTTCGTTATCTATAGTATTAAGGTGCGGAATCCCTCAATACGTGTTATATGATTATATAACGAATAAGTTGCGTTTATAATGGCTAATTACTTTACTTTATACGTATATCGTCAAAGCCTAGTCGTTAGTAATATTGTTTTTCTATGGATTGAACTCGCAGGTCAGAAGAATCACAAAAGTTCGAATGCCCAAACTCCTTAATTTCTAATCCGAAATTCATATATATATCGCAGCTCAACTCGCAGCGCTTGGGCCTGCGAGTTGACTCAACTCGCAACTAAACCCAAGCCCACATCCAGCTCGGCTCACTGCCATTCTCTGCGAACTCAGATCTCATCTCGCATCGCAATACCTTGCGACTTGAGATCTCGACTCGCAGCACAGACTTTAGTTCTATATTCGATATTCATCTAACACTTTAAAAATAATACATTTAACAACTATTAATAACAAACTAATATCTTTTATTTACAAATCGAAACCAATGTACAAACTTGATAACAATTACACCACTACTATTACAAGTTAGATCTGTTGTTACAATCTATGTCTCAACACCTAACACTATTATTGATATTTGACAAATCTACTTGAAATTAATAAGATACCCCTACATATATATTAAAATAGGGCAAATGGCCTGAAATGGTAACCAAATTGTCAAAATTTGACGATAAATGGAATATCACTTAGATTGATGCCAAAAAGGACCTTATTAAAAATTATGTCATAAAAGAATTTAAGTTGTCAAAAAAGTTCAATTAAAGGTGTAATTACTATTTCATTTCTTCCATTTTAATTTTTGATTGGTTTTAGCTGATGTGGGGCTTAAATCCCATATATTCAATTAATACTTGATATTTGTGATCAAGAAAACATATGATAGAAATACTAACTTTACTTTTTGAGTGCTTAAATCTGAATTTTATTTTGAGTGTTTAATCATGTTTTGACACGATTTCAAAATGTTTAATCCTTTTATGGCATGATTTCAGAATACTAAATCCTTTTATAGCACGATTTTAAAAATGAAACCGTAATTTTTTAATTGAACTTTTCTTACAACTTAAATCTTTTTATGACGCGCTTTTAAATTTTGAGTCATTTTTGGGTATCGACAAAACTCATATTCTCTCTATTGTCATATTTTGACAAATTCATTACCTTTTTGGACCATTTACCCATTAAAAGATCATTACTACAATATTAAACATTAAAGTAATAAACATATGACATTAAATACTAATTAATTAAAACCTTTACATATATATATATATATATATATATATATATATATATATATATTACTAATATATAAATCGGTTTAGGTGTCTTCAATCTTTAAGGGAAAATATTGCTTTACCCCTAACATTGTTATGAGTTTTTTGGAAAACCTACTTAAAATTACTCACATGCCCCTACATATACTAAATTTTCATTTTTACTACCATCATTAAAATGCAAAACTAATAAATAAAAAACATGATATAACTTTTAAACCACAAGGAGATAAGGGATATGTCAAATATATACGAAAATGTCAAAAGGAGATGAACAAGTTACCAATGTACTTAATATGGATTTCGAGCTATTTGACCCATTTCTATTTTACTCCATCCATTGCATTTATACTGTGAACCCGTTAAAATATACACTATTATGCCATAACCAATTGAGTACAGGTGCAGATTGTGAATATAAGCAGGTTTCAATTTCTTCATATGCTAAACTCAAGTCCAAGAGAAATTCATCTCTTTCCCTTTTTGCAAGAAGTAGTGGTTTTCCCTTAGGATCATAGATGATGCATGCTTTCTTTCTAAACCTGATTTCATTATCATCATCTTTGATTTTGCTTACACTCGGCAAATTGTGTTTAAGCCCCACTACATATGCCATTCGTTGAATATGACATTTCCGGCTTTAACCACTCCACGTCCCTTGGTTTTTGTAGTTAAGTTGTCTCCATACTTCACTAATGGTCCTTCTTCTTCCACAAATTCTGCAAATGCTTCTTACAGCCTGTCATATGTTTTGATCAACCACTATCCAAATACCATTTTTTATGATTATGCACAAGACAATCAAAACACGTCAGTTTCTTTTGGGAACCCACTTTTGAGTGAGTCCTTTAGGATGATAGTTAGTCATCTAGTATGGTTTCCATTTATGCACATATTCAATTTAAACCTTTTATGAGACTCGTTACCTTTGATTTTACATGAGTAATATGTTAACTTTTGTTGTTCTTGTAACAAAATGGTCTAATGCAGGCCCAACAACAACTCACATCTCTAATTTTACTGGTTTTCTTACATTTTAATAGTATTTATTTGTTTCATTTTTCTAGTTGATTTGGTTTTCATTCGTATAAGTATTTGGGTATTTCTTTGTATTGGAGGCACTCAGTTATTTTTACAATTTAAAGAACCGTACTTGGTTTTCCTTTAGTGTTTTCTCTGAGTTTTGGCCATTTGAGTAACGATCCGCATCATTTGGTATCAGAGCTCGTGGTACCCAAATGGCTGGATGTGGATGTGGTCATAACACTGTTTGTCGAAATGTTGATCGAGGCAACAACGACGATCAACGAGACCCACATGATATTGAAATCGAACGACTACAACAACGAGTTCGAGACCTTGAACTTCAACAAGAGGTGCGCTGTGAGGAAACTGAATCGGAACTTACCGTTTGGGATGCGGGGGACGAGAAAGAGGAGAATCCTTTTGGCACCCACCAACGAAACTTTCTTGGGCAGTATCATGATGATCCTTTATGCCACATGGGAATTAAAATAAATTAAAGATCCTTGAATTTAACGGCAACGTGCAACCAAAAGAATTTATTGATTGGTTGAGCACCGTGGAGGGAGATTTTGACCTACGAGATGTCCCTGATCACTTAAAGGTAAAACTTGTAAAGTAATACGAGCCCAAACAACACAAGCAATTGAATAATTGCAACCACACAAATCAACAAACGGATAAAAGTAATACGGAAAAGTAAATCGACACGAGGATATAACGTGGTTATATGCGATCGGGGTGATCGCTTTACTCCACGGCCAACTAGAGAGTTTTCTTGTATTATTTTGTAGCTTAGGGTTTATACAATAATAGGGTTAATATATATATCCCCAAAAAATATAAGCGAAATAAGAATTGATGCGTAATAAAAGTTGCGGCACCGCCTTTGTTTGTTGCTACGCCAATAAACCTTCTGTTGCACGTGACCCATCTACAAAGCCCAAAAACTATTTAATTTGCTAGGCTCATTTTCACGTGACCATTATGACCAACTCGTTTGCTTTTTTTTCTTCTTTTGATCGATATTCACAAAATCTCAACAATCTCCCACTTGAAGATCGGACAAACTCAAAAAATTTAAACCCTTAAAAAATTTCATTACAACCAAGTCGAATCCGCCTCTCCATACCGTCAATACCAATTGGGACACGCACACTGACTAAACACGAATCACATAGACTTTCGATAAAAGGCCCTTCAACTACACCTATTGAAACCAAAATAAAACCCTCTAACTCTCTAGTCGACACCTTCTATCATCAGTTCATCAGAAGACCAGTTGAAGCTATGCAAAGCTTCAACTTTTCTGTTGTGACCACCTTAGTAAACATATCAGCAGGATTCTTCGAACCAAGGATTTTACTCAACAACGGTGTACCATCATTCACAAGATCACGAATTAAATGATACCTCAAATTAATGTGTTTCGTACGATTATGAAACACCAGATTCTTTCCGAGATGTACAGCACTCTGATTATCACAGTATAAAATACAATCATCATGTTTCTTGCCTAACTCTTCCAGAAAATTCTTCAACCAAATAAGCTCTTTACTCGCTTCCGCTACAGCCATATACTCAAATTCCGTGGTTGACAGAGCTACACTTTTCTAAAGTCTAGACATCCAACTAACCGCCGTTTTACCAACTGTGAAAACATACTCCGTAGTGCTCTTACCCGAATCATCACATCCACCCAAATTAGCATCCGCATAACCTCTCAAAATGACATTCTTCTTAGTGAAACATAATGCCATATTAGAAGTACCTTTCAAGTAACGCAAGAGCCACTTGACCGCTTCCCAATGCTTTCTACCCGGATTAGCCATAAACCTGCTAACAACTCCCACTGCATGAGCAATATCTGGTCTCGTACAGACCATCGCATACATTAAACTCCCAACTGCCGATGCATATGGAACTTTAGCCATCTCTACCTTGTCTTCATCCATCTTTGGTGATTGATCTTTAGATAACTTTAGGATGCTACCCAAAGGCGTATTACGTGTCTTGGCATCTTTTCTACCGAATTTCTCTAACACTTTTTCAACGTACTTTTCTTGAGACAATTTTAGAGAACCTTCAACTCTATCTCTCATGATACTCATACCAAGAATTTGCCTTGCATCTCCCAATTCTTTCATCTCGAATTCCTTAGACAATTGTCTCTTTAACCTGTTGATCTTCGCCATGTCTGAACATGCAAGTAACATGTCATCAACATAAAGTAACAATATGATATAGGAGGACTTGAATTTCTTCAAGTAGCAGCAATGATCCATGTCACATCTCATGTATCCACTCCTCTTCATAAAGTCATCAAATTTCAAGTACCATTGTTGTGGCGCTTGTTTGAACCCATACAGACTTTTCTTTAATTTGCAAACCATCTTCTCTTTACCCACTACCTCAAAGCCCTCAGGTTGAGCCATATAAATGTCTTCATCAAGATCCCCATGTAAGAATGCAGTCTTCACATTCAACTGCTCTAGATGTAAGTCTTCAGCAGTAACAATACTAAGCACCAATCTAATAGTAGTCATCTTCACAACCGGTGAGAAGATCTCATTATAGTCAACTCCCTCTTTTTGTTGGAAACCCTTGACCATTAACCTTGCCTTGTATCTCCTTTTACCATCAAGTTCTTCTTTGATCCTGTACACCCATTTATTATGCAAAACCTTTTTATCACGAGGTAGATTTACTAACGACCAGGTCTTTGTTCTTCTCAAGTGAACTCATATCTTCTTTCATAGCAAGCTCCCACTGTATGTATTCTTTCAATTGCATTGCTTCAGAATAATTTTCCGGTTCACCATTTTCTGTTAAAAGTAGATAGTTTGCTGATGGAGAGAACCTTTTTACGGGTTTGGGCGTTCTAGTGGAATGTCTCAATGTAGGAAGTGTAGGAGTGACAGGCTCATCCGTACCGCTGTCATCTACATTACTTGAGCTCCCACTCACTTCAGATCTTTCTCCAGTCTCTAAACTTTCTCCATCACCTGACACCTCACCGTTATCCGACAATTCATGGTTTTCTGAACTACCACTAGGACCTGCAAGATCAACATCAGGAATATCATCATATACAACATAATCATGTTTCGGAGTTTCCGTTACCTTGCCACTATAAACCGTACTCTCATCAAAAGTGACATCTCTGCTGCGGATAATCTTCTTAGACTCATCATCCCAACATCTGTAACCCATATCATCCGAACCATACCCAATAAACGTGCATTTCCTTGATTTTGCATCAAGCTTGTCCCTGTTCACATCCTTAGTTTTCACATAAACATTACAACCGAAAACTCTAAGGTGTGTGTAGATTACCTTCTTGCCAAGCCATAACTCCTCCGGAATTCTAAAACCCAACGGTGTAGAGGGTCCCCTGTTAATCAAATATGGTGTTGTATTAACCGCATCGGCCTAGAACATCTTAGGCAAACCTGCATGCAACCTCATACTCTTTGCCCTCTTATTCAAAGTCCTGTTCATGCGTTCAGCAACACCATTCTACTGAGGTGTTTCAGGAACTGTTTTCAACATCCTAATACCAATCTCAGCATAATAGTCAATAAACTCCTTAAAACTGTATTCACCTCCATTGTCAGATTTCAAACACTTAACCTTCAAGTTAGTTTCATTCTCAACAGCAGCTTTCTACTTCTTAAAGGTAGCAAAAACATCAGATTTATATTTAAGAAACTAAACCCATACCTTTCTAGTGGAATCATCAATGAAGGTGACATAATACCGAGAACCACCAATAGACTCAACCGATGTAGGTCCATAAACATCCGTATGAACTAGCTCAAGCTTCTCCATCTTCGGTGTAGACCCCAACTTCCCAAAAGTAACCTTCTTTTGCTTACCATAGACACATGGTTCACAAAATCCAACTTCAAGTCTTTTCAAATCTGGAATCCTCCCACTAGAAACTAGCATCTTCATACCTTTCTCACTCATATGCCCAAGTCTTCGGTGCCATAGAGTAGATTCAGCCCCCACATCAACTGTAGCATGTACCTCATTCTCATCATCAGGTACCTCAACCATATATAGTGTTCCTCTCTTATGTCCACGAGCTATCACACGATTTCCCTTAACCACACGCCATTAGCGATTTCCAAAGGTAATATCACTACCTTCTTCATCTAACTGACCAATAGAGATAAGCTTCCGTCTAAGATCCAAAATGTATCTCACATCCTTCAAAGTCCAGTTAGTACCAAGGGAAGTCCTTAATACCACATCTCCAATGACTCTAATATCCAGTCTCTTGTCATCAGCTAATCGGACCTTACCGCGATACGGCCTGAAATTCTTCATCGTATCCTTGTATGGGTTGGCATGAAACGATGCTCCTGAATCCATAATCCAAGACTCAGCTGCATTCTCAACAAAACAAACTAATGCATCATCTGTCTCATCAGTAGCCAAATTCACGTCCTTAGCCTTCTCATCAGTAGAGCTCTTACACTGAGATTGATAATGACCCTTCTGATTACAATTTCAACAAGTGACATTCTTCCTATTCTTAGAGTTATCCCTCTTCTTGGATCTTGATCTACCCTTCTGATTCGACCCTTGTTCAGTTTTCCTTCCCCGGTTGTCTGTACTCAATAAAGAATTTGACGATTCACCAGAATTCCGCCTTCGGATATCCTCCCCAAGAATCAAGTCTCGAATTCCATCAAACGTGAGTGCAGTAGTCCCAGATGAACTACTAACTGCTGTAACTGTACCTGACCAACTTTCAGGCAATGAAGATAACAATAAAAGTGCTTGCACCTCATCATCAAACACAATATGCACCAAAGTCAGTCTCGCCAAAATATTGTTAAATTCATTAATATGATCAGTTGCATCTGCCCCTTCCTTCATCTTCGTGTTAACTAATTGACGAATCAAATAAACCTTATTTGCAGTATTAGGTTTCTCATACATGTTAGCGAGAGCCTTAAGACAATTAAAAGTTGTCTTCTCATTCACCACGTTGTACGCAACATTTTTCGCGAGTGACAATCGAATCACGCCTAAAGCTTGACGATCTAAAAGTGCCCAATCCTCAAGTTTGACACTATCTGGCCTTTTCTCTAACAAGGGTTGATGTAGTTTTTTCTAATACAGATAATCCTCTATTTGCATCTTCCAAAACCCAAAATCCTTCCCCTCAAATATGTCGATCTTAAACTTACCTTCATCCGCCATTGATCCCAAAACTTCAAACCTTGAAGCTCTGATACCAGTTGTAAAGTAATATGAGCCCAAACAACACAAGCAATTGAATAATTGCAACCACACAAATCAACAAACGGATAAAAGTAATACGGAAAAGTAAATCGACACGAGGATATAACGTGGTTATATGAAATCGGGGTGATCGCTTTACTCCACGACCAACTAGAGAGTTTTCTTGTATTATTTTGTAGCTTAGGGTTGTTAAGTCCTGAGCCACTGCCAGATTTGCTCAGAAGACAAGTGTTATGCCACTGCTAGTATAGTACCACTGTTAGATAATTTTGTATTGACAGTACCACTGTTAGGTATAATTAGTCTAACAGTGCCACTGTTAGTATAAGTGTATTTTGTAAACAAGTGTTTAACCACTGTTGGTTATATACGGGTATTACCCCTGTTAGTGTATAGCTTAACCACTGTTAGTAGTTGGTTAGAGATAATTATGGAATAGATATGATTTCCATATTAGTTTGATTCTGTAAAGGACTCTATATGTTATAAATAGAGATCCTGTAGAACTCCAGAATAGAAGAGTTTCTAGTTATTAGCTTCAAGGTTGTAAACCCTAGCACAGCTTGTGTGTTCGTATTATTTGATAATAATATTGAAGCTTTTGATTAATATTTTGTGTTTTAAGTTTATTCTTCAAGTTATTAATATACTGTTCCGCAAGTTTATTAATAATCAATCAAAGTGATACAGATTAAGATCCATACTGGGATAAACAAGTGGTATCAGAGCTAGATATTGCTTTGATCTTGAAGATTTCAATTAAAGGTTAAAGCTTTCAATTAAAAATTCAAGATGTCGACTGAAACAATGGAAGGAATACAGGCTACAAAGATTCCTCTGCTCAAACCTGATGAGTTTGAATTATGGCAGACAAGAATAAGGCAGTACATGCTTCTCACGGATTATATGATGTGGGAGGTGGTTATCAATGGACCTAATTATCCAAAGGGTCCAGATGGTGAAAAAGTAGCAAGACCACCACCCAAAACAGATGCTGAGAGAAAAGAAAGAGCTACTGAATGGAAAGCATTAAGTACTCTACTCTTGTCCATTCCCAATGAGTATCAAAAGAAGTTTGATAAATGTGTAGATGCCAAAGTACTTATGGAAGCTATTGTCACCAGGTTTGGAGGGAATGATAACACAAAGAAAAACAAGAGGTCTCTTCTCAAACAACAGTTTGAGAACTTTGCTGGAGTTAAGTCAGAAACCTTAACCCAAACCTTTGACAGGTTTCAGAAACTGGTGGGAGATCTTGAAAATCATAATGTTAAGATTGACAAGGATGATCTTAATAGGAAATTTTTAAGATCACTTGGTACTGAATGGAATATGTACACTGTGGGACTTAGACAAAGTACAGATCTTGATCAAAAGGAAATTGAGGATCTGTACAATGATCTAAGAAACTTTGAGCCTGAGGTTGTAGCTATGAAACAGTCTAATGGTGTTTCTAACAATGCTGCTTTTGTTTCTGTTGGTGATACTGGAAGTAATAGCACATCTGGTGCTAATGATAATGTACTAGAAGCATTCTTTGCTAGCCACATAAATTCATCTTTAACAACAGAAGATTTAGAACAGGTGACTGAAGAAGATCTTGAGGAGATGGATTTAAGATGGCAAATGGCCATGATTACCATAAGAGCAAAGAGATTTATGCAAAGGTCTGGTAACAGAAACTTTACATTCAAGAGAGATGGTGTAGCAGGCTTTGACAAGAGTAAGGTGGAGTGCTTCAACTGTCACAAGATGGGCCACTTTGCTAGAGAATGCAGGAACACAAAGGATGGAGGATCTATGAATTCTGCTAATGGAATTATTAGAAATAATTCTGGTCCTCAGAGAAGAATGGTACCTGTACAGAACACCACTTCAGATTCATTGGTTGCACAAGATGGAATGGGGGGATTTGACTGGAGTGATCAAGAAGAGCTTGTGATCAATAATCAAGCATTGATGGCTGTCACAGAAGAACCAGAATCTTCAGATGTTCCACATGAGAGCAAGCCAAGTTTATGGCATATTGATTCAGGATGCTCAAGGCACATGACTGGAGATAGGGAGACACTGCAGGATTTTAAAGCATTTGATGGAGGAGATGTGGCATTTGGCAGTAACCCTAAAGGAGGAAAAATCACAGGTAAAGGCAAGGTAAAAAGCAGTAAGCTCACTTTCAGTGATGTTTATTATGTTGAGCAATTGAGATATAATTTGCTAAGTGTGAGTCAAATCACAGATAAGCAAAATCCTGTTTATTTCACTGACACAGAATGTATTATTCTTTCTGAAAAACTCAAAATTCCTGAAGACAAAATTTTAATGAGAGTTCCAAGAAAGAACAATGTATACTGTAGTGATTTAAACAAGATGGAATCTCAAAATGCCAAATGTTTTATATCTAAAGCTACTGTTTCTGAATCTGATTTATGGCATAGGAGGATGTGTCACTTGAATTATAAGACCATGAATAAACTTGTTAAGGATAGGCTAGTGAGAGGCTTACCTGAAAAGTTATTTGAATGTAGTGACCATTGTGTAGCTTGTCTCAAAGGCAAGCAACACAAGACTTCTTATAAGTCCAAGCTTGTTAATACCAATACCACTCCCTTACACCTGTTACATATGGATTTATTTGGCCCTACCAATGTAGCTAGTCAAGGGAAGAAATCTTACTGCTTGGTGATAACTGATGACTATTCTAGGATGAGTTGGGTATTCTTTCTTAGGACAAAAGATGAGACAAGTGAAACACTTAGATCTTTCATAACTAGGATTGAAAATTCAACTAATCAAAAGGTTAAGATCATCAGATGTGATAATGGGACAGAATTTAAGAATTGTGAGATGAATAAATTCTGTGATGAGAAAGGTATAGAAAGACAGTTTAGTGCACCTAGGACTCCACAACAAAATGGAGTAGCTGAAAGGAGGAATAGGACACTAATTGAAGCTGCTAGGAGCATGCTAGCAGATGCTAAACTTCCAATGTCCTTTTGGGCAGAAGCAGTTAGCACTGCTTGTTATGTTTTGAATAGGATTTTGATAGTCAAACCTCATAACAAGACACCCTATGAGTTATTCTTTAAGAGAAAACCTTTGGTTAGCTTTTTAAAACCATTTGGATGTCCTTGTACTGTCTTAAATACCAGAGATCACCTAGGTAAGTTTCAAAGTAAGGTGGATGAGGCTGTCTTTGTTGGATACTCTATTCAAAGCAAGGCTTATAGAGTGTTTAACAACAGGACTAGGATTATTGAGGAGACCATGAATGTGACTTTTAATGAACATACATTAAATGTAGAAGGAACAGGTCCAGAAGTGTTGTTTGATATTGATGCACTAACTTATGCTTTTAGATATCCAGATGTATCTACTAGTGCAGGTACTAGTGCAGGTGATGGTGCAGATAATCAGAGCAACTCCAGTCAATCTAAAAAGAATGACTTGGAGTATGTATTGTTTCCAAACTGGACTCCAGATCCACCAGCAGTTTTTCAACAGGATCAAACAGAAACTGAAGAATCAAATCCTGCACCAAATGGATCAGATGTAGAGAATGATTCAGATGAAGAGCAGATATCTCCAAAGGGATTTCCACCATTTCAAGTCTTGGAAAGGAATTCTCTATCAGATTCTGAAACAACTTCACAGCTTGAAAAAGATAGACAGGAAAGAGATTCTGTTTCTGAATCAGAAATGGATAATCTTCTGGGTCAGAATTTAGAAAGGGAATTACTTGATACATCCACATCTAAATATCTGGTTCATAAAGATCATTCCTTGGATCTGATTATTGGTGATATTAGTTCTCCTGTGGTGACAAGACAGCAGTCAAAGGTAAGAGAAGAAGATGTACATACTTCATTATATGTTTGTTTTCTTTCTCAGATGGAACCAAAGAAAGCAGTGGAAGCTCTCAAGGATCATAGCTGGATTGAAGCTATGCAAGAAGAGTTGCTGCAATTCAAGCTGCAAGATGTGTGGGATTTGGTAGATTTACCAAAAGGAAAGAAAGCTATAGGCACCAAGTGGATTTTTAAGAATAAGAGAGATGAAAGAGGGATAGTTATCAAGAATAAAGCCAGGTTGGTTGCACAAGGGTATACACAGGAAGAAGGCATTGATTATGATGATGTCTTTGCTCCAGTTGCTAGGATAGAAGCTATTAGATTATTTTTAGCTTTTGCATCTTATCAGGGCTTCAAGGTTTATCAAATGGATGTGAAGAGTGCTTTTCTTCATGGTTTGATTGATGATGAGGTGTATGTGTGCCAACCTCCAGGGTTTGAAGATCCAACATTTCCAGATAGAGTGTGCAGATTGAAGAAAGCCTTGTATGGTTTACATCAAGCACCAAGAGCTTGGTATGACACTCTATCTGAGTATCTTCTCAAGAATGGATTCAAAAGAGGTACTATTGACAAGACTTTGTTTATCAAGAAAATTCAGAAAGATATTTTGCTGGTACAAGTTTATGTCGATGATATTATCTTTGGATCTACAAGTAATTCATTGTGTAAAGATTTTGAGGTGCTAATGCATAAGAAGTTTAAAATGAGTTCAATGGGAGAACTCACCTTCTTTCTAGGGCTGCAGGTTAAGCAGAAGTCATATGGAATCTTCATTAACCAAGGGAAGTATGTGAAAGATATCTTGACTAAATTTGGTTATCAAGATGTAAAGATAGCTAGCACTCCTATGGAGACACACAAACATCTTCATTCTGATCCTGAGGGGGAGAAAGTAGATGTGCACTTATATAGGTCAATGATTGGCTCTTTGATGTATTTAACTGCATCTAGACCTGACATTATGTTTGCAGTGTGTCTTTGTGCTAGGTATCAAACCAATCCAAAGCAGTCACACATGTATGCTGTGAAAAGAATTTTTAGATACTTGAAAGGTCAACCAGCTTTGGGACTTTGGTATGCTAAAGGATCAGATTTTGAGCTCAAAGCTTTCACAGATAGTGACTATGGTGGTGAGAACATGGATAGGAAATCAACTAGTGGTGGATGTCATTTTCTTGGGAATAGGCTGGTGTCATGGCAATGCAAGAAGCAGACCACAGTTTCCACATCTACAGCAGAAGCAGAGTATGTTGCAGCATCCAGTTGTTGTGCACAGGTGCTCTGGATTCAGAATCAAATGATGGACTATGGTTTGACTTTCATGAACACTCCTATTTATATTGATAATACTTCTGCTATTAGTATCATACAAAATCCTGTTAAGCATTCAAAAACCAAACACATTGAAATCAGATATCATTTTATAAGAGATTGTTATGATAAAAGATTGGTTCATATTTTCAAAATTCATACTGATAATCAACTTGCAGATCTTTTTACCAAAGCATTTGATGTAGGAAGATTTACATTTTTGATAACTAATATTGGTATGATAAATCTCACTTAAGTGTTTTGGTCAGGAGTCGATACTAACAGAGGTGAATTATATAGTGACAGGGTCAAGTGGTACCACTGTTAGCTTCTTCATGATAATAGTTGGTTCCACTGTTAGTTTATCTATGCCACTGTCAATATAGTTTCAACCTCTGCTGTATATATTTTTAATTTAACCCCTGCTAGTTTGTTTTTAGTTTAATATTACAGGTTTAAGCCACTGTCAAGAGACATTAGGAGAGCTGGAATCTAATGCTGTTTATTTGTTGTTTTAAAAAAAAAAAAAAAAAAAAAAAAAATGAAGTATTTGCCTCTGTTAGTACTAGTGTACCCCTGCTAGTACTGTTACCTCTGTTGGTTTATTGAGTAGTCAATGTTAGAATTTGACCAAGTGAAGTAACCACTGTTAGTTTTATGTGTTGGTTGTGCCCCTGTTGGTGCATAACTAACAGTGCCACTGTTAGTTATTTTCACTAGGGCTTGGCACTGTCAACATATAAATATCTAAACACTTCACTTTTTCAATTACGCTTTCAAACTTTCTCCAAATTCTCTACAAATCGTTCTTGCTGTGTTTTCAATCAATCTTCTTTCTTTCATCTATTTCACAAATGGCATCATCATCTTCTTCTGATACTGATCGTTCTACTTTGAGTGTTCATTCTGAACACAATATGAGGGCTTTCTTGAATAAAGAAATAGCAGATGACTACTTTCACCCAATTATCGATTTCTTAAGTAACTGTCCAGTTACTTATGCCCTTACTGTTGCTCCACGTTTGAGTCGATCACATATTCAGGAATTCTGGAAGAATGCTAAAGAAGGAACTGTAAATGGCATTCCTCATATTCACTCTACTGTTCAAGGAAATAGAGTGATGATAACTGAGATTGTTCTTAGAGAACTTCTGCAGTTTGATGATGAAGGAGGGGTTATGGAATTGTCAAGAGCAGATCTGTTTCAAGGAATACATGCTATGGGATATGAGGGTACTGGAAAGACAAGATCAGAATATACTTTCTTGAAGTCCTGGTTCTGTCCACAATGGAAGTTCTATATTCATACTTTCCTGGTATGTTTATCACAAAAGAGAACTAGTTTCAATGAGTTTAGTTCTAGTATTGCATATCCTATAATCTGCTTGGCACAGGGTATTAAGTTTAATATATCTAGGTTCATCTTAGATAATATGATTAAAAATGTAAAGGGTGATACATTCATTATGTACCCTAGGTTTATTCAACTTTTGTTGAATAAACAGTTGCCAAATCTGCCAGCAGATAAAAGTGTTATAGTTAGCTCTACTTTATCTGTAAAAACTATTAGAGCTATGTATCAGTATCAAAACACTTTTTCCAAGAAGGAAACTGCATTGTTTTCCACAATGTCAGTTGCTCCTTCTGCTACTGGTGGTGTATTACCAACACCACTTGGACCAAATGATGACAGGACAACAACACCAGTTGTTTCTGAACACACATCAAGAGGTGGCACCACAAAAAGAAAACAAGGGACCCAACAACCTACCCACAACAAAGCTAAGAAATCCAAGAAAGCTAAACAAGCTGTGGAGATTCCTGTTTCTTCACAGTCTCAGTCACAGGAAATTTTACAACAGGTGAACATACTTGATGAAAATGTTCATTCTGGAAGGGCTGCCACTACTGTTTCTAGCCCACTGGCAGGACAGGACAGTGGTAACATTACTCAGACCCAACCAGAGGCAACTTCTAATGCTGAACCTACGGGTAATGATGCAGGTGAAGGTCCCAGTACCATGTATCAAGGGGCATCTGAGCAAGTGCCAGATGTAGTCAATGATTCTTCTAGGAGGTTACACTCTAATGTTGATGAGACTAGTAATGAAACTGAGGAATTGACGATTGATGATTTGGCACATGATGTCATATTGATCTGGGAGAAATTTGTGAAAGAAAGGGAGTTAAGAAGAGAGCAACGATTACAGTTGGCTGCTCAGGATGTGTTACTGCAAAGGCAGCAGCAGGAGATTGCAGATTTAAGATCTAGACTAGCGGTGATAGAAGATGTTGTTACACAAGTCTTACAACCTGCTGCAGCTTTAAAGAAATCTTCAGGCAAGGGGGAGAATAATGATGAAAATCAAGAGAGAGATAATATGCCTGAAGATAAGAAAGATAATGATGATGATATGGATGGAGCAGGAGATCAAATCTGTGGTGATGATGATATTGGTGATGATTTGCATGCTGGTGATGATATGCAGAATAATGAGGTGATGGAGGATGAGCTTGATGTTTCTGTATCTGATTATATTGTGAATGAAGGAGTGGATGATGGTGAAAAG
The DNA here is from genome assembly GCA_963422505.1 of Pseudognaphalium luteoalbum. NCBI lineage: Eukaryota > Viridiplantae > Streptophyta > Magnoliopsida > Asterales > Asteraceae > Pseudognaphalium > Pseudognaphalium luteoalbum. The sequence continues at coordinate 62,218,756 of OY730192.1, read as the reverse complement.
CAGTTGGTAGTATATGTACCAAAAGAGTCAAGGGATGTGGTGGATGATAAGGTGTTTCCTATTAATAGCAGTTTAAGCTACAAGGAGGCAGTGAACATATTTGTGAGAGATGTGAAAAGCAGAACATTGAATGTGAATGTCAAGGGAAAAGATGTAGAGATGACTTATGGTAGGAGAAAGTCTATGGCAAAGAAGAAAAAATCAAAGAAAACTACCTCTGTCAGCTTTATACCCACTGCTAGTGACACTGCTAGTAGTCTAACAACCACTGCTGGAGATACTACCACTGTTGGTATTTCAGCAGTAACCACTGTCAGTTCACTTACAACCACTGTCAATTCACCCACAACCACTGTTAGTTCAGTACCAACCACTGTCACAAGAACAATTTTACCACCTATTATTATTAGAGAACCATTTTCACCACCCAAACCTAAGTCTGATGTTCCAAAGATTGATTCTAGAGACAAAGGTAAGGGAAAATTGGAAGAACAGAGAAAGGAAAAGAAGGTTGTAGAACCTCAAATTGATTTGAATGAGGCAAGGAGAGCTCAGGAGGAGCATGATGAAAGAATGTTAAGGAGGGCTGTTGAGTCTAAAAGGAATGAGGGTCCTGATGTTGATGTTGTGCTGGAAGACATGAGTGTGGTAACTTTATCTCAAAGAGCTGCAAAGATGTTGAATGATATGGCTGCAAAAGGGAAAGGGTTATCTGCACAACAAATTCATAAAATGATCAACAAGAAGGATGGTAAGGATGAGTTGAGCTCAGGGTTTGTCATGTTAAAACAAGCAAATGAGGAAAGGGATAGAAAGAAAAGACAAGCAGAGCTTGAAAAGAAAAGAAATAAACCACCAACTGCTGCTCAGAGGAAAAAAGATTTAATCAGAATTCTTGGTGGAAGGTATGCACCAAGGAGTATTCTGGAAGGTTGGGAGTTGGATAGGTTGGAAAAAGCTTATGCTAGACATCAAAATGAAGGATTAGTTGACTTTGAACAGAAGCTTATGCAAGATAAGTTTATTGAGAAAAAGCTATTTGAGGATAGGAAAAAGATTGAGAAACAGGTCAGAATGGAGGAACAGGAGAGGATTGAAAAGGAAGAGCAAGAACAGATAGAAGCAAAAGAAAGAGAGTTGAAAAGGCTTTCTGATAAAAATCTTAAGATTAGATGGGATGGAGTTCTTGCTAGTGATAATCTGGTACCTGATCTGGAGAAAGATGCTACAGAATTGAGAAAGTACATCAAAGAGGTGAATGACAGTAAAGAAAATATTCACATTCATCATGATAGATCATCAAAGATAGTTCAATGGGAAGGACAAAGGTCAGAAATTGATGATGTTATTAGAGAGCAGATCAAGATTGTCAGAGAGGATGGGAATGAGCAATATCTATCATCTGTAATTGATGTGATCAGAAAATTGAATAGGTTAGATATTGTGGATCTGTATGAGCTTAACAGTAAGAGGAATAGGCAAGCATCTATGGTGATAATGGAAAGAGATTTGGGTAGATGTTTGAATATGTTGTTTGAACCTGAACCATTCACAAATTTGTTTTTGAATTGTATTGAACATGTGCTTACTTGGAGGCATTTTATTAGAGCTGGGATACATATGATTATGTTTAGAGATGGAGTCACAATCTTCATGTTTGATGAAAGACAATATGTCTTGGGGACTCAGATTTTGAGGAATGTACTTGCTTCTAGATTAAGAGTTACTGTGGTTTCAGAAGGTGCTTTTAATGCTTTGTACATGGTGTTAAATCAGTTTCATAAGAGAATGGAATTGGAAAGGTTAAGAGAGGAGGAGAAGAGAAGAAAAAAGAATCAAGCTTCCAATGATGAGAAGAAAGATGAAGAAACTTGAATCATTACTGAGAATGATCAAGTTTAGGGGGAGATTGTTAAGTCCTGAGCCACTGCCAGATTTGCTCAGAAGACAAGTGTTATGCCACTGCTAGTATAGTACCACTGTTAGATAATTTTGTATTGACAGTACCACTGTTAGGTATAATTAGTCTAACAGTGCCACTGTTAGTATAAGTGTATTTTGTAAACAAGTATTTAACCACTGTTGGTTATATACGGGTATTACCCCTGTTAGTGTATAGCTTAACCACTGTTAGTAGTTGGTTAGAGATAATTATGGAATAGATATGATTTCCATATTAGTTTGATTCTGTAAAGGACTCTATATGTTATAAATAGAGATCCTGTAGAACTCCAGAATAGAAGAGTTTCTAGTTATTAGCTTCAAGGTTGTAAACCCTAGCACAGCTTGTGTGTTCGTATTATTTGATAATAATATTGAAGCTTTTGATTAATATTTTGTGTTTTAAGTTTATTCTTCAAGTTATTAATATACTGTTCCGCAAGTTTATTAATAATCAATCAAAGTGATACAGATTAAGATCCATACTGGGATAAACAAGGGTTTATACAATAATAGGGTTAATATATATATCCCCAAAAAAAATAAGCGAAAAAAGAATTGATGCGTAATAAAAGTTGCGGCACCGCCTTTGTTTGTTGCTACGCCAAAAAACCTTCTGTTGCACGTGACCCATCTACAAAGCCCGAAAACTATTTAATTTGCTAGGCTCATTTTCACGTGACCATTATGACCAACTCGTTTCCCTTTTTTTTTTTCTTCTTTTGATCGATATTTACAATATCTCAACGAAACTTGTTGCCATCAAACTCCGTAAATATGCATCATTATGGTGGGATCATGTGAATGTACAACAACATAAAGATGGCAAATCTAAAGTGGAATCATGGGCTACGACGAAGAAATTGTTAGTAGGCAAGTTTCTTCCTGTTAATCATAGACAAGAAGCTTTCCTTGACTACCACAATATAGCACAAACTAAATCTTCTGTGGAAGAATAAATAGTCCTGTTTGATCGGTTACGGATGAGATGTGCAGTGGAAAAAGAAAAAGAAGAGGAACACGTCATTGCTCATTTTCTTGGTGCTCTTAGACCCGAGATTTTGGAGGTGGTTCATCTCCAAGAGTATTGGTGTTAAAATTAAGCATATGTTTATGATTCAATCTTTTCCTTGTTTAATGTGTGTCTAACTTTATTTGGTTAAGTGCAGAAATAAGTGCAGGGATTACTCTTGTCATTCTCTTGAAGTTATAAGCTAATGGTTAAAGTTTGGATGGAATATGTCAAGTTTATATCTGCAAGGGGTGTTTGTGTAAATTGCTTTAGGTTTATATGTATTGTTTATTTTATTTTAGGGTTAATTTCATTCTTTTATTTTTCTGTATTTGTTGCTGCCGTATATTGTGCTCTCAAACCCTAGTATTCTTCTTGATCATCTTGATCAGTTTCTGAGTGATTATTGATCATCAACTGTTGTTGATTGATCAAAGAGTGTTTTGTGTCTGTAGAGAGACTTTTGTCTTGTTTTTGGCTGTTAACCCGGTTTGGTTATTTGAGTATCATTCAGTTTGTTGTTTAAATCTTCTTCTAGTAGTAGTATTTGTGATTTTGTACATGGTATCAGAGCCACGGTACACTCTGTGGATTATTGTGGTGTGCTTTGAGGTTTGATTTGAAACTCTGAAGTTAGGGTTTCAAATTAGGGTTTCGTGGTTTACGAAGTTCTAGTTGTTTGTTTGGGTTCGATTGTGACCCGTGGTGATTATTTCATCGGTTTTTTGGAGGATTCTACTCGGCTCGCTATTCTTCTTTTATAAACCCTAATTTTCACATTAGGGTTTCTAAGGTTTCATATTGAAACCTGTTGCTGATTGATTCACTCTTGGCTGTTCCAGAGTGATTATCTGAAGTCTTCCGTTGTTCTATTCTCTATTTTCTTTTAGCTTTGCACGGAGTACTTTGTGAGGCGTTTCTAACTCTTTCTCTATATTTCTGTTTTGAGGATTACTGATTAATTGTTATTTGTTGAGATCTGTTCATACTTGTGTGTGATATTATTTAGGTTCACTAATCTTGATTGTTTCTATTGGTAGAAGAGAGGTCCCAAAGAAAGACCTAGGACAGAATCCCTTGAGAATCTGTCTTTAACGATCCCTGCTTTGGTTAACCTTTAGGGTTTATTATTTTGCATTTTTATTAGGCATATGTGTGTATTTGATTGTTAATTGATTATTTGTGATATTACTTGTGATTTGTTTGATTCTGTGTTGTGATTATTTGTGATATTTGATTATTGTTTGTTTGCTAATATGGTTGGTGAAGTTGGTACTGGTTCTAAGGTCACTCAAGTGAGTGATCTTGATTTTGGTGATCCTCTATATCTTCATGCTAGTGATACTAGTACAACTGCACTAATATCACTTAAGCTAAAAGGTACAGAGAATTATAATGTTTGGAGTAGGGCTATGATGCTTGCATTACAAACCAAGAACAAGGTTGGTTTTTTTGATGGTTCTGTAATAAAAAATAAAACTGATGTTGTTCTTGGTTCTCAATGGGATAGATGCAATTCTGTTGTGTTATCATGGATTCTAAATTCTATATCTGAAGAACTGTTTTCTGGTCAAGTTTTTTCTCAACTTGCTAAAACTGTTTGAGATGAACTAAAAGAAACTTATGATAAGATTGATGGTTCAATTACTTTCAATTTGTATCATAAGTTAAATACTATTTCTCAAAATGGTTCATTTGTTTCTGATTATTATCATAAACTTAATGCACCGTGGAAACAATATGATGCTTTGGTTAAATTACCTACTTGTACTTGTCATGCAAATGCTGAATTTAAAACACATAATGACTTGATCAAATTGATGCAGTTCTTAATAGGTTTAGATGATTCTTTTGTGTCTATTAGAAGTAATATTTTGACCAGAGAACCATTGCCAAGTGTTCAATCTGCTTTTGCTATTATATCAAGAGAAGAATCTCATTCTGGAAATTTTGGTATTTCAAATAAAACACAAAATTCATCTTTTTTAGTTTCAAAAACATTTGACAATAATAAAAGATTTGGCAAAGGTCATAATCCTAATCTAAAGTGTACTAAGTGCAACAGACTTGGTCACACTATAAAAAGGTTCTATGAAATTGTTGGTTATCCTCCTGGGTGGGTTAAAAGAGGAAATATCAACAACAATAAATCTGTTATAAGTAATGTATCTGTGACTGATTCTAAAACTAGTAATGTGAATTTAACTAGTGATCAAATATCTAGACTAATGAGTTTGTTAAATGAGAATGCAAGTACAGAAAATGTGCAAACTATTGTGGCAGGTACTTTTATGAATTGTAGTACTAAGTTCAACTCAAATTTTCATAAATTTTTTAATTCAAATGTAACCAGTGAGTCTATAGATAATGATATGAATTGGATAATTGATTCTGGTGCTTCTCAACATATGATAGGATCTGCTCAACACATGATAAATTTGTTTGATGTTACTAAGTTGGGTATGACTGTTGGTCATCCTAATGGTACTATAGCTAAAATTACTAAAATTGGGGATTTAATTCTAATAGAGAAATTTATTTTAAAAAATGTGTTGGTAGTTCCTGGATATTGTGTAAATTTATTATCTGTTCATACATTATCTAAGGATGCAAAGCTGTTTATTGGTTTTAATGATGAAAAATGTTATATACAGGATTTGTTGTCAAAGATGATTGTGGGGACTAGTAGTATGAAAAATGGGTTATATATGTTTGATTGTGTTAAAGGTAATCTAATTAGTTGTAATTCTAGTTGTTACGTGTCTTATAATTTATGGCATAGCAGATAAGATTGAGGGAGGATGTTAAAATTAAGCATATGTTTATGATTCAATCTTTTCCTTGTTTAATGTGTGTCTAACTTTATTTGGTTAAGTGCAGAAATAAGTGCAGGGGTTACTCTTGTCATTCTCTTGAAGTTATAAGCTGATGGTTAAAGTTTGGATGGAATATGTCAAGTTTATATCTGCAAGGGGTGTTTGTGTAAATTGCTTTAGGTTTATATGTATTGTTTATTTTATTTTAGGGTTAATTTCATTCTTTTATTTTTCTGTATTTGTTGCTGCCGTATATTGTGTTCTCAAACCCTAGTATTCTTCTTGATCATCTTGATCGGTTTCTGAGTGATTATTGATCATCAACTGTTGTTGATTGATCAAAGAGTGTTTTGTGTGTGTAGAGAGATTTTTGTCTTGTTTTTGGGTGTTAACCCAGTTTGGTTATTTGAGGATCATTCAGTTTATTGTTTAAATCTTCTTCTAGCAGTAGTATTTGTGATTTTTACAATTGGACATATGCTGATGTCTGTAAGTTGGCTTTAAAAGTTGAAAAAAAATTAAAAAGCCTGGGGCGTGTTACTGCTAATAAATTTTTTTCCCGACCACCCATCACACAAAACACAAAGGCTAGTGCATTCAAAGTTGAAATAGGCCCAAGTACTTCAACAAATTCATCCAACCAACAATTAATTAAACGTTTTCTTTGATACTTTAAATGTCATGGGTTAGGATATCTTGCAAGAGAATGTCCCAACAAGCAGTTAATCTCCTTTGTAGAAGACCCAACACCGATTTATGATACTTCAAACGAGGAAGAAGCAACAGATGGAGAGGTTGAGGTCGTGTATGCTGATCATGGTGACGCGTTGATCACCCAACGGGTCCTCAATGCAGTAGCAACCTCGACAATTGACGATAACTCATGGCTTCGGAACAATATTTTCCACACCAAATGTACAGCTAAAGGCAAGGTTTGCAATGTGATAATTGATGGCGGTAGTTGTGAAAACATTGTGGCCACAAGTATGGTTGAAAAGTTAGGTGTCGAAGCTGAGAATCACCCAGCTCCTTATCAACTCACATGGTTAAAGAAAGGCAATGTTGTCAAAGTTACTAAGCGTTGTTTGGTTCACTTTTCGATTGGTACTAAATATACAGATGACGTATGGTGTGAGGTAATACCTATGGTGGTAATACCTATATATGGATGCATGCCACATTTGATTGGGAAGGCCTTGGCAATATGATAGAAAGGCCAAGCATGATGGATACCGTAACACTTATACCTTCACAAAAGATGGAGTGCATGTTACATTGGTGCCACTTGATACACGTCCATTATCAGCTGAGACTTTAACCATTACAAAATCTGGATTTGTTGGACTCACAAAACTCAACCCAAATGCCCTTATATTTGCTTTAGTTTTACAAGAAGCAAACAAGCTTGAGTTAACCATACCCGACCTGATCCAACCATTACTTGTCGAGTTTCAGGATGTGTTTCCTGAGGACATACCACCCGCGCTACCACTGATGCATGAAATCCAACATTGTATTGATTTCCTACCAGGATCAACAATTCCCAATAAGCCTGCTTATCGAATGAACCCTAAAGAGTTTGATGAATTACATAAATAGGTGACTGAGTTACTAGCGAAAGGACTCATACGTGAAAGCATAAGTTCGTGTGTCGTGCCTGCTTTGTTGGTGCCAAAACATGGTGGTGTGTATCGCATTTATCGGTCATTTTGTTGTGGTTTATTTTGATGATATTTTGGTGTTTAGCAGGGATTTTGATCAACATATGTCACACCTTTGACAAGTTTTCACAGTTTTACGCGAACAAGCAGAAGTGTCATTTTTTATCTACAGAGGTCACTTTCCTTTGGTATCTAATATCACAGGAAGGTGTACGCATGGATCATAATAAAGTGGATGCAATTTTAAGCTGGCCTACTCCTACTTCAATTAATGACATTCGGCGTTTTCATGGGTTCGCATCGTTTTATTGCGGCTTTGTTGAACACTTCAGCAGTCTAATTACGCCTATGACTGATTGCATGAAAGGGGGGAAATTTCAGTGGACAAAAGAGGCAGAAAACGCATTTACTGAATTAAAACAGCGCGTAACGCAAGCTCCATGTTTGGCACTTCCTAATTTTAGCGACGTGTTCCAAGTTGAATGTGATGCATCGGGACTTGGTATTGGAGGTGTGTTGAGCCAAAATCAGCGCCTGGTTGCTTTTTTTAGCTAAAAATTCAATGAAGCACGTCGTAAGTATTCTACTTACGACCGGGAATACTATGCCATTGTGCGAACCGTGTAGTATTGGCGTCATTAGTTGCCCGGGGAGTTCATTCTGTTTTTTGATCACAAAGCTCTTAAGTTCATCAATGGGCAACAGGCACCCATGCCCCGTCATGCTAAGTGGGTGGAAACATTACAAGCTTACTCATTTGTCATTCGGCGTAAGGCCGGGCCTACCAACACTGTGGCCGACGCACTTAGCCGTCGTCATGTTCTCTTATCATTAATGCAAATTCGGGTTTGTGGCTTTGACTCTTTCCGTTCTTTGTACCAAGATGACCCGGGCTATTGGGATGTGTGGCAGAAATGTAGCTGTCAACCGTTCAATGATTTTTCCTTACGTGATGGCTATCTTTCCAAGTGTCTGCGTTTATGTATTTCCTTGTGTTGTGTTCGTTACGTCATGCCGGGGGCAGGGGGCCTTGCACTTTATAAAATGATTGTTCATTACGTGATTCAATTATTCTAGAAAGTCATGCGGGGGGTTGCATTTTTGACGATGCAACATGTTTAAAATCTTTTCGACCATGTATAAGAGAGGCCGTGAAGAGGCTAGTCGAGGGGCTAGGATCTTTAAATCGTTTATCCAACCCGTCGTCTTAGACACCAAGCCGAAGATACCTCTCTTATACAAGCTCCTAGTCGTGATTTAAAACAAATTATAAACTTGAAAATCTCTTCGTGAGAAACATTACGGTATGTTAGCCCAACCCGAGTTGACACATAAGATTTGCAAGAAAATAATAACTCTTATTTCATAGTTATTAGTCAAGTTTATTTTTTCATAAAACCATTTTGTTTTACAAATTACAATAATAATAAACAAATTAAAATAAATAAGTACTAAACAATTAACAAATAATTTTAAGGCATGCCTAATCAATTAACAATTAATTTTAACTGAATTTCAATATATCAAAGTGATATCCATGACAAATTATGCATGGATTTATCATGGATATATTTTACCTAGTTAATTAAATGTACACTAATAATAAGAAAAACTTTTTTTATTAAACATGTTATTATTTCTGTTGTAACACCTACTTTTAGGGTCTGGTAGTATTAAATTAATTTCCTGAATTTAAAGTGTAGTTTGAAGTGATAGGAAATAATTTTGATCAGTTTAATTGAGAATAATTGGGAAAGTGATCAAATGATTATTTGTGACAGATGAAATATTAATGGTTTTAAATTAATATAGTCGAAAGAATAATAAAAGTTATTGGTCTCGTAAATGGTTTTAGGTTCCAGATAATAGGTTCAGAAGGAGGCAAAAATTTAAATAACACTAAGTCGGTTTAGAGGATGGGCCGACTTACTTTTTCTCAAATTTCCTATCTACCCCTTATGTAAATTAAACCCACCGAATGAAAACAAAACACAGGAAGTGTTCATGTGACTTTCACAAGTAAACCCAAAAACCATTAAATTCCTTCTTATTCAAGACTTTGATTCTATCATTATTGTTGTGTTTCTTACTTTGAAATAAATTTGAGGTGACTCAGTGACATTAGACTACTGAGCAGAGACTGAGGTATTTGGTGAGTGGATCGATAACCCTCAGTTTGATTTAGTTGTAACAGGTTTGTTACAACGGGTAATTATATTATTACTATTGCTTTACTTACCATGATGATTATGGTTTATTAGTAATAATATTGTGGATAGTCTAAAAGTTTGACTTGTTGCCTTGATAAGTATGTGAAAATATGATCACTTGTTGTATTGCCTTTGGGCATTGTTGATTCAGAGGCCAACATAGGGCTGGGCTTGGGTTTGTTATTGGTTGGATAACACAGGGTCTTAGTACAAGTATTATTGTCGTAGCATGTGTTGTATGAGTTAATAGCACCAAGTAGTCGGTTAAGCCTCTGTATGGGCCTGCATTTGGTTTTAAAGTGTTCTTTGAGGAAGTTACTCAAGAACCATCGGTCCTCTATGATGCTAGTTGATTGAAATGTGATAAGTTGTGAACAGTTGAGTTGTGTGCATATAATTATTTGTTGTGCATAAGTTTGTTATGCTAAGTCAGTCTATTGTTTATTGATTTACTCACTTAGCACTGAGCTAATCCCCCACATTACTCCTTCTTGCAGATTTTGGATTTATGATCGGGTGGGCAAGAAGTTGACCTGGATGGAATGTTTGAAGAACAAGCGTGTACTCTGATATCTGATTTGATTAAATCAGTAGTGTTGGGATTTCTATAACACCTCGTTTGTAGTGCATTGATTTTAAGAATATTAAAAATATGGTGTATCAGGTTTGTATAAAAGTTTATACACATTTTGATGTAATGTATAATGACATATTTTAAATTCTACGCTTCCGAGTCTAAAATCATTATTATAATGGTTACAAAATGAGGGGTGTTATAAGTTGGTATCAGAGCATAGGTTTGGGTGAATTGGACATTTGTAAGTGTTCAATCCCAAATCTAGAGTTGTGTTAGTCAAACATTCCATAATGTGGGATTTCGCTGTGTTGGGAATTGGTTAGTATATTAAGTACTAACGATTAACAAGTTTGTGAGTTGTTGTTTTGAGTACAGATATGGCAGAAAACGAGCAACCGACCAGTACCCTCAACAGTTCCCCGAGATCGGATGTCCTTTATAAAGAGACAAATACGGAGAAATATAGTCAGACATGTACATTATTTTCAGTTGAGGAGCACACAGTTAGAGATGAGTATGTATTGCAATCAGGGAGTGAAGTACTGGAGTTTCGGAAAAGACAACAGTATTTACAGAATAGACAAACTGGATCTTCTCAGCAGCATTCACAGTCACTGTATCATGGTATGAGCATTGTTTCACAGCCTATAGTGTCATCTTCAAGACCTAGTAATTATCAAGTACCAGTGTTGTTATCACCGCATCAACAGAGAAAAGGTTGTTCATTTCAAACTTTTATGTCTTGTAAACCTTCAAAATATTATGGAAGCTTTAATCCATTTGTTACACTTGAGTGGTTACGGGATACTGAGAGAAAATTGGAGATATGTCAATGTGAGGAGGAATTTAAAGTTTCTTATGCGGTTCAGCTTTTAAAAGGGCAGGCTATGTTTTGGTGGGATTCGATTACAGCAAATCTGACAATCCAACAGAAAGCATCTATTCGATGGAGTGATTTTTGTAATGAGATATATCGACAGTATTGTTCTGAGTTTGATGTGTCACGTATTAGACACGAATTTATGGAATTAAAATTGACTGATGAGATGACTATTGATGAGTTGATTATTCAGTTTACAGAGAAATTGAGGTTTGTGCAGCAATGGGTACCTGATGATAGAACTAAGATAGATCATTTTGTTGAAGCATTACCACTTGAATATCGTACGACAGTGAGATTGGCAAGTTCTCTTGCGGATGCTTTTGCTTTAGCTCGTTTAGTGGATAATGACTTACAAGCTCAGAATAAAGAAAAGATTTTATATCCAGTTGAAAGTGAACCTCCTGATAAAGGTAATTATAAAAGACAGAGCGGAAAGTCAAAGAGACATAGTGTTTCGGATGATCGATCTCTTTGGTGTAATGATTGTAAATCCAGACATACGGGAAAGTATTCTTCTCAAACTACTAGATGCATTAAGTGCGGGTTGATTGGGCACAAAGTCAGGAATTGTAATTATCCTGAGAAAGTATGTTGGAACTGTCAGAAAGAAGGTCATCATGTGGGGCAGTGTTCAGAGGAGATAAAACAGGGATCGGGTTTGGTCGGTGCGTGGTCATCTTCTGGCCATAAGCAGAGGAATCTGCAGTCAGTAGTTGGCAGATCTTCTTATGACAGTTGATAAAGCTGTCAGGACGGTTGAAATCATTACAGGTACTTTTGTATTTACCCTATACTCGAATGTGTTTATATGTTTTGGAATTAATTGTTCCTTTATATATGGTTATTGTGTGATGTAAGTCCGTATGTATTAGGATCGATAACGAGGTTATCTTTAGGTATTAAGGTGCGGAATCTCTTAATACTAAGTTTACGGATCATAAATGGTTTGTTTCACAAGTATTAGTGAAATCAATTACTATTTAGCTTTGTATAGATTATAACCAACGTTTATCTATCAATACCTAGCTCTTAGAATGATTAGAAAGTCTCTGGAAACAAAGAAATTTCGTATGGGTATTATGGCAAAAGTTAATTAGGTATAAACCTAATTTTGTATATAAACTCGTCTTGGTTCGCAGGCTCTGGGATCTGCGGACCAACTCGGTTCGCAGCCCAGCTTGGCCCAGCGAATCCAGTCGACTCGCTTCGCAGCCCTGCCCTGCGAACTCACTCAGTTCGCATTGCAGGTCTTTGGTCAAACATGGTCAACATTTTTCAGCATTTAACATTTAACTCTAAAATGTTTACCAACCAATATTTTCATTACAATTCAAAACCAATTTACAAACTTGATTATAATAATCTCTAGTACTATTACAAGCTAGATCTGTTGTCATAATAACATGTCCCAACATACTCCCCCTTGACAATAGGTCTAGCATCTATGTCTTCAAATTGTCTTTGATCTTTACTTGTAAATTTTACTTCCAGTATACATTTTCAGTTTAATGCAAGTTTTAACCATCAGCTGATAATCCCTTCCTAAATCTCCCCATCCTTCAGTAGCAGTGATCCTGTTCTTGTATAACATCAACAAGTCACTCTTGGAAAGATTCACTAAGTGTCGATGATCATATACTCTTAAAAGTTCTCTCTCACCATCTTCCACTTCATCATCAGCTTCAAAAATCACAGCTTCACCAGTTCCAGCTTCTACATGCCATCTCTTCATATTTCCCAGAATATCCTGAGGCATAAGCTTTAACGGTATCTACTGCACATATTTAACTGCTGGATATATCTTTTTATGCAGTCGTCTTCCTGTGCTTTGACTCCTTTCTTTCAACTTGATAGTCTTTCCGACTCTTGGCTTAATATGTTCAAATTTCATTGACCAACCCTCGGTCTTGATTATCCTTTCAACATACCTTCCATAAGGATCATTACTGGGGTTCGTTATCTCCATTCTAGCCAAGTCTCGAATTTCAAATCTTGGTAAAGAACTGAAAATTGCAAGCTTTCTTTCAAAATATTGAACTCCGTCATATCTTTTGATTGAAAAAAGATTCAGATCTGCGTCATAATACCAACCAATTATACATTTCTTAGGTACGCGTTTTCCAGTAATATCAATTTTTGATATCAAAGTCTTTGTCTTTTTCTTCTTCTCCAAAGGCTTAAACATTGGATTATCTTTATGACAATCAGGAAGATCTTCTTCAGAATCAGAATCAGTTGAATCATTTAGATATTCATCCAAATCTATAACTCTTTCTCCTTCTTCATCCTGAATAATCACATTAGTCCTTGAAGGGTTTATGATATGTTCATCAATATCAGCATCAAGATCAACACCTTCAACTAACCCAACATTAGTAATAGAATTCCAATATTCAGGAGGTACAAATTCACCTTCCTCTAGATCATAATCAACTTCTACTTCGACCTCATCGATAGTCTCAATATCAGAATCACTTTCAACATTCTTTTCTGTAATCATTTTAAATAACACGAATTAGATAATATAATATAAATCCTTTCATTGATTTCCCTGAATCAATCTAAGAATTTCCTTTATTTATCTCAATCATATAATCACATCTAATCGTTAATCTTATATAATTTTAATTTGTTATAGATCATCTCAAATCTAAATCTTATATAATCAATCTTATATATTTTTCATTTGTTATATATATATGTAAAATCACAAGTCTAAATCTTATATCAACTTAACTTATATACTTACAAAACATTAATCTTTCAAAGATTATAAATAATGTTACAATCAATCTAAGATTACAAAAGTATATCAGTTTCAAATACAAAACATAACTACTTCTCACCAGCTCGACTTCCACTTGCACCAGCACCAACAGACTCAGACTCCCCCTGAATCATAGCTTGCTCACTAGTCTTTGAAGGACCAGCCGGCTCACTATGTTTCTGAGCGTTGAGATCATCATCTTTGTCATTTCTTTGCTTCTTCCTCAGCTCATCCTCCTTGCATGACTCATGGTATGCCAGAATCTCCCCCTAAGACGGCTTGTCCTAGTATAGATTCAGAACTAATCTCTCAAGACGATCAAGCTTACTCTGGTTATCCTCAGCATCTCTAAGCAACATCTTGTGTGCTTTTAGCAAATCATTATAAGCTTTACCTTGAGTCGTAAGAGCTTTAGAAAGAGTCACATGCTGAGCTTTGAGAGTTTGAACGTGAGATTCCAAATTGGAAACCCGTTCAGAAGCTTTCACCGGTGGATGTGCAGTCAGAACCTCAAGCTGTGCAGTCGGAACCTCAAGCTGTGCAGATGCAGATCATTCTTTTTCTTGAACCAACTGTTCAAATGCATCGCTCAGCAAGGCCGCAGCAACATGACTATCCTTGTTAGTCAGAAACCGGGAAGTAGGAGTAGTAGAAGCAGGCACCTTCTCTGAGTTTTCAAACACAGAAGAAGTCAATCGTTGCCTCTTAGGTTTAGCCTGAGCAGGCTGTCTTTCCCTAGCAACTGTTATAGAAAATATCTATCTCAGTCTCTAGAGTAGAATATACAGCATACTACAAGTAATTCTAAATATAAAAAGTTACCTGGACGAGACAAATCCCCAATAGTTAATTGGGTAGTAGCAGAGCCTATACGCTTCCTGCGTGATGTCATGAGAGGTGTACTCTCATCGTCCTCTGAATCCTCATCAATCAAATGATAATCATGATCCTTCTCATCGGCTTTATCCTTGCCCTTGTCGACTGGATCCATGAATACCCTTGATCCTTTCTTGATCATTCCCGGAGTGATAAAACGTATGATCGTTTAAGCTCTAGACTTTTTAGGTCTTGATCTAGGATATAATGATAACAATGATAAATTATGCAGCGGAATATAAATATGAACATCAATGTTATCTCAATAAGCCCCAATATTATTTGATCAGAATAACACGGTTATACAAATATAACAGGATTAAGATACCTTGATCTTGAGGCTAAACAAAAACCCTAGACGTCTACATTATGTGCGCACCCTTTTTCCTACGTCCCTATGTCTCTTTATATACTAGAGATATTAGGGTTACAAGAAATCATAATTATACTAGGAAACTAATTAAAATAAAACAATTCATCTTTAGTCCCTCAACTTTCATCTTTTATTTTGTCTCATCAAATTAATAAATCCTAACAATCTTCCCCTATTTGATGATGACAAAATATCTATCTTCTTGCACAAACTTCCCCTTAACTCTTGATTTCTTGTAAACATGCCATGCATAATAACAAGCTGCAAATCTTGATCTTCAATTCTTCTTCCCCTTTTTGTCATAATCCAATAGGGATCTTCTTGAAGATAAGCAACTTGAATCTTTACAACCGCACAATATATATTACACTACTAATCCAACCTTCTAATGACTCAAATTACCCTCCATGACGCATAATAAGAATAATGAATTTGAGCATTAGAAACTTACACTAGTAGTTGTACTATACAACTAGCAGTAGTAATAAAACCTTTATCCCAAATAATTATGCATGAACATCATCCGATGGTTAAACACTTTTTCCATAAGCTTCCCCTCAAATCAATATTTTAACCATCTCTTGAATCTCGAACTTTGTAGGCTCTATGTAATGATCACCGATGAAGAAAATAAAATATAACAAACTTAATAAAGAAATTAAGTCTTCCAAACTTGTACCTTATATCTTGTACTATTCACGACGTCGAACTTATAATCTTATGTATAAGTAGATCACAATCTCCCCTTAAGATCTCTTTGACAAAAACCCTTATTCTCCACAATAAGTCACCGAGCCCACCATAACTCTTTCAAGTGATAGCAAATGTGAGCATTGAGCATCCTAAGTTTAATCTCACACGTTTGCTAGATTTGTCAAGTCTTCGTCGTCACCATACAAATCAAACAAGTTATCTTCAAAGTTCTTCATCCTCCACTTTGAGATATGATAAGATACAAATCTGTCAAACTCAATTACAATATCAAATAAGCTATAAACAATCTTCTTCGTAATCACATCTTCAAGAACAAGCCATTAAATCAATACAGTTTCATTTGAGATCCAAACTATCAGTTGAACCAACAGTTGTAAGTAACACGAACAGTGGAAACTATTTTGTACTAACAGTGGCAATCTCTTTTCCACTAACAGTGCCAATCTTCAAAATTCATCAACAGTGGCAATCTTTAAATATTCACTAACAGTGGCAAGCTTTTAAAATCCACTAACAGTGGCAAGCTTTCAAAAATCCACTAACAGTGGTAAGCACTTTGCATTAACAGTGGTAAGCTTCAAGCAGTGGTAAGGTTGTACTAACAATGGTAAGATTGCACTAACAGTGGTACAAACCTTTTAGCAGTGGTAAGCTTGACGAGCAGTGGCTACTTCGTACTAACAGTGGTAAGGATGTGCTAACAGTGGTAATCTTGTTCTACCAGCGAGAAGTTTGTACTAACAGTGGGAAGAACCTTCTAGCAATGGCAACGTTTGTACAAACAGTGGCTAGCACATCTAACGAGCAGTGGCAGGTAACTTCAGAATTACATATCTCACTGATTACGAATCTGATCATGCTCAAGTTTTTACACGAAGTCCATCAATGTTTCATTAACCACATATCCAAAAATCAAGTAGATCCAACGGTTAACGAATCTACAGTAATTATTTGACTTCAGCTGCACAAAAGAAACCATAAACTTACTGCAGCAGATTCGAATTTCAATATCTCTCTGTATATACATCCGATCATGATGAAATTTTTACACACTGTAGAAATATATGTCTTCTATAACATATCCAAAAATCATAAACTTTCGTTGGATAACGAAGACACAGTGACCGTTTTACTTCTGCCATTCTGAAAAACCCTAAACTTTCAGCAACCAATTTCGACAATGAATATCTCTCAATCAAAAGCTCAGATCAAAAATTCCTCCGGTCAGAATATGCGCCTGTATGTTAGGAAGCTACAGTTCAAATTTCATGACGATCTAACGGTTAACGAAGGAGATCCGAATTTTTTACCATGGCTGTGCAGAAAGTGACGAATTATGAGTTTTTCTTGCAATCTTCTAGGGTTTCTTTGATATGGCTTCTCTTGCTTGTAAACCTTGTATATCCTAGATAACGAGCCACCTTGCTCTGATACCAATTGATAAAACGTATGATCGTTTAAGCTCTAGACTTTTTAGGTCTTGATCTAGGATATAATGATAACAATGATAAATTATGCAGCGGAATATAAATATGAACATCAATGTTATCTCAATAAGCCCCAATATTATTTGATCAGAATAACACGGTTATACAAATATAACAGGATCAAGATACCTTGATCTTGAGGCTAAACAAAAACCCTAGACGTCTACATTATGTGCGCACCCTTTTTCCTACGTCCCTATGTCTCTTTATATACTAGAGATATTAGGGTTACAAGAAATCATAATTATACTAGGAAACTAATTAAAATAAAACAATTCATCTTTAGTCCCTCAACTTTCATCTTTTATTTTGTCTCATCAAATTAATAAATCCTAACACGGAGGAAAACCCATAGGAAACCTGGGTCGAGGATCAGTAGCATCATCAGTTTCCTCATCATCAGAATCAGATGCAGAGGCAACCTCTTTACCCAAATTACCAGATGTCCCAGCATCCGGTCCAGTGTGCCTCAAAATACCCTCAGGTCTAGCAACCTCTGGGTCAGCTGTGACACCCGACGATTTAGGGTTACTAATTAACCCTCTAAAATCCTAATTACGTGTGTTTAGTTTAGTTTTAGGCTAAATACTTGTAATTACTTGTAACTATTTGTATATTTTTATGTGAATATACACCCCCGTAATTGATTTATATTACGCTACGTAATTAGTTGTAATTACGCTTACGCAATTTGGTGAAATTGTGCAAAACAACCGGACGGAGTCCGACAGAATATACGACGTTGGTGAAAACCTTTTTATAAATAACCCTAATCCATTATTAGAAGTTATTTATCACTTATTATTATTTTGTTAAAATAATACACGAAAAACCTAGACGTTTTGGTTAAAACGTCTCAAACGCAACAGAAATGCGCGGAACGCGCCCGACAATCGAACGAAAGTCAAAATATATTTTAATAATTTAAAATATATTATTTGTATGAAATTATTATTGAAAACATCGTATAATAGTTGTCAAAGAAAAACGTCTATTTAAAACGCTACGCGATTAAACCTTCGTAAAACGTGCACGCAAATCGAGACCGACAACTTAACGAAATATTTTTATAAATGTTTTTCAAGTATTTAGAATGAATACTTCAAGTGAAAATATTGAAATTTAAATCGTTACTTAAAAACGTGTATTAAACGTTTAACACCAAACCGAACGAGAAAACGAACACCGCGCGAAACACAAATCGGATAAAGAATAAAATGACCAAAATACACTTGAGTGGGCCCCCCTTGGCCGGCCCCCTCTCCCCTCCCATGGCTGCCCATTCCACTCCCTTTGACCATGCAAAATCCACTCAAGTGGATTCTCTTACACACTCCACCTACATGCAAGAAATCTATCATTATTCACTTTCACTTTCACTCTTCTCTCTACACTCTCAAACTCTCTCAATCCTCTCTCTAAAAATCTGATAACACCAGCCCCTTCACCACCAATAACCACCACCACAACCACAATAATCCACCATAGCTCCACCACCTTGAAATTCATCATTTTTAAAAAGGAACTAGCTCTACAACAACTTCTTCTCCTCCTCATCTCATCTCCATCAAAATTATTGTAAGGAAACCTATCACTACTCTCATATTGTTTATTTACATGTTATAAGGCTCATCTAACAAGATTATGTCCAAATATAAGCTTAAAATACGTTTTTATGATTTTATACACAAAGATACATAATCTGTCTTCAAAAACACAGGTTACTAAAAACGTCATATCTTGAGTTCTAGGAAGAGTTATGTCGCACCCCCAAAACACGTGGCAACGGAAGTGGGAGGTGAGAATACATACAACTGTTGTAGAGCTATTTTTACTATTTTTCACTGTCGCACCCCCAAAACACATGTCTACAACAGTTGTATGTATTCTCACCTCCCACTTCCGCTGCCACGTGTTTTGGGGGTGCAACATAACTCTTCCTAGAACTCAAGATATGACGTTTTTAGTAACCTGTGTTTTTGAAGACAGATTATGTATCTTTGTGTATAAAATCATAAAAACGTATTTTAAGCTTATATTTGGACATAATCTTGTTAGATGAGCCTTATAACATGTAAATAAACAATATGAGAGTAGTGATAGGTTTCCTTACAATAATTTTGATGGAGATGAGATGAGGAGGAGAAGAAGTTGTTGTAGAGCTAGTTCCTTTTTAAAAATGATGAATTTCAAGGTGGTGGAGCTATGGTGGATTATGGTGGTTGTGGTGGTGGTTATTGGTGGTGAAGGGGCTGGTGTTATCAGATTTTTAGAGAGAGGATTGAGAGAGTTTGAGAGTGTAGAGAGAAGAGTGAAAGTGAATAATGATAGATTTCTTGCATGTAGGTGGAGTGTGTAAGAGAATCCACTTGAGTGGATTTTGCATGGTCAAAGGGAGTGGAATGGGCAGCCATGGGAGGGGAGAGGGGGCCGGCCAAGGGGGGCCCACTCAAGGGTATTTTGGTCATTTTATTCTTTATCCGATTTGTGCTTCGCGCGGTGTTCGTTTTCTCGTTCGGTTTGGTGTTAAACGTTTAATACACGTTTTTAAGTAACGATTTAAATTTCAATATTTTCACTTGAAGTATTCATTCTAAATACTTGAAAAACATTTATAAAAATGTTTCGTTAAGTTGTCGGTCTCGATTTGCATGCACGTTTTACGAAGGTTTAATCGCGTAGCGTTTTAAATAGACGTTTTTCTTTGACAACTATTATACGATGTTTTCAATAATAATTTCATACAAATAATATATTTTAAATTATTAAAATATATTTTGACTTTCGTTCGATTGTCGGGCGCGTTCCGCGCATTTCTGTTGCGTTTGAGACGTTTTAACAAAAACGTCTAGGTTTTTTGTGTATTATTTTAACAAAATAATAATAAGTGATAAATAACTTCTAAGAATGGATTAGGGTTATTTATAAAAAGGTTTTCACCAACGTCGTATATTCTGTCGGACTCCGTCCGGTTGTTTTGCACAATTTCACCAAATTGCGTAAGCGTAATTACAACTTTTGACGTAGCGTAATATAAATCAATTACGGGGGTGTATATTCACATAAAAATATACAAATAGTTACAAGTAATTACAAGTATTTAGCCTAAAACTAAACTAAACACACGTAATTAGGGTTTTAGAGGGTTAATCAGTAACCCTAAATCGTCGGGTGTCACATTCTCCCCCTGTTAGGAGAATTTCGTTCCGAAATTAGCTTGCTGTTGTGGTCTGTGAGGTATCTAAGAATAGATGTGGATATTTCAGTCGCATTTGGTCTTCCCGTTCCCAAGTGAATTCAGGACCGCGCCTAGAATTCCACCAGACTTTAACGATGGGAATACGACTCTGTTTCAAGCGTTTGACCTCACGGTCCATGATTTCAATCGGTTCCTCGACGAAATGGAGTTTGTCATCAATGTGGATTTCGTCGAGCGGGATTACAAGTGTCTCATCAGACAGACATTTCTTTAGGTTAGAAATGTGGAACGTGTTGTGCACGCTACTTAGTTGTGGTGGTAGCTGCAGTCGATATGCCACCGGACCAATTCTTTCAAGAATCTCAAAAGGTCCGATGTACCTGGGGTTTAGTTTTCCGCGTTTGCCAAAACGAATAACACCTTTCCAAGGTGATACTTTTAAGAGTACTCGATCCCCAACCTGGAACTCGAGTGGTTTGCGTCTCACGTCAGCATAGCTTTTCTGACGATCACGTGCGGCTTTCAGCCGGTTTTTAATAGTCACGATTTTCTCGGTTGTTTCATGGATGATTTCAGGACCAGTGAGTTGGCTATCGCCGATTTCGGTCCAACAAATGGGTGATCGACACTTTCTTCCATAAAGTGCCTCGAATGGTGCAGCATCAATGCTGGTGTGGTAACTGTTGTTGTGGGAAAATTCACACAAAGGTAGGTGGTTTTCCCATGTGTTTCCGAAGTCAACTACGCAAGATCGTAGCATGTCTTCTAGGGTTTGAATGGTCCGTTCACTCTGACCATCGGTTTGCGGATGATAAGCAGTACTTAAATCGAGGAGTGTACCAAGGGCTCGTTGAAGTGTTTGCCCGAATCGAGAGGTGAAGCGGCTATCTCTATCTGAGATGATTGAAATGGGAATACCATGTCGTGCCACAACCTCTTTGATGTAGGTGCGAGTCAGACGCTCCATCTTGTCGTTTTCTTTGATAGCTTGGAAATGGGCAGATTTCGTGAGACGATCAACGATTACCCAAATGGTATCGTAACCGCTCGGTGTTTTCGGTAGTTTCATGATGAAGTCCATGGTTATGTTTTCCCATTTCCATTGGGGTATCTCGGGTTGTTGTAGCAATCCGAAGGGTTTCTGGTATTCGGCCTTAACCTTGGAACAGGTTAAACATTTGCTAACATAAGTGGCTATGTCAGCTTTCATGTTGGGCCACCAATACTGTTGTTTGATGTCATGATACATCTTGTCGGAACCAGGGTGTATAGAGTATCGAGATTTGTGAGCTTCATCCATCACCAAATTTCGTAGGTTTCCAAAGTTTGGTAACCACATTCGGTTGGAGAAGTATCGGTTTCCGTCGGGTTTGATTTCGAATTGTTTATCCATGCCTCGCAGGGCTTCGTTTTTGATGTTTTCATTTTTGAGTGCTTCGAGTTGAGCGATGTGGATTTGAGTGATGAGATCATTGTGAATGGTTAAACCAAGGGCTCGAACACGAAGGGGTTTTGAACGTTCTTTCCGGCTGAGGGCATCAGCAACAACGTTTGCTTTGCCAGGATGATATTTAATTTCGCAGTCATAATCAGTAAGCAACTCGACCCAGCGACGTTGCCTCATGTTGAGATCTTTTTGATCGAATATGTGTTGGAGACTTTTGTGATCGGTAAAGATGGTGCACTTAGTGCCATAAAGGTAGTGTCTCCAGATTTTGAGAGCAAATACGACAGCGCCGAGTTCAAGGTCATGAGTGGTATAATTCTTTTCGTGGATTTTGAGCTGTCGAGAGGCGTAAGCAATGACTTTTTCACATTGCATTAACACACAACCTAGTCCCTGGCGTGAGGCATCGCAGTAAACTACGAAATCATCGGTGCCTTCGGGTAAGGACAGGATTGGTGCACTACAGAGTTTCTGTTTCAGAAGTTGGAAGGCTGACTCCTGTTTATCGGTCCAGTCGAATTTCTTGTCTTTCTGAGTCAGTGAGGTTAAGGGTAAGGCTATCTTGGAGAAATTCTCAATGAATCGTCGATAATATCCGGCGAGACCTAAGAATTGTCGTACCTCAGTTGGTGTGGTTGGCGCTTCCCAGCACTTAATGGCCTCAATCTTGGCTGGATCAACACGTATCCCTTGACTGTCAACGACATGCCCTAGGAATTGTACTGTTTGCATCCAGAACTCACACTTGGAGAACTTGGCGTATCACTCCTCGTGTCTGAGTAATTCCAAGATGGTTTATAGATGTTGGCCATGTTCCGTTTCGTTGCGAGAGTAGATCAAGATGTCGTCAATGAACACGATGACAAACTTATCTAGATAGGGTTTGCACACCCGATTCATAAGGTCCATGAATACAGCCGGTGCGTTGGTTAAGCCAAAAGGCATCACTTGAAATTCGTAATGTCCATAGCGGGTTCTGAAAGCTGTTTTTGGGATGTCGGAGTCTCGAACTCGAAGTTGATGATAACCCGACCGTAGGTCAATTTTCGAGTAGGAGCTCGAACCTTGAAGTTGGTCAAACAGGTCATCAATTCTTGGAAGTGGGTATCGGTTCTTGATGGTAAGTTTGTTCAGCTCCCGGTAATCGATACACATTCGGAAGGATCCGTCCTTCTTTTTAACGAATAGGACCGGAGCTCTCCAAGGTGAAGAACTCGGTCGGATGAATCCCTTGTCCAGGAGTTCCTGTAATTGAGTGGACAATTCCTGCAACTCAGAAGGGGCTAATCTATACGGGGCTCGTGCCATGGGTGCAGCACCGGGCACAAGGTCAATTTGGAATTCGACTTGTCTAGGCGGGGGTAGGCCTGGCAAGTCTTCGGGAAAGACTTCTGGATAGTCTCGGACGATGGGCACATCCTCAAGTCGCTTTTCAGCCAACTTCTTTTCGGTTACATGTGCGAGGATTGCCGAGTACCCTTTCCTCAGGTACTTTTGAGTTTTCATACAAGATATGATGTTCAGGTTTCACTTACCAGTCTCACCCTGTATGATCAAGGTTCCACCGGTAGTGAGAGGTATACGCACGATCTTCTCAAAACAAACGATTTCGGCACGGTGTTTGGACAACCAGTCCATGCCTACGATGATATCGAAGCTTCCGATTTCCACGGGGATGAGGTCTATAGGGAATAGTTCGTTGGCGAGGTTTAAAGTGCAATTTGGCATTACACTATTGGCCTCGATCAATTTGCCATTCGCTAATTCTACAGTGTACTTAGCATCTAAGGCAAGGGGTGTGATGTTTAGTAATGGACAGAATTTATCGGATATGAAACTTTTATCAGCTCCGGTATCGAATAAAACAGAAGTGGTTAAATCGTTGAGGAGGAACATACCAGTGACAACGTTGGGGTCTTGACGAGCTTCTCCAGCATTGAGTACAAAAGCTCGACCGCGAGGGTTGTTGTTGTTATTGTTGTTCCTGTTGTTGTTGTTGTTGTTACGTTTCGGGCAGTTGTTTCTAAAGTGGCTAGTGTCGCCGCACTCGAAACAAGCCTTTGGTGCGTTAGGGTTGGTGTTTGGGTTGGGGGTTCTGCAATCTTTGGCTAGATGTCCCTGTCGTTTGCACTTGGTACAGGTACAAGGGTCATCATGGTGTCGCGTACACTTGGAATAGTAAGGTTTGTTCCCAACATACCCTTTCCTGTCCCCCGACCCTAAACCAGAGGTGTAGGCCTTAATAGTCTCGGCCTTTTTGTTTGGCTGTTGCTGATGTTGGTTGTGGTTGTTGCCGGACCATTTCCTTTTGTTGTCCCCGTTGGCTTTCTCAGTGGTTGTCCCTCGACGGACAATCTGGGCCATGAGTTCATGTGCCATGTGGACAACACTTTGGATGGTCCCGGGTCTTGAGAAGATGACGTTCCCCTGGATTGATTCTGGTTGCCCCCAAATGTATCTCTCGATACGTTTGTATTCGGGGTCCACCATAGATGGGCATAAGACAGATAGCTGGTGGAATCGGGTGGTGTAGGTGGTGATGTCATTTCCCTGAACAGTAAGTTTCCAGAACTCTTCTTCAAGTTGTTGCAGTTGCTCACGGGGACAGTACTCTTCCCTGAGCATTGTTTTGAAGTCTTCCCATGGAAATTGGTATGCAGTATCAATACCCATAGTTTGGGCATAAGAATTCCACCAGGTGAGAGCTCCATCAGAAAGGGTGCACGCGGAGAATTTAACCTTGTCTTCCTCAGTGCAGTTGCAGATTCAGAAAACAGATTCTGTCTTTTCGATCCAACGTATCAGACCGATAGCTCCTTCAGATCCTTTGAAATTGATATCGCGTAAAAAGTCACGTTTTTACTATAGATATCTCTCTCATTCTGGAACAATTCTTGGCACTTTGACTCAAAAACATTACAAATCTGTAATATTATGCCAAGATGGGAAAAACAAGGTTGCATGATGAAAATCAAGCAAAACGGGCAGGAAACGAAGATTCCACGCACGTTTAAAGATTCCAGACACCGGAATGAGGTTTCAAGACAAAAGAACCCATCACCAACATCTATTTGACCCAAGATGTTCGTTTTCAAATTACGAATCCAACAGAAGAAGAATCAACTAAAACGGGCAAAGAACGAAGATTCTACGCACGCCGGAAGATCCAAACGATTCGTACGACACATCTAATGTTCAGAAACATATTTTTGGGATTTCTTTTCATCAAAAGCTTCGTTTTTGAATTATGAATCCAACGCAAAAAGAATCAACGCAAACGGACGCGTAACGAAGAAAACACGCACGAATCGAGAAACGCAGCAACCGGCAGCGGACTGGTGCTGCTGGCAGCCAGCCGCCGCCGCCGGCCAGCCAGCCAGCCGCCGCCGGCTGCCCGTCACCCGCACGGATTGCGCTTTTTGGTACTTCTTCGTACCTGGTACTAGACCTTTACCTACTTTTCGTACCTGGTGCCACTACCTTTTTCGCCTTTTGTACCTGGTGCCACTACCTTTTCCACCTTTTGCTATCATGAGCTTGGGGGTGCTAACTTGAGCCGAGTTTCCTCTATAAAAGGCAGCCCCTAGCTCTCATTTTAACACACCAACTCATACACAAAACACACACACACTCATACTTACACTCTCATTCTTCCATTTTCACTTTCTCACTCTAAAGGTCTCTCATATTTTAGTCTAGGGTTATTGTAATTAATCTGCGGATTAACATAGAGGTTAGAGCGAACGTTAGGATTTTGGAGATTCATCTTTGTACGTGTGAACGAGTTGTCTGTCATAATAATACGCTGCTGCGCATTTATTTTCGAGTGATATCGAAACCTTTATCATACTTGCTTTACTTCATATTTCAATTATGTATTATTGTCTTGTATGTGATTTGTCTATTGCCATGAATTGCGAGTAGTCTATTATTGTGATTGTTGATGATGTAGATAATTATAAGTAAGGATGACATTATATAATTAAGTGTACGGCAATTGTGAACGTGATGTAACGGCCCCTATTCGACAGTTTATCTGATATAGTACTGGAAACGTTTTATACGGAGTACAAATGTATGGAAGTCGATAAACGACCGAAGGTAGTTACATCACTGGAATCAGCTCTGGTTTAACAGTTGGAATTCCGAAAGGATAATACAACTTCACAACTAACTGGTATATCCTACGAAAGTCAATGCACAATAAAATAATGTTCGAAAACACGTTCAGATAAAATAGGAATTAATGACCTTTGTACCGTTAAGACTTTATGAACTTGAGTTTAATTTATGGAGTACCCTTTCTAGTTATCCACGTGACTGCAACCTAGTAATTAGGACTTGATCAACCTTAATTATGGTAAGTAGTTATCTGTGCCCATGACATGTAACAAGTAAGACACAGTGAACCCACTCGTTGTACATATTAGGTTTATATTTCCGCATCGCTTTTTATTTAGTTAGCTTAGAGTGTCACATTCACCGTCAATTACTCCTGACCGCATGTCTGATGTAAGAAGCAGTCGAACTACCATGTAAAGTACACTGTCCGATTACCGAAAGGCATGGCCTGCATATGAAACACGTTTTTATAAACTGCGAATAATCTAGGGATGTATAACTGTTTGAAAAGGAGAACTCAAGTCATAAGTTGAAGTAACCAAACCCTAATGCATAAAACAAGACTTAGGAATAAGGACAACATCCTTGTGATTTAAATACCTTAAAACACTTAGCCTTACACAATCAGCGGTCAAAACATACAAAGTTATTAATCTGCGTGCTAATAAAATACTAAACTATTTTAGGGGTTAAGAAAGGTCGGACCTATGAGACGATACGCTATTGATTCATGCACCTCGGCGTTAAGCCAAAATAGGTTGTTTATATTTCAACTAGATAAGTATTGGAAGTTTGCGTATCGCTCCGATCAGAATCATGATAACCTAGTTCCTAGTGACATGCCAATGGGAAATTTAGTTGGTAGGGTTCTGGAGTTTACACCTTATAGTTTAAATCATTATATGTTTATCTTTATCTGTCATCCTGAAACATTAATTATCGAAATCTCAGCAATCACATGTTTATCTTTATCTACTTTCCTGTAATTTACTTTCTTCATTTTAATTACCTGTCTTTAGTTTAAAAACCCCCAAACCTACCTACTTTGTTTCATCCTAAATATCTCCTACCGAAAGCACCAGCTTTAATCTCCCACACGTTTGGATTCATAGAACGATCTTAAGTCATACTTACCACTTGCTAACCAGAGTAGGTAGTACGTATTATTTAAGCCCCGCAAAATATAAATTTTAAAACCCCTGCTGCGTCCGCATCACCATCAGGAATCGCAGCGACATTGAACCGACGGTTGTGGGCGCAACAAGTTTTTGGCGCCGCTGCCGGGGAATCACAAACGTACGATTCAAAGCCGCCTTAAGTAGTAATATTTAGGAGACCCTTCCGAATGAAATCTTCTTAGAAATCTTTCGAAAGTTAATTTAAGTAATTAGTATTAATTAAGTATTATTTAGGATAACTTTAAAAATGACAACTCGAAAACCCACTTCTTGCTTCATTTCAATGGATGATACGGAATTCTTTGACTACTTAGAAAAAGAGTTAGGATCTGATTTCTTTTCACCTTCTTCCTCTAAAACTAAGGAAACCTCCGACACCCAAGAAGAATATAGGACCTCACTTTCAATTCAAAAACATTGCCTGGATTTTGATGACACAGACCAGTTACCTTACCTTGCATCATCTCCAGAAGATCACTCGCCAACTTTACACCTACCTGATTTACCAAATTCTTCCCACTTTGATTATTTTCCCGAAGATAATTCTGAAGAAAAACCTATGAAGTCTTGTGACTTAATCACCCTCATTCCTGAAACATCGGTGTATTCTCAAACTACGCCCGATTCTCGGAATTATGGCATCTTTCCATTCATTTCACACAACCACCAATACACCATTTACCGAGTGGTGGACAAGGTTCCATCAGTCGAGCCGGAACAACCTTGTTTTGAAGAACGCCACCTCGGTGCTTCTTTCAATCCTTCCCGTAGGGTAGATGTCTATAAAGCATTCGTCAGGCAGTTAACCTATGCCGATCTCCCGTATTCCTACGAACAACGAGAAACGATTGCCAAGTTAGAAAAACAAGTAGAATTCCTTCTTCGCCTGTCAAGTCATGAATGCGAAAGCACTTCCACAAATTTCAGAGACCAAAAACTAAAGTTTATAGCAGATTTAGATCTACTTTTTGAATCATTCGCCGACATGGATTTTCTTCCGACATCTATGATGTTAATCAATCACAGTGTCACCGCAATGATCAACAAACTTGAGTTCTGGGAAGAACAAGATCCGATGATTTCTATCATCATTCCTGGTAGAATTCCTTTCTTTGTTGACCCCGCCTCCTACCTAATCTCAAAATTACGAGACGTTTTTCCTGATTCCACCAAGGAAAGAATCGACACAGTTTTCTTCGCAAAAAGAAAAAACCTTCACGTTAAGCTCACTCGAATCTTTACCTTTACCAAATACCCTTTCACTTCCGAACAAAAATCCACAATCAGTGAACTCTGTAGGATAGTTAAGTCTACAACCGGAGACCCTGATTCACAGGAAGAGAACGCGTTCCTGGAAGCCATGAATAAACTCACTCACGAACTTAATTACAAGGATCAAGGTCCACGCGTCGGTTTGTCAAACCCTAAAAAGATAAGGAAAGCTTACAATAAGTTAATTGGTGATCTTATCAATTTAGGATACGAAGAACGAGAAGTCCTCGGATTTGAGAATCGTCATTACTATTTAGTTTATAACACCATTTTGGAACTTTCAAAATGTTTTGTGCTGAAAAACGTTCGCTTAAGGGAGCAAGTCTCGACCCTTTCCCTATGGAGGGATCGGAACGAATCTTAAAACAATTCCTTCCGAAAAAGGTCGAAGCTCGCGACTTTAAATGAGCATATTTTAGTATAAATATAGTAATATAATAAAATTTTGAAAGTTTCCTTTGAAAAAAAAAACGTTTTTGAATTTGTTGCTTTTTAATATCTCAGGATTACTTTTTAAGATTAATATCTCAGGATTACTTTTTAATTGTTCCACAAAAATGTACGCGCATCTTAAATTGTTTATAACGTAACGATAGACTAACAAGTAACTAGTTACAATAAATACTTTTAGGATTTGTAATCATCATTAGTGGGACCTTAGGAATTAATCTAGAGAAGTACTTAGAAGTACATAGAGGACCATGTAAGGAATAGGGTACATGACAAATATTCTCATGGACCACAAGTCTTCCATTTGATCCCATAATTCAAAAATAACATAAAAAAATTTTCTTCTCCTTCCTCCCTCACTCCCAAAACCGGCCACCATCACTACACCATGGATCACCACTCAATCTTCACCAACCTCTCTAATTTCATGTCCTTTTGAACTCCTCATTGCATGATATTCTCGATTGTACGTTCGTTTTGAAGCATAACACACTAAAACAAGGTATGATCATAAGAAACCCACTTTAAGCTTAAAGTTTCTCATTTTATGAAGTTACCTAAGTTAGTAACTAGGAATTGCTATTTTTCTTGGTTGAATGCTTAGAAACTACATGCTACTACCACTTACCCATGCTAGTTTGGACCTTTCAAGAAGATGTACTTTAACTTATTGATTAAGTTTAGAATTTAGCTTGATTAAGTGCTAGTTGTTAGATATTTAAGTAATTATGGTGTTTTGAATGATTACTCTATGTTAATTGCATAATGAAGATAAATTAGGATTAGCAAATTTGACTTTTGAAAGTCAACAAAAAGTTAACTAGCATGCATGATAGTAAATTAAAAAAAAATTACTTGAAAACCTTGCTTACTAGGACACTTGTACTTTCTTGACTAGTCAAAAATAGGCAATATAGAATTATTACTAGAAACCAAAGCCTTGAATAAAACCAAACACATGGATGACATAATTTTTGTGCATGACCTAGCTTGCTATCTAGTAGGAAAATGCCTAAAAACAATGATTACATGCTTAGGTTATAATTTTGGTATGCGGACAAATTGGAATTATCGTCCAAAGTAAGTTTTGACCTAAAAAGTCAATTTGAAGTATTGCATTTTTTAAAAATAAATTAATTGAAATTTTTATTCAAAAACCTTACTTCAATTTGAACTTTTAAAAGTCAAAAATATACAATGAGACTATAAACTGTGAAATAATAACGTTTCAAATTTGGCTAAACACCAGACTTTGTAAACAACATTACTTCACAAGTCAAGTTACCGACATCCCATGACTATATGTTTCTACACATTGATGATTGCCTCACTATTGTTACTTGGGGGCATTTGATATTTACTGTAATCTTTGGACTGTCAAGAATTTAAAGCCCTCATTTCGAATGTTCCATTAGAAAATTCGAAAAGTGCTTTAAATTCTACCTTTCTTAAGACCCATTACTTTAAATTTCTCATGTTCTCAGGTACCATGAAGAAAAAGCTAAAACCAGCACGTCCACTTACAGGATCTCTTGCATACCTTAGTGCAACACCAGCATACGACCGAATGGCACGAATATGGAGAGATAAACCTTTTGGCCATTTTAGATATGTAGATTGGGAAAAGCTACAGATATTGGGGTTCAGGCAGAAATTAGAGAGTCTACTCAGTTACTCAATAGAGGGTCAGCAATTTGAGTCTTTCAAGAGATTGTTCAGCATTGACGAACCGGTGTATATGGAGATGATCACCGAATTCATGACCACCTATACATTCGAGACATGGAGTAGAGTGGAAGACGGGGTGATCACATTTAGATATATGGGGAGCCTATTCACCTTGTCATTGGCTCAGTTTGCACGTCACTTAGATCTCTATACACCAGAAGAGATAGATTTACCCCTGTTTACTGATGGAGCCACCACGATGTCTCTCACGACTACCACCGCAAAGGCATGGAGTCATTGGTCGCCAAAGCCATATTTCTCGGGTATTAAAGCTACCCAGCTCACAGATCCAGTTATGCAGATTTTGCATAAACTGCTGGCTTGTTCACTTGATGGGAAACATACGTCTAATGGCCGAGTGTCTGAGTTTGATGTTATCATGATGGCGTGTATCGTCGATAGGAGAAATATTCAGGTTGCCCATCTAGTTGCCCAGCGGATTTTGGAAGAGAAAGAGTTTGGTGTAAGAAGATCATTCATGGGCCCAGTAATTACTAGGTTGATTAGGAAAATGGGATTGATTAGGACGACGGAGATAGTACAGTTTAAAAGCCTGCCAGGGTGGAGTTCCCAACCAATAGACTATGATTTTCTGAGGAAAATGGATATACTTAGGATTCTGAAGGATGGTACCGTTTACATCAGGGCACGATCATCAGACCCTGAGAGTATTGACACATTGGTAGCGGGTCTAGTCCTACCTAGGGAGTCCAGAAAGAGGAAGCAACCGAAAGAGGCCCGAAGTTCAGACTCTGATTCAGATGAGGGTGCACGAGATTCTGATGTGCCAGTTGCACCACCACAGCCTACTAGGCCAGGACCTTCTGTCCCTGCCCCTAGAGTCCAGATACCACCTTATATATACCATTACGGGACACCCCCAGGACCCGATTACTGGTACTGGCTGATGCAGATGCAAGTCAGAAGCTACAGAGCTATTAGGCAGCAGATCGCAGGGATACCAGTGAGCCCACTTCCGGACATACCGTGCGGGATGGGCTGAGCCCCACCACATTTGTATCCCCCTGCAGCCCCTACTCCAGCACCTCG
Organism: Pseudognaphalium luteoalbum; assembly: GCA_963422505.1. Classification (NCBI taxonomy): domain Eukaryota; kingdom Viridiplantae; phylum Streptophyta; class Magnoliopsida; order Asterales; family Asteraceae; genus Pseudognaphalium; species Pseudognaphalium luteoalbum. The sequence continues at coordinate 62,186,993 of OY730192.1, read as the reverse complement.
CCGACATCCAGTCCATGGCCATGGTTTACCACCTCGGACAGCCCCACTCAGGCCACAGGCACCGCGAGCACAGATCCCCCTTCAGAGACAGCAGATTCCCTCAGTCGTCGGTTCAGCTAGAGGACAGATTTCGAGTAGCAGTAGGATATCTAGAGCCCCTACTCGAGCCACTTTTGTTCAGAGTCATAGGACTCTCAGGAGCACCAGCCCTGCAGCTGCACCGATTGCTCCAGTATCTTCTCACAGACAGACAGATCTATTCAGAGAGCACTCTCAGCAGGGGATACATGAGACTCCACTCTATAGCTTTGACATGCCCGCAGGGGAGTTTGTTGATCAGTTGATACATGACGGGATATTCACCATGGGTACACCAGACGCAGAGGATAGGGATGCATCAGATAAGGGCACCCACTGTCAGCACGATGACTCCTCATCAGATGAGACATCTCCCATACCATCTTCGACTGCAGTACCACCAGCCGAGCAATAGATTGCTCCGCCTTCTTACTTCTTTCTATTTTCTACCAAGACTTTATTATTATTATGTGTATTTGATGTACTGTGGATGCATAGACATCACATCTATCCAGTTATTACCTTATCATTTTATTACTTTACTTTTCTTATCAGCAGCTATTACTTGATTAAGTTGAGAGGTTTGTTTGAAAAACTATAGAAGACCTAAGCAAAGGAGGACTGTGGACCACACAATGAAGAATGCCGAGAGCCATAAGCTACAAGCCACGGACCAGCAGACTTCCAACGAGGCGCCGATAACGTGCACGGCAAAAGTGGTACAACGTTCCAAAACCCTCTACCCATTTTGATTGCCTCATCCGATATTCCAAACACTAAGTGTGGGATAATAAAAACCACACTACACTTAAGAAACAATCCAATAATAAGTAGAATCTCTAAGTGTGGGATACTTCAATAAGAGGTACTCAACAAATAGATTCGAACATTAGGGACAATGTTCCTCTAAGTGTGGGATATACGGCCATCGACCGCAAGTTTTTACCCCTTGTCCGTAAGTCAAACAAAATTTTCGTTTAAAAGCTAAAAATGGATAAAATTTCAAAATTTTCAGATTCAAAAACATCGTTCTTTAGAAATCCTATCTTTCAAAAGTATAAATTACATCAAGGAACGAGTTTTTGACAACGAAACAAAACTGTTTTAGAATAAGATACGGACGAAAAGGGCAACACATGGCCAGGCACCGATATACGCATTCGAATTAGAACTTTCTCTTGAAATGCATTTCGAGATCACACCGATGAGTGTCATACGTACAACCCATCTTGATAACTTCTAAGGAATCCCAAACAACCTTCCACCATCAAACATCCACCCACTCAACATTCACTCTTCACACCCAATCAAAACCTCCTAACATACATCCCGAACCTACAAAAGTTTCATTTTTCAACGAATTCTCAAAGATATTCCAAGACTTCTGCAGCCTAACACAAAGCCATCAGAGCGTTCCCCAAAGGATGAGCATCATCCGTAAAAGGAGCTCCAAGAAAAGAAATTCAGCAAAAAGCTTATATCGGAGCGTTCCCCAAAGGATGAACATCATTCGTAAAAGGAGCTCCAGGAAAAAGAAATTCAGCAGCAGCTGCTCAAAAAAAAAAAAAATAAATAAAATAAAAGCCCAAGGATCAAGAAAAAGGGCCAAGAAAAGAAAAATTCCAAAGAAAAAGGCTATATAGTCCTTTCAAAATCTGAGAAATTCTTGAGAAACTCTCTCAAAAAGTTTCAAGAAAATACAAGGAAAACCCTCATACCTTCTTCACACCGAAAATACCCGATTCCTTCCAAGATATCTCGAATGGTTAGTACCGTCCTCATCAAAAGTGATGGAGATTTGATTCTCGATCAAGCCTATGACGAGAATGCTGCATTTGCCTAGTCATGATCATCATGTTGCTCGAAGAAGGTATCAAATTCAAAAAACCCTTAGTTTCTGTTAAAAACTCTTTCATAACTGTAACTTTATATCCTTTGGAAAAAGGTATCTCTAAGAACTGATGCAATTAGAATCGTTCCAGAAGCTCTTAAGAATGAGTTTGCTTGAGAACAAGCAAACTTCTAAGTGTGGGATACTTGATATCGCATAAAAAGTCACGTTTTTACTATAGATATCTCTCTCATTCTGGAACAATTCTTGGCACTTTGACTCAAAAACATTAAAAATCTGTAATATTATGCCAAGATGGGAAAAACAAGGTTGCATGATGAAAATCAAGCAAAACGGGCAGGAAACGAAGATTCCACGCACGTTTAAAGATTCCAGACACCGGAATGAGGTTTCAAGACAAAAGAGTCCATCGCCAACATCTATTTGACCCAAAATGTTCGTTTTCAAATTACAAATCCAACAGAAGAAGAATCAACTAAAACGGGCAAAGAACGAAGATTCTACGCACGCTGGAAGATCCAAACGATTCGTACGACACATCTAAAGTTCAGAAACATATTTTTGGGATTTCTTTTCATCAAAAGATTCATTTTTGAATTACGAATCCAACGCAAAAAGAATCAACGCAAACGGACGCGTAACGAAGAAAACACGCACGAATCGAGAAACGCAGCAACCGGCAGCGGACTGGTGCTGCTGGCAGCCACCCGCCGCCGCCAACAAGCCAGCCGCCACCGGCTGCCTTCACCTGCATCGATTGCGCTTTTTGGTACTTCTTCGTACCTGGTGCTAGACCTTTTCCTACTTTTCATACCTGGTGCCACTACCTTTTTCGCCTTTTGTACCTGGTGCCACTACCTTTTCCACCTTTTGCTATCATGAGCTTGGGGGTGCTAACTTGAGCCGAATTTCCTCTATAAAAGGCAGCCCCTAGCTCTCATTTCAACATACCAACTCATACACAAAACACACACACTCATACTTACACTCTCATTCATCCATTTTCACTTTCTCACTCTAAAAGTCTCTCATATTTTAGTCTAGGGTTATTGTAATTAATCTGCGGATTAACATAGAGGTTAGAGCGAACGTTAGGAGTTTGGAGATTCATCTTTGTACGTGTGAACGAGTTGTCTGTCATAATAATACGATGCTGCGTATTTATTTCCGGGTGATATCGAAACCTTTATCATACTTGTTTTACTTCATATTTCAATTATGTATTATTGTCTTGTATGTGATTTGTCTATTGCCATGAATTACGAGTAGTCTATTATTGTGATTGTTGATGATGTAGATAATTATAAGTAAGGATGACATTATATAATTAAGTGTACGACAATTGTGAACGTGATGTAACGGCCCCTATTCGACAGTTTATCTGATATAGTACTGGAAACGTTTTATACGGAGTACAAATGTATGGAAGTCGATAAACGACCGAAGGTAGTTACATCACTGGAATCAGCTCTGGTTTAACAGTTGGAATTCCGAAAGGATAATACAACTTCACAACTAACTGGTATATCCTACGAAAGTCAATGCACAATAAAATAATGTTCGAAAACACGTTCAGATAAAATAGGAATTAATGACCTTTGTACCGTTAAGACTTTATGAACTTGAGTTTAATTAATGGAGTACCCTTTCTAGTTATCCACGTGACTGCAACCTAGTAATTAGGACTTGATCAACCTTAATTATGGTAAGTAGTTATCTGTGCCCATGACATGTAACAAGTAAGACACAGTGAACCCACTCGTTGTACATATTAGGTTTATATTTCCGCATCGCTTTTTATTTAGTTAGCTTAGAGTGTCACATTCACCGTCAATTACTCCTGACCGCATGTCTGATGTAAGAAGCAGTCGAACTACCATGTAAAGTACACTGTCCGATTACCGAAAGGCATGGCCTGCATATGAAACACGTTTTTATAAACTGCGAATAATCTAGGGATGTATAACTGTTTGAAAAGGAGAACTCAAGTCATAAGTTGAAGTAACCAAACCCTAATGCATAAAACAAGACTTAGGAATAAGGACAACATCCTTGTGATTTAAATACCTTAAAACACTTAGCCTTACACAATCAGCGGTCAAAACATACAAAGTTATTAATCTGCGTGCTAATAAAATACTAAACTATTTTAGGGGTTAAGAAAGGTCGGACCTATGAGACGATACGCTACTGATTCATGCACCTCGGCGTTAAGCCAAAATAGGTTGTTTATCTTTCAACTAGATAAGTATTGGAAGTTTGCGTATCGCTCCGATCAGAATCATGATAACCTAGTTCCTAGTGACATGCCAATGGGAAATTTAGTTGGTAGGGTTCTGGAGTTTACACCTGATAGTTTAAATCATTATATTAGTATTGCCCCTATTTAATCTGTCATCCTGAAACATTAATTATCGAAATCTCAGCAATCACATGTTTATCTTTATCTGCTTTCCTGTAATTTACTTTTCTGCATTTTAATTACCTGTCTTTAGTTTAAAAACCACCAAACCTACCTCCTTTGTTTCATCCTAAATATTTCCTACCAAAAGCACCAGCTTTAATCTCCTACACGTTTGGATTCATAGAACGATCTTAGGTCATACTTACCACTTGCTAACCAGAGTAGGTAGTACGTATTATTTAAGCCCCGCAAAATATAAATTTTAAAACCCCTGTTGCGTCCGCATCACCATCAGGAATCGCAACGACACTTAACCGACGGTTGTGGGTTCAACAGAAATATAAGGATTTACAGTTCAAGAAATCTTTGTAGGTAGATGGTTTTGGAGTAGATGTGTTAGCAGGTGCGCCTTCGCCGCCCGGATTTTGTTGGGCAGCAAGGACTTGAGCTACGCTCTGTGCAATGACTTGAGCAATTTCGGTGTCGGTGTAAGTATGTCGTCTTGGAGGCATGATGCTGAACAACAATGAAATGATACATATAAGAGGTTTGCGCGAGGTTATGATATATCAGATGTGTATATATAATGAGATAATATACAACAACTCAGAATGATAACCATATTTCATTAAACAGAAAAGTTGAATACGGAGTACGAGTTTCAAAAGACAACAATCACAAGGATTACAAAAGATGCCGGAATGTTACTTCCGGTCTGAATTCGAAAGTTTACAGAACATAATAAAGGATAATAAGTTTGAGTACATCCTGCCTCAATAGGTTACAATATGAGGAATAGATCTAGTCCTGACGCAGGTTTACTCGTGACATTAGAGTGACAAGGCGATTTATAGTATCCGCAAGTCTGCTTGATTGCCTGGCACCTTCTTCAGCTAAGGTTAGTCACTGCTCAAGTGCACGAGCATACTCCTTGGCTTCCCGTGAACGTTGTTCACTTTCTTCCAACCTTGCTTGTAGGATGTCGGTAGCGCTCATGTTGTCTATTACCTGTTGATGAATCATTTCCAGAGCACGGTTCGTGCCTTCCTGTTCTTGAAGAAGTTGTGTTATGCGATCATCGGTTCGGTACAATAGGTAGTTTTCTACTATATAATGATCTCGTTCTAGGGTTTCGAGCCTTTCTTCATGAAGATGAAGTCGGGCTGCTAACACCGGTACAGTATGGTGTATTGGTTCTTGAGTGTACGGGGAGATGTTCATGGGTTCAGCAGGAATCTGTATTGCTTCCTCAGACCTCCAAGTGTTTAAGGTTGTGGGTAGCCAGTCCCACCTACGGGCGTATGCCGAACGGCGGGTATTAGTCGTGGTGTTAGCAATGGAGTTTGAGTAAGGGTTTGCTCGGGATGATCCGACATTCCCTCGGCGTCTTCGTACTACCCGGGCTTCGCCGGTCAAGTAGTAAAGAGGTTCGGGAGAGTTTGGTGTCGTAGGGGTAGGTAAGGGAGTGGTACCCCTAGTAGTGGACAGCGTTTGAGTTTCGTTGTTCAAGCCGGTTGACGATACGTTAGAGGAGTCTGCCATTTCTGTGGCAAGGAGTTTAATATACGAGAGGTTAAGGTTATATATAGAAATATAATAACCTAGCACATAAGCACGTATAGGGTTGGTCATGTTTCTATCCTTGGTCAAAGTCTTCTAATGCATTCCCATTCACTATAACCATTTCAGGTCTTGCATCGATTCTCCTTTAATTGTACATAGTTGATCAGGCTATGTTAAATTAAATTCAAATTATGCAATCGCTGAACCAGTCATACTAAACAAGGAATACTAACCTAATGGTTATAGTCTAGGTCACTAATGCAATCCTAGTTCGCTATAACCTTTGGCTCTGATACCAATCTGTCGCACCCCCAAAACACGTGGCAGCAGAAGTGGGAGGTGTCATGGGGGCGCCGACCAAATCAAATATCACAACACAAAGATCAAAGCAAACGACCTCTATATGAGACGTTTGAAAATATTACATTACCATAATTCAAATGTTTACAAAAGTTATAGGAGTTCGCATGACAAGAGTAGAATTACATAACTATGATTCTAAAATATAGTAAATGCAATCTAGTTCCTTGATGTTTGAAAACAATGCGACTCGAGCTAAGCTTTCCAAAAGCTTCCTACTGCGGCGGGTTACCTGAGAAATACATACTAAAAGGTCAACATAAAGTTGGTGAGTTCATAGGTTTGTTAAGTAATCAGTTGCTAAAATGATCCACAAGATTTCACAAGTTTTGCATCATTCATCAATGATATGTAAAAGTATCGTTATCCAACGACAAGTAAAAGTATTGCATACAACAATATAAGTATACCATTTGCATGAGTCTCATAGTCAAGCTTAACGTTGTTTGCCTCCGGTAAGTGTACTAATCCGATACACTTCTAAATCACAAGTAATACTGCGCCCGTGGGTTGGCTAGCGCGACTAGCCCGGACGAGGTTTGTCAAACCCTGATGGTACCACCCAATAATACTCACGCACAAATTTTAATGACTATGATAAGTAGAGGACTTTAGTGGATTATTCAGGTCTCATGCAATCCGTACAAAAAGTTGTTTCCAGTACTTGTGATCATAAAGCAGTTTATAAAACAGTTGTATGTATTCTCACCCCAGTGAAAAATAGTAAAATGGGGCTATGAAACTCACCAGAGTTGAGCAGGTAGCAAGCAATATCAAATATTAGCAAGTAGTGGGTGTTCTCGTTCCCGTGTGCAACCTCCTAACGCCCTAATCGTATGAGGTTGTATAAGTAGATGTCTCAAAAGACCATCTATAGCGATTGTATAAGTGGGGGTTAATGTCCACTTAAGCCAATCGGGTAGGTGGGGGTTTAATGTCCACCAAAAGCTAGTTCATCAACTAGTATGTCCAAATAGTAGTTCAAGTTCGTTTATCGAAAACGTGTACGACCCGTTGGAGAAAGTTTGTAATAATAATTCTTTAAGACGTTATTAATTTGTTTGTGTCATTGTATACGTATTGTTATAGTATGTATCCTGTGTGGTTATAAGTTACTCATATTCGATACTTAGTGAAAAACAAGTTCCATACATTCTGTCATTAGCGACACTAGTAGCGACACTAGTGTCAGTGTCGCAGGTTATGCGACACTAGGGTAAATGTCGCAGTGTATGCGAGTGTCGCAGGTTATGCGACACTAGTGTCAGTGTCACAGTGAGTGTCGCAAGTTATGCGACATTAAGTCTTATGTCGCAGGTTCAAATCGATTTTCAAATAAGTAGCGACACTAATAGCGACACTTCAGTAGTGTCGCAGGTAGTGTCGCAGGTCATGCGACACTAGCGTCTGGCCAGATTTTCCATTTTTAGCCCAAGTGTAACCAAGTGTCGGTTTTTCATTCGGGAAACTTTCCAAACGTAGTTTTTGGTCCAAGTTGCTAATTAAGTCATCCAAACCCATTTTTATTACCATTTTCCAAATATAGTAAGTTTTTCAAAAATGAGCCACTTTTGTTGACTTGGTCAAACTTACTCGGTTTGACCCGAAACTTTCACCCAACCCAAATATCAGTTTATAGGGTCTAAATATGATGTCGGTTCATGTCGGAGTTCACCAAAAGTGTCGGTTTTTATAAAATTCCTAAATCTTCAAGATTTCACATTTTCGACTTTTTGTCGGTTTATTTCACCAAGTGTTTTACCAATTTCTGGTTCAAGTCAAGTCTCACAATTTTTATCAACTGATTTACTATGTGTATAGTGTCTAACTTATATTTTCCAAGAGTTTTAAGTCCCATAATCATAGAGAAGCAAAATAATTAGTCATGCATAGTCTAGATTCTGATTTTACCTAGGTCAGTCTCACAAATCGTCCAATAGAGAAAAACGTGTACGTTTCTGGAAAAAGTGTGAAACACGAAAGTTGTATATCTTTTCAAAACGCAAATTTTTAAAAAAAATGTATTTTCTAACGCTTCCTAGAACTCAAGATATAACGTTTTTAGTAACCTGTGTTTTTGAAGACAGATTATGTATCTTTGTGTATAAAATCATAAAAACGTATTTTAAGCTTATATTTGAACATAATCTTGTTAGATGAGCCTTATAACATGTAAATAAACAATATGAGAGTAGTGATAGGTTTCCTTACAATAATTTTGATGGAGATGAGATGAGGAGGAGAAGAAGTTGTTGTAGAGCTAGTTCCTTTTAAAAAATGATGAATTTCAAGGTGGTGGAGCTATGGTGGATTATTGTGGTTGTGGTGGTGGTTATTGGTGGTGAAGGGGCTGGTGTTATCAGATTTTTAGAGAGAGTATTGAGAGAGTTTGAGAGTGTAGAAAGAAGAGTGAAAGTGAATAATGATAAAGTTCTTGCATGTAGGTGGAGTGTGTAAGAGAATCCACTTGAGTGGATTTTGCATGGTCAAAGGGAGTGGAATGGGCAGCCATGGGAGGGGAGAGGGGGCCGGCCAAGGGGGGCCCAATCAAGGGTATTTTGGTCATTTTATTCTTTATCCGATTTGTGCTTCGCGTGGTGTTCGTTTTCTCGTTCGGTTTGGTGTTAAACGTTTAATACACGTTTTTAAGTAACGATTTAAATTTCAATATTTTCACTTGAAGTATTCATTCTAAATACTTGAAAAACATTTATAAAAATGTTTCGTTAAGTTGTCGGTCTCGATTTGCGTGCACGTTTTACGGAGGTTTAATCGCGTAGCGTTTTAAATAGACGTTTTTCTTTGACAACTATTATACGATGTTTTCAATAATAATTTCATACAAAATAATATATTTTAAATTATTAAAATATATTTTGACTTTCGTTCGATTGTCGGGCGCGGTCCGCGCGTTTCTGTTACGTTTGAGACGTTTTAACCAAAACGTCTAGGTTTTTCGTGTATTATTTTAAAAAAATAATAATAAGTGATAAATAACTTCTAAGAATGGATTAGGGTTATTTATAAAAAGGTTTTCACCAATGTCGTATATTCTGTCGGACTCCGTCCGGTTGTTTTGCACAATTTCACCAAATTGCGTAAGCGTAATTACAACTAATTACGTAGCGTAATATAAATCAATTACGGGTGTGTATATTCACATAAAAATATACAAATAGTTACAAGTAATTACAAGTATTTAGCCTAAAACTAAACTAAACACACGTAATTAGGGTTTTAGAGGGTTAATCAGTAACCCTAAATCGTCGGGTGTCACATTCTCCCCCTGTTAGGAGAATTTCGTCCTGAAATTAGCTTGCTGTTGTGGTCTGTGAGGTATCTAAGAATAGATGTGGATATTTCAGTCGCATTTGGTGTTCCCGTTCCCAAGTGAATTCAGGACCGCGCCTAGAATTCCACCGGACTTTAACGATGGGAATACGACTCTGTTTCAAGCGTTTGACCTCACGGTCCATGATTTCAATCGGTTCCTCGACGAAATGGAGTTTGTCATCAATGTGGATTTCGTCGAGCGGGATTACAAGTGTCTCATCAGACAGACATTTCTTTAGGTTAGAAATGTGGAACGTGTTGTGCACGCTACTTAGTTGTGGTGGTAGCTGCAGTCGATATGCCACCGGATCAATTCTTTCAAGAATCTCAAAAGGTCCGATGTATCTGGAGTTTAGTTTTCCGCGTTTGCCAAAACGAATAACACCTTTCCAAGGTGATACTTTTAAGAGTACTCGATCCCCAACCTGGAACTCGAGTGGTTTGCGTCTCACGTCAGCATAGCTTTTCTGACGATCACGTGTGGCTTCAGCCGGTTTTGAATAGTCACATTTTTCTCGGTTGTTTCATGGATGATTTCAGGACCAGTGAGTTGGCTATTTCCGATTTTGGTTCAACAAATGGGTGATCGGCACTTTCTCCCATAAAGTGCCTCGAATGGTGCAGCATCAATGCTGGTGTGGTAAATGTTGTTGTAGGAAAATTCACACAAAGGTAGGTGGTTTTCCCATGTGTTTCCGAAGTCAACTACGCAAGATCGTAGCATGTCTTCTAGGGTTTGAATGGTCCGTTCACTCTGACCATCGGTTTGCGGATGATAAGCAGTACTCAAATCGAGGCGAGTACCAAGGGCTCGTTGAAGTGTTTGCCAGAATCGAGAGGTGAAGCGGCTATCTCTATCTGAGATGATTGAAATGGGAATACCATGTCGTGCCACAACCTCTTTGATGTAGGTGCGAGCCAGACGCTCCATCTTTTCGTTTTCTTTGATAGCTAGGAAATGGGCAGATTTCGTGAGACGATCAACGATTACCCAAATGGTATCGCAACCACTCGGTGTTTTCGGTAGTTTCATGATGAAGTCCATGGTTATGTTTTCCCATTTCCATTGGGGTATCTCGGGTTGTTGTAGCAATCCGGAGGATTTCTGGTATTCGGCCTTAACCTTGGAACAGGTTAAACATTTGCTAACATAAGTGGCTATGTCAGCTTTCATGTTGGGCCACCAATACTGTTGTTTGATGTCATGATACATCTTGTCGGAACCAGGGTGTATAGAGTATCGAGATTTGTGAGCTTCATCCATCACCAAATTTTGTAGGTTTCCAAAGTTTGGTAACCAGATTCGGTTGGAGAAGTATCGGTTTCCGTCGGGTTTGATTTCGAATTGTTTATCCATGCCTCGCAGGGCTTCATTTTTGATGTTTTCATTTTTGAGTGCTTCGAGTTGAGCGATGTGGATTTGAGTGATGAGATCATTGTGAATGGTTAAACCAAGGGCTCGAACACGAAGGGGTTTTGAACGTTCTTTCCGGCTGAGGGCATCAGCAACAACGTTTGCTTTGCCAGGATGATATTTAATTTCGCAGTCATAATCAGTAAGCAACTCGACCCAGCGACGTTGCCTCATGTTGAGATCTTTTTGATCGAATATGTGTTGGAGACTTTTATGATCGGTAAAGATGGTGCACTTAGTGCCATAAAGGTAGTGTCTCCAGATTTTGAGAGCAAATACGACAGCGCCGAGTTCAAGGTCATGAGTGGTATAATTCTTTTCGTGGATTTTGAGCTGTCGAGAGGCGTAAGCAATGACTTTATCACATTGCATTAACACACAACCTAGTCCCTGGCGTGAGGCATCGCAGTAAACTATGAAATCATCAGTGCCTTCGGGTAAGGACAGGATTGGTGCACTACACAGTTTCTGTTTCAGAAGTTGGAAGGCTGACTCCTGTTTATCGGTCCAGTCGAATTTCTTATCTTTCTGAGTCAGTGAGGTTAAGGGTAAGGCTATTTTGGAGAAATTCTCAATGAATCGTCGATAATATCCGGCGAGACCTAAGAATTGTCGTACCTCAGTTGGTGTGGTTGGTGCTTCCCAGCACTTAATGGCCTCGATCTTGGCTGGATCAACACGTATCCCTTGACTGTCAACGACATGCCCTAGGAATTGTACTGTTTGCATCCAGAACTCACACTTGGAGAACTTGGCGTATAACTCCTCGTGTCTGAGTAATTCCAATATGGTTTTTAGATGTTGGCCATGTTCCATTTCGTTGCGAGAGTAGATCAAGATGTCGTCAATGAACACGATGACAAACTTATCTAGATAGGGTTTGCACACCCGATTCATAAAGTCCATGAATACAGCCGGTGCGTTGGTTAAGCCAAAAGGCATCACTTGAAATTCGTAATGTCCATAGCGGGTTCTGAAAGCTGTTTTTGGGATGTCAGAGTCTCGAACTCGAAGTTGATGATAACCCGACCGTAGGTCGATTTTCGAGTAGGAGCTCGAACCTTGAAGTTGGTCAAATAGGTCATCAATTCTTGGAAGTGGGTATCGGTTCTTGATGGTAAGTTTGTTCAGCTCCCGGTAATCGATACACATTCGGAAGGATCCGTACTTTTTAACGAATAGGACCGGAGCTCCCCAAGGTGAAGAACTCGGTCGGATGAATCCCTTGTCCAGGAGTTCCTGTAAATGAGTGGACAACTCCTGCAACTCGGAAGGGGCTAATCTATACGGGGCTCGTGCCACGGGTGCAGCACCGGGCACAAGGTCAATTTGGAATTCGACTTGTCTAGGCGGGGGTAGGCCTGGCAAGTCTTCGGGAAAGACTTCTGGATAGTCTCAGACGATGGGCACATCCTCAAGTCGCTTTTCAGCCGACTTCTTTTCGGTTACATGTGCGAGGATTACCGAGTACCCTTTCCTCAGGTACTTTTGAGTTTTCATACAAGATATGATGTTCAGGTTTCGCCTACCAGTCTCACCCTGTATGATCAAGGTTCCACCGGTAGTGAGAGGTATACGCACGATCTTCTCGAAACAAACGATTTCGGCACGGTATTTGGACAACCAGTCCATGCCTACGATGATATCGAAGCTTCCGATTTCCACGGGGATGAGGTCTATAGGGAATAGTTCGTTGGCGAGGTTTAAAGTGCAATTTGGTATTACACTATTGGCCTCGATCAGTTTGCCATTCGCTAATTCTACAGTGTACTTAGCATCTAAGCCAAGGGGTGTGATGTTTAGTAATGGACATAATTTATCGGATATGAAACTTTTATCAGCTCCAGTATCGAATAAAACAGAAGTGGTTAAATCGTTGAGGAGGAACATACCAGTGACAACGTTAGGGTCTTGACGAGCTTCTCCAGCATTTAGTACAAAAGCTCGATCGTGAGGGTTGTTGTTGTTATTGTTGTTCCTGTTGTTGCTGTTGTTGTTGTTGTTGTTGTTACGTTTCGGGCAGTTGTTTCTAAAGTGGCTAGTGTCTCCGCACTCGAAACAAGCCTTTGGTGCGTTAGGGTTGGTGTTTGGGTTGGGGGTTCTGCAATCTTTGGCTAGATGTCCCTGTCGTTTGCACTTGGTACAGGTACAAGGGCCATCATGGTATCGCGTACACTTGGAACAGTAAGGTTTGTTCCCAACATACCCTTTCCTGTCCCCCGACCCTAAACCAGAGGTGTAGGCCTTAACAGTCTCGGCCTTTTTGTTTGGCTGTTGCTGATGTTGGTTGTGGTTGTTGCCGGACCATTTCCTTTTGTTGTCCCCGATGGCTTTTAAGGCCAACACCTCTGGTTTAAGGTCGGGGGACAAGAAAGGGTATGTTAGGAACAAACCTTACTGTTCCAAGTGTACACGACACCATGATGGCCCTTGTACCTGTACCAAGTGCAAATGACAGGGACATCTAGCCAAAGATTGTAGAACCCCCAACCCAAACACCAACCCTAATGCACCAAAGGCATGTTTCGAGTGCGGCGACACTAGCCACTTTAGAAACAACTGCCCGAAACGTAACAACAACAACAACAACAACAACAGGAACAACAATAACAACAACAACAACCCTCGCGGTCGAGCTTTTGTACTCAATGCTGGAGAAACTCGTCAAGACCCCAACGTTGTCACTGGTATGTTCCTCCTCAACGATTTAACCACTTATGTTTTATTTGATACCGGAGCTGATAAAAGTTTCATATCCGATAAATTCTGTCCATTACTAAACATCACACCCCTTGCCTTAGATGCTAAGTACACTATAGAATTAGCGAATGGCAAACTGATCGAGGCCAATAGTGTAATGCCAAATTGCACTTTAAACCTCGCCAACGAACTATTCCCTATAGACCTCATCCCCGTGGAAATCGGAAGCTTCGATATCATCGTAGGCATGGACTGGTTGTCCAAACACCGTGCCAAAATCGTTTGTTTCGAGAAGATCGTGCGTATACCTCTCACTACCGGTGGAACCTTGATCATACAGGGTGAGACTGGTAGGCAAAACCTGAACATCATATCTTGTATGAAAACTCAAAAGTACCTGAGGAAAGGGTACTCGGCAATCCTCGCACATGTAACCGAAAAGAAGTCGGCTGAAAAGCGACTTGAGGATGTGCCCATCGTCCGAGACTATCCAGAAGTCTTTCCCGAAGACTTGCCAGGCCTACCCCCGCCTAGACAAGTCGAATTCCAAATTGACCTTGTGCCCGGTGCTGCACCCATGGCACGAGCCCCGTATAGATTAGCCCCTTCCGAGTTGCAGGAATTGTCCACTCAATTACAGGAACTCCTGGACAAGGGATTCATCCGACCGAGTTCTTCACCTTGGAGAGCTCCGGTCCTATTCGTTAAAAAGAAGGACGGATCCTTCCGAATGTGTATCGATTACCGGGAGCTGAACAAACTTACCATCAAGAACCGATACCCACTTCCAAGAATTGATGACCTGTTTGACCAACTTCAAGGTTCGAGCTCCTACTCGAAAATCGACCTACGGTCGGGTTATCATCAACTTCGAGTTCGAGACTCCGACATCCCAAAAACAGCTTTCAGAACCCGCTATGGACATTACGAATTTCAAGTGATGCCTTTTGGATTAACCAACGCACCGGCTGTATTCATGGACCTTATGAATCGGGTGTGCAAACCCTATCTAGATAAGTTTGTCAACTTGTTCATTGACGACATCTTGATCTACTCTCGCAACGAAACGGAACATGGCCAACATCTAAAAACCATCTTGGAATTACTCAGACACGAGGAGTTATACGCCAAGTTCTCCAAGTGTGAGTTCTGGATGCGAACAGTACAATTCCTAGGGCATGTCGTTGACAGTCAAGGGATACGTGTTGATCCAGCCAAGATCGAGGCCATTAAGTGCTGGGAAGCACCAACCACACCAACTGAGGTACGACAATTCTTAGGTCTCGCCGGATATTATCGACGATTCATTGAGAATTTCTCCAAAATAGCCTTACCCTTAACCTCACTGACTCAGAAAGACAAGAAATTCGACTGGACCGATAAACAGGAGTCAGCCTTCCAACTTCTGAAATAGAAACTCTGTAGTGCACCAATCCTGTCCTTACCCGAAGGCACCGATGATTTCGTAGTTTACTGCGATGCCTCACGCCAAGGAATAGGTTGTGTGTTAATGCAATGTGAAAAATCATTGCTTATGCCTCTCGACAGCTCAAAATCCACGAAAAGAATTATACCACTCATGACCTTGAACTCGGCGCTGTCGTATTTGCTCTCAAAATCTGGAGACACTACCTTTATGGCACTAAGTGCACCATATTTACCGATCACAAAAGTCTCCAACACATATTCGATCAAAAAGATCTCAACATGAGGCAACGTCGCTGGGTCGAGTTGCTTACTGATTATGACTGCGAAATTAAATACCATCATGGCAAAGCAAACGTTGTTGCTGATGCCCTCAGCCGGAAAGAACGTTCAAAACCCCTTCGTGTTCGAGCCCTTGGTTTAACCATTCACAATGATCTCATCACTCAAATCCACACCGCTCAACTCGAAGCACTCAAAAATGAAAACATCAAAAACGAAGCCTTGCGAGGCATGGATAAACAATTCGAAATCAAACCCGACGGAAACCGATACTTCTCCAACCGAATCTGGTTACCAAACTTTGGAAACCTACGAAATTTGGTGATGGATGAAGCTCACTAATCTCGGTACTCTATACACCCTAGTTCCGACAAGATGTATCATGACATCAAACAACAGTATTGGTGGCCCAACATGAAAGCTGACATAGCCACTTATGTTAGCAAATGTTTAACCTGTTCCAAGGTTAAGGCCGAATACCAGAAACCCTCCGGATTGCTACAACCCGAGATACCCCAATGGAAATGGGAAAACATAACCAGGGACTTCATCACGAAACTACCGAAAACACCGAGCGGTTGCGATACCATTTGGGTAATCGTTGATCGTCTCACGAAATCTGTCCATTTCCTAGCTATCAAAGAAAACGAAAAGATGGAGCGTCTGGCTCGCACCTACATCAAAGAGGTTGTGGCACGACATGGTATTCCCATTTCAATCATCTCAGATAGAGATAGCCGCTTCACCTCTCGATTCTGGCAAACACTTCAACGAGCCCTTGGTACTCGCCTCGATTTGAGTACTATTTGGACATACTAGTTGATGAACTAGCTTTAGGTGGACATAAAACCCCCACCTACCCGATTGGCTTAAGTGGACATTAACCCCCACTTATACAATCGCTATAGATGGTCTTTTGAGACATCTACTTATACAACCTCATACGATTAGGGCGTTAGGAGGTTGCACACGGGAACGAGAAAACCCACTACTTGCTAATATTTGATATTGCTTGCTACCTGCTCAATTCTGGTGAGTTTCAAAGCCCCTTTTTTACTGTTTTTCACTGGGGTGAGAATACATACAACTGTTTTATAAACTGCTTTATGATCACAAGTACTGGAAACAACTTTTTGTACGGATTGCATGAGACCTGAATAATCCACTAAAGTCCTCTACTTATCATAGTCATTAAAATTTGTGTGTGAGTATTATTGGGTGGTACCATCAGGGTTTAACAAACCTCGTCCGGGCTAGTCGCGCTAGCCAACCCACGGGCGCAGTATTACTTTAGAAGTGTATCGGATTAGTACACTTACCGGAGGCAAACAACGTTAAGCTTGACTATGAGACTCATGCAAATGGTATACTTATATTGCTGTATGCAATACTTTTACTTGTCGTTGGATAATGATACTTTTACATATCATTGACGAATGATGCAAAACTTGTGAAATCTTGTGGATCATTTTAGCAACTGATTACTTAACAAACCTATGAACTCACCAACTTTATGTTTACCTTTTAGTATGTATTTCTCAGGTAACCCGCCGCAGTAGGAAGCTTTTGGAAAGCTTAGCTCGAGTCGCATTGTTTTCAAACATCAAGGAACTAGATTGCATTTACTATATTTTAGAATCATAGTTATGTAATTCTACTCTTGTCATGCGAACTCCTATAACTTTTGTAAAATTTGAATTATGGTAATGTAATATTTTCAAACGTCTCATATAGAGGTTGTTTGCTTTGATCTTTGTGTTGTGATATTTGATTTGGTCGGCGCCCCCGTGACACCTCCCACTTCCGCTGCCACGTGTTTTGGGGGTGCGACATCAGCATCCTCCTGTGACGTAGAATATTTAAACTTCGATGATTAGATAATAATCTCGATCATCTAAGTTTCAATATAATTATTTTTAAGTACTAAATTAAGTACCTGAGGTTGATAATCCTCAATAGCTTGACGTACTGGGTCGGTAACATCATCTTGATGTCCCAGTACCTCCTGCACAACCTGAGCCGCAATCTCAGGGATAACTTGTTGTCCTTACTGACCAACCTGTATCAAAACATCCTCAAGTAGTTCCTGAGGCTCGGCTGTAGGTTGAGGCTGTGGCTGTGGTTGAGCTTGATGTTGAGATCCTGCATCCATCCAACTGTTGTTGGCCAGATCAACATAAATCTCGTCCAAAATATGCCCAAAAAGATCACAAGCTTCCGGCTTGATATGATCAGGACGCATGGAAGAATTGAGAAAACAAGCGTTGTAAGTTCGCAACCCAATCTTGTCAACTCTCAAATCAGCCTCAAAAGCTGGTAGATCAGGAGTACAGTGACGTATAATCAGCATGCAGAATCGAGGATAAATCAAAAATTTCGATCTGACAGCTCCTATAATCTATCCAATAAATGAACTGAATATATACGAAGAAAAACTGTATGGTTTGTTATAAATCAGGGACAATAAACCTGATAGAAGCTCAGGGCTCAGCTCATCGTAGCCTCCCTTCTTGCTACCAAAAATAGTAACAATGATATGGAACAGGAATCTCCACTGTCCTAGAACGAACGCCTTGATAAACTGGCGTCCTCTCTTCGGACCTGAATATCCCATCCTACCTAGAGCTCCCTCGATAAAGTCCGTAGAGTAGACGGATGGACCAGCTTCCTGCTCGACAGTACCCAATCATAAAATTTGTCGAATATCATCAGCATAGAAGACAACTGGATGTTGGTTAACCCTCGTCCGAATCACCAGAGGGTTAGCCGCAACATCGTACTCAATATTGTCCCAGAACTGGGTCAATATGCTCTGAGATATAGGTGGAGACTCCGTAATGGCATATCGGATCCTCGATCTAGCCAAATAAGTCAAAATCTCAATAAAGCGCTCAGCACCGCGCTCATTGACATCCAAACTCACTAGTATATTCTGAGTAAATGCAAAAGTTCTAGCAGCCATATCTGTAATAAGAAATTACACCAATGGCAATTAGCTTAACCTAACAAACATTAGTTAATTTAAACTTCAACGTATTATGATCAAATGATCATCAAACATCTAAGTTTACTATTAACTAACAACTTAATTTACAAAACTTAATTGAACGATTAAGCAAACTTAACTTTTCAGTTATAATTGTTAAATTATATAACGTTCATTAGTTGTAAGTGAAAATTTGAGTTATTATTCCGCCGATTAACAATCAGGACACGCCGCTCGACTACGCTATGAGTCGGAAGACTTTCGATATGAGTTAACTCAAAGTTCCAAGTTATTACACATATTTAACTTATCAACTAAAAGTTCATAAGCCTAAACGTGTATTAAAGAGGTAACTTGTAAATAATTTGTAACCTGAAGGTTCTCAAATCGAAAACAAGTTTAAAACAATGATTATGTAAACTAAATATCGAATTAAATCAAACGTCCAGTTCACAAATCACGTTTGAAAATCAAAAGTTTAATTTTATTATCAAAGTCAACAAAAGTCAACTGACTCAACTCGCTTCGCAAGTAGTAGTTGCGAGTCGAATCTCAGCTCGCTTTAGTCAACAAAAGTTAAACTTTTGAGTTCGCTTCGCAGAATTGATCTGCGATCCGAGTTCAAATTTTTTGAGTTCGCTTCGCAGATGAAACTGCAATCCGAGTTCAAACATTGAGTTCGCTTCGCAGGAGCGTGCTGCGAACCGAGATTGAATCTCGCTTCGCAGTATCGTCTGCAAATTGATTTCAAAAACAAAACGATGATCGTGCAAGTTTTAATCAAATAACTTATTCAAACATGTTCGTAATGCCTTGATTATCATATCTTAATAGTTTCACGTTTTTTAATCCATTAATTAACATGTAATTCATGAAAAACTAAACCAAAACCTTCAAAAACCTAAAACAAGTAATTACGAGTTAAATACACGGTCAAAGATCACGAGATATACCTCTTAAGATGCGTAATCAAAAGTTGTGTAATATGCACAAAGTGAAAATTCCTTCCTTGTCTTCGAAAATCCAAAATCAAACAAAAACCGTGGTCGGTTCGCGTCACAGATAATTCACCTCGCAGACAGATTGGGTTCGCTTCGCAAAGGTGTGTGGAAAGTGGGGTTGGACTCGTTTGACTTGTCCCTTTTATATTCTCAGCTCACTTCACACAATCTCACCTCGCAAAAATGTGAATTCGCTTCTCAGAGAGTGGAAAGTGTGGGGTGGACTCGTTTGACTTGGTCCCTTTTATACCCTAAGCTCACTTCGCAGGTGTGACCTGGTCAACTTCGCAGGTTTGACCAAAACTGTGATTTTAGCTTTAAATATAAATTGGACTTTTATTATTTTTACAAGTCAAAAATTTTTAACTTTCCATAGTGTTTTTGTCACATTTATTCAACACGGAACAATAAAGTGTAGTTTAACTTAATTCCAAAGAATAACACAATAAATAAATCAAACCAAAACTTTATTTCATTATAATAACACAGACTTTTACAAAATCAAAATGTAAACAAAATAAATTCTATGCTTAAATGATTAAGATTTTATCTGCTTAGGGATCAAATTAGAAAGAATAAGCTAATCTTAATTGATTTTTAATAAATCTAAGACTATTGTTAATATTCATACCTCATTAAATTCATATAAGCACAATAAAATCACAATTTTATCCAGTAATAAACTTATATTTATAAAATTATATCTTAGTTACCTTTATCCACACGATATAACACATTATTGAAAAATAACTTTTGTTTCTTTAGAAATTATTATTCACAAAGGTGAATGTTCATTTGTCATAGACAGATCAAGACGATTACCGATATTATGATCCACATAAAAAAATTATACACAGATTTCTGAGCAAACCTTTTATTGTTAATGTGAACAATATCTAGTGTGTTCCACTATACAACATACTGAAGAACTCAAGTACAACTCATAACACTGTATCTTTTATTTATAAGGTAGGAGTTACTAAATAAAGTCCTTTAGAAGCATATAACTTACACTTGACACTAGATACTTTGTATCTTTCATATGTAAGGTAGAGGTTATTAAATGATGCTCTTTAGAAACATATAACTCATCTTTTAATCCTTTGATACTTTGTATCTTTTTGTTTTTATATTAGATAACAGTGCATGAAAGTACTATCATTCAACAATTAAGACTTGAGTCATACATGGTATAGCAGTTTCACAAAAGATAAGACACATGAAATTAGAATTTCTTAACCGCTCGGAAATCTTAGCATAATCTGCCTACCAATATATCGTATGTTGAAGTTGAATAGACTAAAGTTATTCTTATCACTTATGAAGTAAGAGACATGTTATAATTAGTGGATATAGGTGTATAATAAAATAAATATAAGTCAATCCTAGTTAAAATCGTTATCTTAGAGTGACTTATAGGAATCTATTAACACATCATTCGTAGTACTTAAGATTATTATTCTTAAGCTTATTCTCCTAATGTACTATCATCTCCCAAGTTTTTGCAAATAAAAACTTAAACAATTTCTAAAAGAACTACTGTTGTTCTTTTATCGGAGGCGATTCCCTTAAGGTAACAAGAAAATGAATGCCATACCCCCCCCCCCTTTTTTTACATATCCTTTGGAAGACTAGTTATTCTGGATTCCTCATTCCGTTCAGTTGAACCAATGTCTCAAAACGATTCCTGTCAAAAGCTTTTGTGTACAAGTCTGTCAAGTTATCCAATGATGGAACCTTGACTAACTGAATAAGCTTCTTTTCAGCACAGTCTCTTATGAAATGATGACGAATATCAATGTGCTTTGTCTTGCTGTGCTTTACAGGATTATTGGTTATTGATATTGTGGATTCATTGTCAATCATCATAGGAGTGTTGGTCAAATTTAATCCATAATCTCTCATTTGCTGTTGAATCCATAACACTTGAGAGCAGCAGCTGCCTGCAGCAACATACTCAGCTTCACATGTTGAAATGGCTACTGAGGTTTGCTTCTTGCACTGCCAAGACACTAATCTTCCTCCTAAAAACTGACATCCACCAGTTGTGGACTTTGTATTCTGATTGCATCCTCCATAATCAGAATCAGTGTAAGCAATAAAGTTCAAGTCTCCTCCAGTCGGATACCAAAGTCCCAGCTTCGGTTTCCCTCTTAGGTAACGAAAGATTCTTTTAACTGCTTGCATATGAGACTCTTTAGGAGAAGCTTGATATCTTGCGCAGATACATACTACAAACATTATATCAGGCCTGGATGCAGTGAGATACATTAGTAACCCAATCATGGCCCTATAAAGAGTAGGATCCATATCTTTGTCACTCGATGTATCCGGTCCAAGTCCATGATTTTCTGGAATAGGAGTATGATATATGCGTGTTTCATCCATCTTAAATCGTTCTAACAGTTCATAGGTGTACTTTGTTTGATGAATAAACATACCATCTTCTTTTTGATCAACTTGCAATCCTAAGAAGAAATTCAACTCTCCCATAGCAGACATTTCGAACATTTTTCGCATGACTTTCTCAAATTCTTGACACATCTTTTCGTCAGAAGACCCAAAAATGATGTCATCAACATATACTTGAACAAGCAGAAATTCATTCTTCTTCCATTTAACGAAAAGTGTACTATCAATTGAACCTCTTGTAAATCCATTCTCAAGTAGGTACTTTGATAGTGTCTCATACCATGCCCTGGGTGCTTGATGTAATCCATACAGAACCTTATTAAACCGATATACTCTATCTGGATAATTTGGATCAATAAACCCTGGTGGTTGAGAGACATACACCAATTCTTGTACTTTTCCATACAAAAAGACACTCTTAACATCCAACTGATACACTTTAATTTCTTTGTAAGTTGCAAATGATAAGAATACCCTTATTGCTTCAAGCCTAGCAACAGGTGCAAACACTTCGTTATAATCTATTCCTTCTTCTTGATTGAATCCCTGAACCACTAAACGAGCTTTATTGCGAGTAACAATTCCCCGATCGTCTCTTTTGCACTTAAAGACCCATTTAGTTCCAATAAGATACTCACCAGAAGGTAAGTCAACTAGTTCCCAAACATTTAGCTTTTTAAACTGAGTCAATTCTTCTTGCATAGCTTCTACCCACGAATTTTCTTTCAATGTTAGTTGAACGTTTTTAGGTTCAACTTGTGAGATAAAGCATGCATAAAGACATTTATTAGTGATCCCGGTTTCTTTGATTGAAACGTATAAGCTAGTGTATTCAGAAGTAATAGTTTTAGCTTGACTCCTGGTTAACATTGGAATGTTTAGATCACCAATGATATTTTCTACAGGATGATTCTTACTTGTTCTAGTCACAGTTACTGGTTCAACAAGTATCTCATCATCCAGATTGGTGCCAATTTCTTCCAATGGTGGCATATTCTCATCAGTACTATACATCTCATCAAAAGTTATTCTTTCTCTCAATTCCCTTGTAGGGGTAAAGATATTATCTAATACCCTTTGAGTAACTTCCGATAACTTGTCTTGCTCTTGAGGTTTTTCCACTGTTGGCTCTTTTGAAGCACTATTAGATGGATTATTTGCAGACGTCCCATATGAAGGAGCATTCGATGTATGTGTAGGGCCATTGTCCCCGTCACCGTACGATAAATGTTCCGGGATTTCTGAATTAACCACATAGTCACTTATAGGGACTTTAAATGACTTAAATAGATCTGAATAATCGAATTGCCAATCTAATCCCTTGTGTTTGTCATGAGTATGACTGGTAACTTCAATGTTGAAGATAGTTTCCACACGTCCAGTGACTTTATTGAAAACCTTCTTGTTTGGTGAATTAGGAATATAACCTAGGAAATATCCTTCGTCAGCCTTTTCCCTAAACTTAGGTTGATTGCTACTCTTCAATAGGGTGCATGATACACCAAAGGGCTCAAATCCCTTCAAATTAGGCTTCTTTTTGTTCAGAAGTTCATAACAAGTCTTGTTATGCTTCTTAACAGTTAGTACCCTATTCAAAACATGACATGCTGTATTCACTCCTTCTGCCCAAAAGATGACCGGAAGCCTTGAATCAGCAAGCATGGTTCTTGCTACCTCAATAAGAGTTCTATTCTTCCTTTCAGCAACACCATTTTGCTGTGGTTCATATGGTGCACTGAATTGATGTTGAATTCCTTTACTTAAGCAATAAACATTCAACGTAGAATTTTTTAACTCTGTACCATTGTCACTATGAATTCTCTTAACTCTCGTGTTATAGACATTCTCTACTAAATCTAAGAACTCCATAAGCATTCCTGGAGTTTCATCCTTAGATTTCCAAAAGAATACCCATGAGAATCTAGAGAAATCATCTGTAACAACCAGACAATACCATTTGCCACCTATGCTTCTCTTGCTTATTGGGCCAAAGAGATCCATATGTAGCAATTCATATGGCGAGGATATTGAGTTTTCTGTTTTAGACTTGTGTGGTTTCTTATGTTGTTTTCCTTTCAAACAAGAAACACACCTATCTTCGAACTCAAAACGTTTATGTGGCACACCCAGAACTAAACCATTTTTGGTTATGTGATTCACTTTTCGAAAGTTCAAATGTGTCATTATCCTATGCCATAGAATAGAATTAGCTTCTGAAGCCTTGGATAATAAACATGTAGACTCTATTGAAGTATTTGGAACACCCATGTTAATAGCATAGATGTCCTTCTTCCTTGGTGCCCTCATTAATATCCAATCTTCGGGAATAACAAATCTCGGCTTCAGGACTAAGGCTTCCTTTTCATAAAAATGAACTGGATGACCTTTATCACAGACTTGGGAAACACTCACCAAGTTGTGAGTTAGTTCTTCAACATAATTCACATCTTCAAGAGTCAAAGTTCCATTTGAAACTTTTCCTTTTCCCGTAATCACTCCTCCTTTATCACCAGCGAAATTCACTCGCTATTTCAAACCACCTTTGAAGTCCTTCAGTAGACTTCTTTCTCCTGTCATGTGTCTTGAGCATCCACTGTCTACATACCACCAGCTGTCTTTTTCACAGTCTGCTCCTGCACATGACACGTTATACACAGATAGTTTTCAAGAGGGACCCAAGCCATTACGGTCTTGGGTTGTCCCTTATCATCCACAATCTGAACTTCCTTAAAGTAACCATAACTATTCCCATCGGGAGTCTTGGTGACTTTTACAGGAGGTTGTGGTTATTGATGATTTATAGTCTTATGCCTGTGAGAAGAGTGAGTAGAAAACCTCCTAGGCATTTGACTATGTTGTTGTGCACGAGAAGTAGAACCACTTTCATACTGACTATGGTTTCTACTTGGGGTTCTAAACCTCGAAGGTGTCTTATCTCTAGATTTAATAACAGCATTATCACTTTGAGAATAAGGTCTCTTAGGTTTAGGTGGTGAGACACTACTAGTATTGTCTCTTTTCAACATGTTCACAGGTTTGCTTCCTAAACTAGGTTTAGCACTAGACCTGTCTATAGGTTTTGGTTTCTCGTTATTCACTAGCTTATGTATAGCTTCCAACTTTTTATTAGGACAACTAGAAGCCACATGCCCCTTTTGATGGCATTTAGAGCAAGACATCTGCCTTCGTGACTTAACGTCTTTTGCCTTAATTTCAATATGAGTTTTAGATACTAAAGGTGTATCATTTTGTTCTTCAATAACCTTATCATCTACTTTGGCATCATTCAGCATCCCACCCGATACAAATTGTACATTGGTGAAACCTGATATCTTACCAATTTTAGATGATTGTTCTTTAAGAACATCCTTCTGTATCTTAGAAACTTCAGATTCTTCGGGTACTTTAACATCAGAATTAGCAGTTACATCAATCATCTCTAGGTCAACATTAGTAGTAGTGTAATTAGCATTAAAAGGCGGAGGTACATCACTATAGCCTAAGCCAGTCTTGTCCTTTACACTACGTTGAGCATCAATTATATTGTCCATAGTTAAAGAAGATGTTCTATAACTCTCAAACTTACGATTAAGCTCAACTAAATTGACCATAGATTCAGCTAATTCTTTGTCCTTGTCAGCTATTCCTTGATTTAAGTCCTTTAGGTTTAAATAAAGACCATCTATTGTCACAGATTGTTCATTTATAGTATTCCTAAGTACAGTCTTATTAGACATATAGGACTTAATCTGTTTCTTAAGGTCTAGCTTGTCCTCACTTAGCCTACGTACATCAATTTTGGCCAATTCTAGTTCAGATGTTAAAGCCTTATGTGATTCAGCAAAGACATTAACCTGGGCTTGTAAACTAGTCACTAATTGACATACATCTATAAGTGTAGGAACATCAAGACATACCCGTTTCTTCTCAGTTTGGAGTTCATCCATTTGTGCAACAAAGTCTTCTGGACATAGATCTTCAGTTGATCCCAAGTCCAACACATCATCTTCAGCTGCCAGCATCTTCAAATCGGGAATCTTCATTTGATAATCCTCGGTAGTAGGCATGTAAGATGGTGTCTCATCAGTCTGAACTGGATCTTCAATTTCAGCCATAAGAGCTTCTTCAGTCAAAGCTCTCCAGTCATAAGAACCATCTAGTTGTTCAACAACCAAGGCTTTAGAAGACAAAGTAGCACTTGATTTTTCTGGATTTGCTGATTTCTCAGTTTTGGGTCTTTGACATTCCCTAGCAAAATGTCCATAACCTTGACAGTTAAAACATTTCACTTTGGATTTATCAAACCCAACTTTATTTTCCACCAACTTTCTTCCAGTCGCTTTAAGAAATTTTTAACTCTCCTTGACACCATAGCAAGTTGCCACTGGAGATCCATTTCTTCTAAGTCGTCTGGGTCTACCTTATCATAATCCTCATCAAAAGTAGCTGGATCATTGATCTTACCCTGGATATAGTTTTCGTATGAAGCAACAAATGAAGCAAGAACTGAAAGTTGTTGTTCGGCGGATTTCACACTCATGGGCATTTTGTGATGCTCTTGAGTTGACTTCCCAGTTGTCTTACTTTTTGCTTCACCTCCAGATGAGCTTATAAAGCATAAATCTTCGGATATCATTTCACCAGTTTCTCCAGTATCACCAACTAGTAAAGCAGTGGTCGAACGGGACAAACTATTAGAGATAGTATATTTTCCATGATAAAGCCTAGGATCCTGTACCTGATCAAAATCAGTATCTCTTGATTTCTTTGTGAAATCATATCCGCGGAGCTTATCAATTGCCTGCTCCAATGGCATAGCTGCATAACGCTCATCGTTATCCTTGAGCATAACTCCATACATTTCCCATTTCGAAGGAAGACCCTCAATAAACTTTTCAGTCTTCTCCGTATTAGAATAGATAATGTCGTGGTCATCTAGCTCACTTAACAGATGGTAATATCTGGTGGTATATGCATCAAGATCTTTAACTTTCATAGCTTTGAAGACTATGAATTGTTTCTTTAACAGATTACACCTACCTGCCTTAACTTGAGGAATTCCATCACACCTTTTCTCTAGAGCTTCCCATAGCTCTTTAGCAGTATGAAAAGACTTCAACTGATGGTTGATTTCTTTTGGAAGACTCATTTTAATTGATGAGTGAGCTTTATTTTCAATTTGATAATCTTTCTTTTCTTCATCACTCATTTGAGTATAGGTAAGTGCCACAGTTTTACTACCAACTTTAGCAGAAGGTGCAGTATATCCGTTCTTGATGCACATCCAAATAGACAAATCATGGAACCGACAGTGTGATTCAAGCCTGTCTTTCCATCCATAGTAATCTTCAAGTCGGAGCAATTTAGGTGGAACATTAGATTTTCCAACCTCATGTTCCATCTCAATCATCTTACTTATGTCAGACATTTTTGCAAATCCCAGAGATTAAAAAAAATAAACAGAAAGTTCAGTTCGCAGGAACTCAACTCACAGAACCAACTCAGTTCGCAGACCAGAACTCAGTTTGCAGATTGAACTCAGTTCGCAGAGAAGAACTCAGTTCGCAGATCAAACTCAATTCGCAGATTAAACTCAGTTCGCAGAGGAGAACTCAGTTCGCAGATCAAACTCAGTTCGCAGGACAGACTCAGTTCGCGGAATCTCAGTTCGCCAACTTTGTTCAGTTCGCAAGCTAGGTTCGCTTCGCAACTCAGTTCGCATAATCGGCTGAAAACCCTAAAAATGAAATTTTTAGGTTTTTGAACGTCTAAACCCTAAGATTTCGAACGTAAACGAACCTAAAAGCTTCCAGAGACTGATTTTGATCGTTTTTACGCAACAAATCACGTACTAACAACCCCAAGTCAACCGTTATTATCCGAATAAGCTCGAACCTACGCGTTCTAGCCATAGGCTCTGATACCAATTGTAAGTCCGTATGTATTAGGATCGATAACGAAGTTATCTTTAGGTATTAAGGTGTGGAATCCCTTAATACTAAGTTTACGGATCGTAAACGGTTTGTTTCACAAGTATTAGTGAAATCAATTACTATTTAGCTTTGTATTGATTATAACCAACGTTTATCTATCAATACCTAGCTCTTAGAATGATTAGAAAGTCTCTGGAAACACAGAAATTTCGTATGGGTATTATGCCAAAAGTTAGTTAGGTATAAACCTAATTTTGTATATAAATTCGTCTCGGTTCGCAGGCTCTAGGCTTTGCGGACCGACTCGGTTTGCAGCCCAGCTTGGCCCAGCGAATCCAGTCGACTCGCTTCGCAGCCCTGCCCTGCGAACTCACTCAGTTCGCATCGCAGGTCTTTGGTCAAACATGGTCAACATTTTTCAGCATTTAACATTTAACTCTAAAATGTTTACCAACCAATATTTTCATTTCAATTCAAAACCAATTTACAAACTTGATTACAATAATCTCTAGTTACTATTACAAGCTAGATCTGTTGTCACAATAACATGTCCCAACATGTGATAAAGTGAAATTGACCCATAGTGATTGTTAATTCTTTTATAATAAAGATAGTTGATAATGAGATAATTTTTGTTACTATGCTAGTGACTGAAAGTAAGTGTGTGATAGTGGGTCATAATATTGATGATCTCTGTTAGTGTCAATCCTTAGTTTGAAATAGACCTTGACATGAATTGGTTAAATAATCTTGAATATCAAAAGAAATTAATAAATATCCTTATTGGATGAGTCGTGTGATTGACTCGAGAGATATGAAAAAAAAGGTAATTACCTTGGATTTCTTATGACTACGTTAACAAGTGTTTTGGATTCTAGTGAAAGAAATCTGTTATGATGTTGTGTGACTACCAGTATTTGGAAGTCTTGATGAGTTACTTGAATAAATCTGTCTGATAGGTAGAATACTGGATG
The DNA here is from genome assembly GCA_963422505.1 of Pseudognaphalium luteoalbum. Classification (NCBI taxonomy): domain Eukaryota; kingdom Viridiplantae; phylum Streptophyta; class Magnoliopsida; order Asterales; family Asteraceae; genus Pseudognaphalium; species Pseudognaphalium luteoalbum. Next base: position 62,158,276 of record OY730192.1, on the reverse strand, counting down.
GATATGATTCCAGGTTTATGTGAAAAAGGGGATATACCATGACTGTTGTTGTATCAAGTGTGATTGTTATAAGTCTGGTTATACTATAGAGGTTAGTAAATGCTTATGAGATTTCATGGATTAAATGATCCGGGTATGTCAACTTTTCTAGACAAATTGAAATTGTTAGAATGATGACATCTTGATTAATTATAAAATTGGGATTTGGGCATAACATGTGTTTGTAATTAGTTCTTGGAACTATAAAGGGGAATCATCCTTGTGTTAGATTGTCAACTAAATGAACTTTGACTTTAAAAGATGGAAATGTTGAGACATGTTAATTGTAAAGTTGAAATTAAAGTGGATTATCCCAAAGTTGAGAATTTGATTTCGATAATTACAAAGTTTGTATTGGTTAACTTTGAGATGAACACCAGGAAATGATCTTTGACGTTGAAATAGCCTTGTGTCAAGTTTATGCTTAAACACTGTTTGATGGATTTAATAATTTTACAAAGTATCATTATACTTTTGGTGGGATAAGATTGAACTTTGATGCAAAGAGGTTGGATTATCGATTTTAATTGTGATAACTGGAGTTATATGAGAAAAGTTAACTTATTATGACTAGGAGCTTACAACTGATGTTGTGTTATGAATCTGGAGACAGTGTTTAGATGATACTAAATGAGTTATATAAACCGATCATTAGAGTTTTCAGTAATGGTAAAAGATTGTGGCAAGACTTATCTTATGCTTTGGAAGTATCTTTACCCTAGTGGATAAATTGAAAACTGTTCAATTTTTAGATTCGATGGATTATGATCGGAAATTGAGAAATTGTTATCAAACAATTATAGAGCATTAAAGATTATTTAATCTTGTGTTCAAGTTGTGTGGGTATGAAAATTTTGAGATGTGATTGTGGCAGAGATTTCTAATCGAGTTTTGATTATTCGATCATTTGGGGATTGTTAAATTGTATAATGGGTTGAAACCAGTATATTGATGGTTTATCATGAGGACTAATGTACCACTGGTTATGGATCTTGTTGTATATGTTTTTGATTTAAACCCAAGTCTGGAGAGTTAGATGGATTATTGAAATCTACCAATGGATTATCAACTGTGTTATGATCTAAAATCCTTATGTTGAGGGATAGAACTTATAAACGATCTAGTAGATTAAGACTTTTCAAACGTATGTTGCAATTACTGATTGGAAGTCTTCATGAGAGGATTTTAACTAAGACTCATAAGTATCGGTTGTTTATTCTTAGAGATTGTTAGTAAATACATCATGATTTGAAAACATCATAATGATGGATTATCATGAAAACAGATGTAACTTTGTTGTGGATTCTTGTCGAATATGAGTTGGGTAAATCTGAATATCAGTGGCATGGTGAATCATTGAAATAGTACTTAAATGCTAATGATGGAGTTTAACTAAATTTCCGCGGATATTACTGAAAATGACATGAGATGGGATTAATAGAACGGAAACAGAGTTTGGGATTTAACGTTATATGAGAAGTGTGGATTAGATGCGATTATATTACCTTGGGTTGTCGGGTATGATTAGATTTCGAGGACGAAATCTCTTCAAGGGAGAGATTTTTGTAAAACCTACGTTTAGGGTCTGGTAGTATTAAATTAATTTCCTGAATTTAAAGTGTAATTTGAAATGATACGAAATAATTTCAATCAGTTTAATTGAGAATAATTGGGAAAGTGATCAAATGATTATTTGTGACAGATGAAATATTAATGGTTTTAAATTAATATAGTCGAAAGATTAATAAAAGTTATTGGTATCGCAAATGGTTTTAGGTTCCAAACAATAGGTTCAGAAGGGGGCAAAAATTTAAATAACACTAAGTCGGTTTAGAGGATGGGCCGACTTACTTTTTCTCAAATTTCCTATCTACCCCTTATGTAAATTAAACCCATCGAATGAAAACAAAAAACAGGAAGTGTTCATGTGGCTTTCACAAGTAAACCCAAAAATCATTAAATTCCTTCTTATTCAAGACTTTGATTCTATCATTATTGTTGTGTTTCTTACTTTGAAAAAAATTTGAGGCGACTCAGTGACATTAGACTACTGAGCAGAGACTGAGGTATTTGGTGAGTGGATCGATAACCCTCAGTTTGATTTAGTTGTAACAGGTTTGTTACAACGGGTAATTATATTATTACTATTACTTTACTTACCATGATGATTATGGTTTATTAGTAATAATATTGTGGATAGTCTAAAAGTTTGACTTGTTGCCTTGATAAGTATGTGAAAATATGATCACTTGTTGTATTGCCTTTGGGCATTGTTGATTCAGAGGCCAGCATGGAGCTGGGCTTGGGCTTGCTTTTGACCCAAGTATCCTATCGATCAACCCGCTTCTATTAACCACCTTCCAATTTAATTCCGACCGTCGACTACAACCTGCGGTTGGTTTTTGTTTCCAGAATCTTCTTTAATAAACGTTCAATTAACATTTTAATAACAATTTATTTATTATTCATGAACGTATTAACTAATATATTAAATAATTATATTGAGCATTAGTGTCAACACGTATAGCCCCATAGGCTTAAAAGTTTCCAGACATGCATTTATTTGACGTCGTCATATCCCAACCGTAAGAACAATTTATTCTTATCTTTCATAAATATATGTTTAAACAAATTAAGTAAAGTAAAATAGAATACCAACAAGATATTGGATATAGAATTGAACTACTTTATTGAAACGGTTGTTAAAAATAAGATAGATTTACGATACATTGAACTGATTACCATTGGATTATTAATAACGTATATGTGGCTATTAATATATTTCAAGTTATATTATCAAACAAGTCTATTAATATTTAATCAACAACAAATGCACAATTAAACTTTAATATGAATCCAGACAAGGAACTCGTCGAGTCATGATAAGGCTTGCCAAATTTTTTGACAGCAGAAACTCATTTTAACAAAATAAACTTCATATAATAATCTTCTAATTCGCTAATCTATGTCTTACCATTACGGGGATTTCATAGGATTAAAACATCACGGAATATGTGTCAATCATAAGCCAGTGATTCATAAAAGCAGAATTGATAAACTTAAAAAAGCTAATATTTTTCATGAATCGTTTTCTTTGTTTCAATACTAAATAAACAATCTACATTACAGTAAAACAGCTAATTCATGGACAAATTAGTATTAAAACAAAAAATCAATCAATTGATAAGAAATCATGATTCAGAGTACAAGAATATTGCATACAATTACTTTCTCCAATTGACTGACATAGTGTTTCTTGCTTTCTTCTGACTAACTAAACTAACGGAGTAACTTTATTAAGTATTTTCTGATATCTGGTGATTTTTATAGTATATATAAAACTGAAAATGAGTCTTCCATTTATAAGACTTTTCTGACCATCAGAGTCAATCAAATTTTTAGGTGTTTGAGTTTATCCATACCTATTCATTTGAATTCTCATATTATCTTCATATATTTAATATTTTAAACATAACTCGGCCAGTTCTTCATGGTGCTCTGCGAGGTGGAGACATTTCTTTGACCCCTTCAAAAAAAAAAAAAAAATGCGGGCAGATTGACTCAATTTTAATCTTTGAACTTCTTCATTTTCTTATTTCAGCTACAAAACTACAATTTATATAAATATAAGCATATAAGCAGCAATTACTCCTTAAAATGGTATACATAAATATGTACAATTCAAAACTTATCACCAACCTGTTAGAATATGGTACATATATCCTGTTAGAGTCTGATGGCTATTAGGTTGAACCACCCTATCAAACTCAACAAGAAAACTTAACATATTTCCTTAAGACTTGAACTTTTGACTCATCGTATTTATAACATAGGTTTGAATGATGTTTTTACCAACAATCACTATAGGGGCATCATCAAATCTGAAAATTTTCAAACATACATTTATGGGTTTGAAGTTTAATTTTCAAACGAGTTTACAAGCTTCTCTCGTGTATTTTAGGTTAAGATTAATTTTGTTGTTTAGGTACAGAAGCTCTCATGTTGCATATCAATGTTCACGATCACAACATCTCTATATGAGTATTATTACTTAAATTCACTTTAAAAAGTAAAGCTTCAATAAATCATGATAATTTGAAGGTTTTACCATGAATTCGTGACATTATCATTAAACTTGAGAAAATGAGGTTCTGATGAGATTTTCAAGATCACATTCATCTTTTAACCTCATACTTTAGTCTTCACTAACCCTCAATATATAAATATAAAATATACTTTATTTTCTTTAAATTATTTTAATACTTTTTCTATTTATAACTTTTTTCTCTCTAAATCAATATAACCCATAAAAATTGTATAATTACTTAATATATTGAATATAAGTAGCATAAACATAAAAAAAAAATCTCATATTTCGGAAGAACAATCGAGCGAAGTTTTAAACGAGAAGAAAATGCAATAGATTTAAAAAGGGTGAAAAGTCACCCGAGGAAAAACGAGGATAAACAATCGGAGAAAAATGTATTTAATTTGTACTCGGTATTTTAAACCGATTAGTAGTAATAAAATTAAAAACATCACTTAAGACAAAATAAGAAATTTCGTAATCCACTGCATGCAATGGGCAAGTAAAATCTAGTTGTTAGCAATTGTTTTAACTACTTAGGTGATGTTTTAAGCAGTTAAAGTCAGTTGTATCATTAGATCTTATTTCAATTGTGTTGAATGAGTTTTCTTTACTATATATTTAATTTACTTTTCTAATTAAAAGGAAAGAAATAAAAGCACTATGAGTAGCAATTGAACTTTTAAATTGCACTGATTACTTCCCAAAGCGCCTTCTTTGTAAAGAAAAAGAGGCAATATTAGGGATGAAAGTTATCACCTGATCCCATGGACATTCAACCGATCCGATCCACTAATGACGAATACGGATGATGTAATTGGATGTATAGTGCATATGGATATAGGTGATTAGTGGATAGGATGTAGATGATACATTGTCATCCATGATTAATCCTTATCACCCGAAATGCACATACATGAATATAAATATCTCTACATATACTAATTGAGAAGCCTTTTTGCCTATGTGGCAAACTTCTCCTTTCGCCACATATGATTTTGTCATAGGTGTCACTCTTTCATTTACTTGTTAAAACTAATTTCACACCTAATCATCTAATTTAGTATATCATTCATTTCCATAATCACAATTTCATAATTTTTAGATGGTCAACCAAAGAATCCATTTATTTTTTGTATGTCAATCATTATTCTATTAATATTTAATTCTAACTTAATGACTACATTATAGTTAGCATGCAATTAAATTTTTCGTACCGACATCGTCTATCCATTATTTTTTTGATTTGTCAAACAATTCATTTATAATTATTTATCTACGAATTTTTTCATCCTATAAATACTTTTTTAGTATGTGAAAGTAATTGTACACATTATTTTAACTTTTTCATTGTATTTTTTAGCTCGCATACATCATATTATATAGTATATATAGGAGATACATATTACAAAAACAAATTGTAAAGTTATACTCGTAATAAGAAATGTATATTATGCAAACGCATAACTTCACTATCTTAATATATAAAACACATATAGTGGCACTAAATCTAAAATGAATAATAAAAATATAAATTATCGTAGAAAATATATATAATATAAGTCAACAATATATATATATATATATATATATATATATATACTATTTTAAAACCCGCAAAAAATTGCGGGCCTCTTCTATGCCGAGCTGTTGTAGGTGGGTATTAGAAGCACAGTTATGCATAGTTGATTTTGATGATAAGCAAATATGCAGAATAAAAGAATGAGAAGAAGATGATAATTAACTTAGTAGATGGCGTGTCACTTGCTAATGTTGATGAATGAAAAATGCAATAAAAATAAATTTAAACATCCATGAGCTAGTAGCATTAACTTAGAGACTTAAGTAGACAGGAGGTTTTTGTAGTATTTTTTTACTACTACATAAGCACGTCTTCTGGAGCGACGATAGCAAAATTAATGTATCCCGGAGCATAATGTTCCGTGATCACGTACTCGCCACCGTGTAAATCATGGTATGTACAAAAAAAATCCCACGTCCAACCAGTGACCACGGCCCTGGTTAGGGCACCTGTTTTAAGATTCTCCAATAACTTCACTTTTCACCAATTAAATATTAAATCTACCCACTAAAGTCTTTTTTGATTGGTTAAATATCAAAGTGGAAAATTATAATGGGACATTACAAAATAGTAAGATGAACATTTTAAATGAGAGAGGAAATCCTTCTTTCTCAATAAACACACAACTTCGTAAATTAGTAACACGGTACTAAATGGTCTGTATTTAAACATAACTACTAAACTACCTACATTTTTGGGGTAAACGGTTAAACAAAAAGATATAAAAGCCTTCATGTGCCACTTTATAATGAAGCATTAAACCTATTTAACTACATCTATTATAATAGACATATTTATACACACACATCATTAAATATTAGTAAGTTACAATCATATGCCTAGAATTTTAAAAACATACTGACTACTACCTTTGTCTTCTCATAAGTCTACATTAGCTTTAATCTCATGTGTAGGTTAACATCAAAAATTGGGATAACTGGATTACAAAAACATGAAGGATTTCATAACATCTTAAGAATTATGATTATGGTACAACGGTTAAATTATAAGCAATGCAGTTCCACCTCTAGATAAGTGTCTACAACCGTACATTACACTCAATAAAATCAAATCAGCAACACTCTACCAAACTCAGATCGACCCGCCCATTTTGAAACTGGTGCCAAATAATACTTATTAATTTTGGACTAAGGCCATCTGTCATTAAAATCATGATTATGCTACACATTACACTTGACTGATATCCATACAATTCATGAAATAGCTAGAAGCAAATAACAAAACCAACATCGAAGGTTGTCAAAAACTCATCAAAGAAAAGCTATATTACATATACACAAACTAAATGGTCATTTATAATTACAATCTTTAATTATACTCCATAACACATATTTTATAAAGCTAAACCTCTAAAGTCTATGTTGAAATGGGTCAAGTTCGAAAGCTAAAACTCTACCAGTAGCATCTTGAACTCTAACTTGAACATTAAAGCTATCATAAAAAACATATTTCTCGCTTTGTGACATCCGCCAAATTAGGACTAGTAATTAGTACCTAATCAAGTGTAATCCATGTAATTAGTTCTATGTTAGGCTAATTAATGTATCAATATATATATTGATGAATATATACAAGTATGTGATTTGATTAAATCGTACAAGTTTCAAATCGAATGCAATTCGATTCAATTAATATGGACGTTGGTGAACATTTTTATTAAATAATATAACATTTTTTAATAAATCTATTTTATCCACAATATTATTTAGATAATATTTCAACTCAAATTCGTATCGTACAAACAACAGTTACGCGATTAAAATGTTAAATGCGCGAACAATCGAAACAAGAATAAGTTATATTTTATAACTCAAGTAAAAGTATTTAATGAAATACTTCAACAAAATTATTGAGTAATTATATGTATTTTAAAAACGTATATTTAAACGTTTAAACGATCAGAGAAATGAACACCACACGGAGCGCAAACGCGAGGGATTAAAAATTGGGAGATTCCCACCCCCTTCTTCCCAAAAATCTGCCAAAAACCTCCCCCCCCCCCCCTCCTCATTTTTCACTTTCCTTTCTCTCTCTCCATTTTCTTCCTCTCATTTTCTCTCAAAACATAAACCACCACCACCTCCTAAATTCCTTAAAAACTACAACCAAATGGCCTCGGATCATCACACTCATTTAGAAGAAAACGTTCCTCTCGTCGAGATCTACACTTCCCTCTTTTCGGATTCCTCCGGCGTTAAGTTTGTAAGTTTCCGACAAAACTCGAAACACTCCGATTTCCATTATTTTTACTTGTTTAAGGGTTATTTAAGCTTAAAATATCCAAATATGGGTTGGGTAAAAGTTTCAAGTCAAACGGAAACTAGAAAACACATTTTCGGCTCATTTTCCGGCCAACAGCGCGTTATGTCGCAGAGGCTCCAGGCCACCTGCGACATAAGCCCTTATGTCGCTAAATCAGGTCTTATGTCGCATATAGCGACATAAGCCACTATGTCGCACTAATCACGGATGTCGCATATAGCAACACAAAACACTATGTCGCAAAACTTATTCCCGTCGCATATAGCGACAAAACGCCTTACGTCGCATTAAATTGCGGATGTCGCACTTAGCGACACAAGCCTTTACGTCACAGTCATAATCTGCGACACAACAGACTATGTCGCAGTTAGCGACACAAAGCCGTATGTCGCACACTATGTCGCATGAAACAGAACTAAGAAAACACAAATTTTACTAAGTGTCGAGACCTAAAATTTTATCACTTGACTTCACCCAAATTCAAGTCCAGATGCGTTTTTCACCAAAGCAATTTAGTAGAAATAAAAAAATTTCAAGCCGACTTGGCATCTCGACCCCAACCATGGGCCAGCCCCTTGGACCCCGCCAGGGGTTGCCACCCCTGGAACCCTTCTAACCAAGGGCGCTGCCCCCGGACCACCGTCACTTAAAGTTTACAAATACTTTTTTAAGTATAACACCTTTCGAAAATCACAATCGAATCACCAACGGGCCGTACACGTTTTCAAACACAATCGAATCAACCAAGTCGTAATAACTTGGACAAGTTAATCAACCAAATCGTAGTAATTTGGACATTATAGTTGAACAAACAACTACAAAGGTAGTCTTTTAAGATACCTAAGCAATTAATAACCATCGCACGTATTGGACGGCCTCAGGTTACAAGTCTTCGGACATCGATTCGCAGCTAATCAATTCAAGTTTATTTAAATAAACACTCAAGGCTCAGGTGAGTCTCATAGCCCCTATTTTACTGTTTTACTCAGGGGTGTGATATCATTGCTCATTTTATTTTAACTATATGAACGCAAGTACGAAAATAAACAATTACTACATGAGTTATTTCACTAATCTTCTAAAGCCATCCTCTGCATAGTTTGGTAATACGTTGTAGCGTGAATATTAGTATATGGTACCATATAGGATTGACCCTCCTTGTCCGGGTTAGCATGCACTAACTGGGTAAACGGATGTACTAATATTTGTTCAGACGAGTGTAGATTAGGCACTCGTGGGAGGCACCTCGATCAGGATACCTTAAATGTGGAACTGACACCTCGAGTTAAGCTCAGACTATGTCCTCATGGATGTATAACTTTTATTTTGCTTAATTGCATTTTAAGTTCAATTAAATCTTGCGGTTCATACAAATATGTGTTGATATACAAACCTGTGAGCTCATCGGCGTTTCGCAGACCCATTTTAGTATGTATCATAGGTACTCAGCAGTAGGTTGGCTGCCTAAATCAGAAATCATTAGCTCGAGTCTGCATTCAATCAAATCAGAGATTTAATTGCATTATTATATTTTGTATAGATTAATTATGTAATGTAAATCTCTCAATTTCAAGTAACTGAGCTAATGTAAACAATATTTTGATGTAAACTTTGGTTTTATTAATACAAAGTAAAACGACGCATTTAGTGGTCGTTCATTATATCTTTGTGCTTGTGATTATTGATTAGTCGCGCCCCGACCCGATTCGCTTCCGCAACCCGAATTTGGGGGTGCGACAGATTGGTATGAGAGCCTAAGGTTATAGTGAACTAGGTTGCATTTAGTGGGCCTAGACTATGACCATTAGGCAGTATTCCTTATTAAGTATGATTAGGTTCAGTGACTACATAGTATTGTTTTAATTTAACATAGCATGATCAACTATGTATAATTAAAAGGATATGATGTAAGATCTTAAAGGAGTCATGACTGAACAGGATACATTAGTTGACTCTGACCACGAGAGAAACCGGGACTCAAACATGTCTGTGTTAGACACTTTAGGCTGTTATGTGATATATATATATATATATATATATATATATACATAGATAGGTCTCGCTCTCGCTCAATATCTTAGGCTATATTATATATGTATTATATGAATATAGGTCTCATTCTCTCTAACGCTTTATATCAGAATGGAAAACACACTACCCAATTCATCGCGCTCTCATCCGTATGGATCGTGAAACCCAAGGGTGGCTAGGAGGAACACCAGGTTGCCTCGAGCTGACCCATACCCCACTCACTTCACTTTGTCGGACTTAGCCACTAGGCTGCACCGACACGAGTGATGGCACCCGAAAGCGTCGGTGTCGTTGATGGTAACTAATCGGGAACCAACAGGTGTTTTAAATTTATATTTAGCGGGACATAAATTATATGTACTACCTACTCTAGTTAGTAAGCGGTAAGTATAACCTAAGATCGTTCTATGAATCCAAACGTGTGGGCAATTAAAGTTGGCACTTTCGGTAGGGAAGTATCTAGGATGGAACAAAGTAGGTAGGTTTGGGGGTTTTAAACTAAAGACAAGTAATTAAAATGCAGGAAATTAAAGTACAGGAAAGCAGATAAAGATAAATATGTGATTGTTGAGATTTCGATAAGTAATATTTCGGGATGACAGAATAAATAGGGATGATACTAATGTGGCAACCAAAATACTAGGCGTAAACTCTAGAACCCTACCAACTCAAATTCCCATTGGCATGTCACTAGGAATTAGGTTATCATGATTCTGATCAGAGCAATACGCAAACTTCCAATACTTATCTAGTTGAAAGATAAGCAACCTATTTTGGTTTTATACCGAGGTTCAAGAATCAGTAACGTATCGTCTCATAGGTCTGACCGTTCTTAACCCCTAAGATATTTTGTTGTTCTATTAGCATGCAGATTAATAACTTTGTATGTTTAGACCGCCGATTTTATAAGACTTGGTGTTTTAAGGATTCTAGGTCATTACGACTTTACTCTTATTCCGAAGTCCTGTTATCATTCATTTAAGCTCTAGTTACTTCGACTTATGATTCAAATCTCTCCTTTTCAAACAGTTATACATCCCCGGATTATTCGCAGTTTGTTAAAACGTGTTTCATATGCGGACCATGCCTGTCAATGATAGACAGTGTACTTTACGTAGTAGTTCCACGGTTTCTCATATCAACATGCGGTCAAGAGTAATTGACAGTGAAAGTGACACTCTATCTAACTAAATGTAAACCTAATATATACAACGAGTGGTTTCAATGTGTCTTACTTATTGCATGTCATAGGCACAGATAACTACTTACCATAATTAAGGTTGATCAGGTCCTAATTACTAGGTTGCAGTCACGTGGATAACCAGAAAGGGTACTCCATAAATTAAACTTAGATTCATAAAGTCTTAACGTTACAAGGGTCACTAATTCCTATTTTATCTGAACGTATTTTACGAACATCATTTTATAGAGTTTTGACTTTCGTAGGATATACCAGTTAGTTGTGAAGTTGTATTACCTTTTCGGAATTCCAACTATTAAACCAAAGCTGATTCCAGAGATATAATTACCTTCTATCGTTTCCCGACTTCCATACATTTGTACTTCACCTTAAAGCGTTTCCAGTACTATATCAGATAAACAGTCGAATAGGGGCCGTCATATCTCTTTACGATTGTCGTTCATTAATTATATAATGTCATTCTTACTTATAATTATTTACATCATCAACAATCACAATAATAAACTACTCGCAATTCATGGCAATAAATATATCACATACCAAGCAATAACACATAATTAAAATATGGAATAAAGCAAGTATGATAAAGGTTTAGATATCACCCGGAAATAAATGCGCAGCAGCGTATTATTATGATTGAAAAAATGTTTACACGTACAAAGATGAATCTTCAAACCCCCTAACGTTCGTTCTAGCCTCTATACTAATCCGTAGATTAATTACAATAATCCTAGACTATAAGATAAGAGAATTTCTAGAATGAGAGTGGAAATGGAAAAGGGGTATGTAAGAATATGTGAGTGTATTAGAATGTAAGAGTGTGTCTTCAAATTAGGTCTAAGGGCTGCTAATTATAGGTGAAAAGTGGCTCACGTTAGCATCCCTAGGCTCACATTAGAAAAAGAGTGAAAGGTGGTGCACCGGGTACGAAAAAGTAGCGAAAGGTGGTGCACCGAGTACAAAAAAGTAGCGAAAGGTGGCACACCGGGTACACACAAGGATGGAAAAGCGGAAAAAAGATGGGGGGAGGGGATTCGGCGGTGCCCACCACCAGGCGGGCGGCGGCTGGCTGCCACCCGCCCCGGTCCTTCATCTTTCGATGCGTTGCTTAATTCGTGCGTATCTTCTTCGTTATGCGTTCGTTTGCATTGATTCTTCTTGCATTGGATTCGTAATTCAAAAATGAATACTTTTATGTAAAGATATCCCAAAAATATGTCTCCTATCTCTAGATATTGTGTACGAATCATTTGGATCTTCTGGCGGGCTTAGAATCTTCATTCTTTGTCCGTTTTTGTTGATTCTTCTTCTGTTGGATTCGTAATTTGAAAATGAACATCTTGGATGAGATGGATGTTGATGATGGACACTTTTGTCTTGAAATCTCGTTTTGATGCCTTGAATCTTCAAACGTGCGTGGAATCTTCGTTTTTCATCCGTTTTGCTTGATTTTTATCATGCAACCTTGTTTTGACCATCTTGGCATAATATCATTGATTTGTATTGTTTTTGAGTATAAAATGCCAAGAATCGTTCCAAAATGAAAGAGATATCGGTACTAAAAATATGACTTTTTACGCGATTTCAAGTATCCCACACTTAGAACTTTGCTTGTCCTCAAGCAAACTCATTCTTAAAAAGCTTCTGGAAGGATTCTAATCGCATTAGTTTTTAGAGATACCATTTTCCAAAGAATATGAAGTTACAGTTATGAAAGAGTTTTTACCGGAAACTAAGGGTTTATAGAATTTGATACCTTCTTCGAGCAACATATATGATGATCATGACTAGGCAATCCTCACAAGTAGGTCACTCAAATCACTCAAGTGTTTAGGGTTTCCTACTTACTAGTGTCAATCACTCAGATAGCCTGTCATGCTGCATTCTCGTCATAGGCTTGATCGAGAATCAAATCTCCATCACTTTTGATGAGGACGGTACTAACCTTTCGAGATATCTTGGAAGGAATTGGATGTTTGGGTTGAAGAAGGTGTGATGGTTTTCCTTGTATTTTCTTGAATCTTTTCTTGAGAGAGTTTCTTTGGAATTTTTCAGATTTTGAAAGGACTACATATCCTTTTTCTCCCTTTTCTTTGGAATTTTTTTCTTTTCTTGGCCCTTTTCTTGGTTATGCCGGCATAATCCTTTTGATTTCTTTTTTCTTTTGTTTTCTTTTCCTATGCCGACCTTACCAATATATTTTATGGCCTGAAAGATTCCTAATGGTATTGGGTTGCAAAAGTCTTGGGAAATCAAGAGTGTCTCTAAGAATTTGTTGAAAGATGAAACTAATGTAGGTTCGGGACGAATAATAGGAGGTTTTGATTGGGTGTGAAGAGTGAATGTTGAGTGGGTGGATGTTTGATGGTGGAAGGGTGTTTGGATTCCTTAGAAGTTATCAAGATGGGTTGTACCTATGCCACCTATGGCACTCATTGGTGTGATCTCGAAATGCATTACAAATGCAAGTTCTAATTCAAATGCATACATCGGCACACACATGAAACGAAAAGTGAAGCATTTTAGAGACGAATGCTAATGATGGGCTCAATCCTCTCGAATTGAATGTTTTGGTCAAAGTGTGCCTAGCCATGTGTTGCCCTTTTCGTCCGTATCTTATTCTAAAACAGTTTTGTTTCATTGTCAAAACTCGTTTCTTGCTGTAATTTATAATTTTGAAAGATAGGATTTCTAAAGAACGATGTTTTTGAATCTAAAAATTTTGAAATTTTATCCATTTTTAGCCTTTTAATGAAAATATTGTTTGACTTACGGACAAAAGGTAAAACTTGCGGTTGAAGGTCGTATATCCCACACTTAGAGGAACATTGTCCCTAATGTTCGAATCTATTTGTTGAGTACCTCTTGTTGAAGTATCCCACACTTAGAAATTCTACTTATTTTTGGACTGTTTCGTAAGTGTAGTGTGGTTTTGATGATCCCACACTTAGTTTTTTGGAATATCGGATAAGATAATCAATTCTTTAAACGGGTAGAGGGTTTTGGAACGGTGTACCGCTTTTGCTGTGCACGTTGTTGGTTACTCGTTAGAAGTCTGCTAGTCCGCGGCTTGTAGCTTATGGCTCTCGGCATTCTTCATCATGTGGTCCACAGCTTCCCTTGTCTTGGTCTTCTATAGATAGTTTCTCAAATAAACCACTCAATTCAATCAAGTAATAGCTGCTAATAAGAAAAGTAAAGTAATAATGAAGTAATAACTGGATAGATGTGATGTCTATGCATCCACATTACATCAATTACACACAATAATAATAAGGTCTTAATAGAAAATAGAAAGAAGTTAGAAAGTGGAGCAATCTATTGCTCGGCTGGTGGTGATACTGCAGCTAAAGATACTATAGGTTCAGGGGATGTCTCATCTGATGAAGAATCATCATGCTGATAGTGGGTGCATTTGTCTGATGCATCTTGATCAGCCTCTGCATCTGGTGTACCTATGGTGAATACTCCATCCTGTATCAAATGATCAACAAATTCCCCTGCGGGCATGTCAACGCTGTCAAGTGGAATCTCAGGTGTCCTCTGCTGAGAGTGTCCTCTGAATAAATCAGCCTGTCTATGAGAGGATACTGGATCAATTGGTGCAGCTGCAGGGCTGGTGCTCCTGAGAATCCTGTGACTCTGAACAATGGTGGCTCGTGTAGGGACTCTGGATATCCTACTACCTCTCGAAGTCTTCCCTCTAGCCGAACCGACAACTGAAGGAACATGCTGTCTCTGAATAGGAACCTGTGCTGGTGATGCTTGTGGCCTAGGTGGAACTGTGCGAGGTGGTAAACCATGGCCACGGTCACGAACTGGATGTCAGTGAGGTGCTGGAGTAGGAACTGTAGGGGGATATAAGTGTGGTGGTGCTCGGCCCAATCCACAGGGTAAGTCAGGAAGTGGGCTCACTGGTATCCTTGTTGTTTGCTGTCTCATAGCCCTATAACATTGGACCTGCATCTGCATCAGCCAGTACCAATAGTCCGGCCCTAGTGGTGTCCTATAGTGGTATATGTAAGGGGGCACCTGGAATCTAGGAGCTAGGGTGGAAGGTCCTGCCCTAGTAGGTTGTGGCACTACTGGTGGTGGTGCGACTGGGTCGTCATAATCATCCTTATCTTCGTCTGAATCTGAGTCTGAATCTGAGTTATTTGGCTATTTTGGTTGTTTCCTCTTTCTTCCCTCTCTTGGTAAAACTAGACCTGGTACCAATGCATCCATACTACCTGGGTCCGATGATCGTGCCCTGATGTAAACGGTGTCGTCTCTCATAATCTTGAGTATATCCATGCTCCTAAGAAATTCATAATCTATCGGGTGGGCACTCCATACTGGCAGGCTTTTGAATTTTTCTACCTCTTCCGTCTTAAGCAATCCCATTCTGCGAATCAGCCTTGTAATTACTGGACCCATATATGATCTCCTTGCACCAAAATCCTTTTCTTCCAGAATCCGTTGGGCAACTAAATGGGCAACCTGAATATTCCTCTTCTCGAGGATGCATGTCATCATAGCAATATCAACTCTGGCAACTCGACCGCTTGTCGTGTATTTTCCGTCAAATGAACAAGCTATCAGCTTGTGTAGGATTTGTAAGACTGGATCTCTGAGTCTGGTAGCTTTTATACCTGAGAAATATCTTGCTGATGATAACTTACTCCATGCTTCAGCTGGTGTGATCGAGATGGATATCGAAGTGGCTCCACTAGTGAACAGAGGGGAATGTATCTCCTCTGGTGTGTATAGATCCAAGTGTTGTGCGAACTGAGCCAGTGACAAGGTGAATGAACTTCCCATATATCAAAATGTGATCAAACTGTCTCCAACTCTACTCCCTGTCTCAAATGTGTATGTGGTCATGAACTCGGTAACCATTTCCATGTATACCGGTTCATCAATACTGAACAGTCTCTTGAAGGACTCGAACTGCTGACCCTCAACTTGATAACTGAGTAGGTTCTCTAGTCTTTGTCTAAATCCCAATACTTGCAACTTTTCCCAGTCCACATATCTAAAACGCCCGAACTTCTTGTCTCTCCAAATGCGTGCCATCTGGTCGTGATCGGGTGATGCACTAAGATAGGCAAGAGATCCTGTAAGTGGTCGTGCTGGGTTTAGTTTTTTCTTCTTCGGCGACATAATACCTGAGAACATGAGAGATTTAAAGTAATGGATTATCAAGAAGGAGAAAATTTAAATCACTTACTGAAATTTCCAATGGAAGATTTGAAATGAGGTCTTTAAATTTTTGACAGTCCAAAGATTACAATAAATATCAAATGTTCCCAAGTGACCAATAATTAGTTTAAACAAATAATAAGGCAATCATTAATATGTGAAAAATATATAGTCATTAAATGGCAATAGGTTTATTGTGAAGTAATGTAATTTACAAAGTTTGGTGTTACCAAATTTTGAATTGTCATTATTTCACAATTTATAATTATCGGTAGGTTTTGACTTTTTGAAGTAAGGTTTTTAAAATTTCAATTGATTTGTTTTAAGAATGCAATACTTCAAGTTGACATTTTAGGTCAAAATTTACTTCGAATGATAACTTCGTACGCCAAAATTATATCCTATGCATGTAAATATGACATAAACTATTTCAAGCATTTCCTAATTGGTAAACAAGCTAGGTCATGCAATAAGAGTTATGTCATCCATGTGTTTGATTTTATTAAAGAATTTTATTTTCACAATAATGATTTTCTAGTTATTTTGCCTACTTTGACAAGTCAAGCAAGTACAAGATTCTAGTGAGCAAGAATTTGTCAAGTGATCTTAATTCACTATTCTATTCAAGCAAGCAAGCTAATCTTTTGTTAACTTTCAAAAGTCAACTTGCTAATCCTAATTCATTCGCATTGTGCAATTAACATAGAGTAATCATTCAAATCACCATGATCATTTAAATACCTAACAACTACACTTAATCAAGCAAAATTATAGACCTAATTAGTAGGTCAAAGTTCATCCTGTTAACAAAGTCAAACGTGTGTGAAATAACACGGGTAAGTGGTAGTAATATGTAATTTCTAAGCATCTAACCAAGAAAAGTAGTAATTCCTAGTTACTAACTTAGCTAATTTCATAAAATAGGATATTCAAAGTTCAAAGTAGGTTTCTCATGATCATACCTTTACTGTAGTGCGTAAAACTTCAAAACAAATGTACAACCGAGAATAATATGCAACGAGGAGTTCAAAAGGACGCAAAATTATAGGGTTTGATGGAGATTTAATGGTGGTTCATGGTGGTGTGGGTTGGTGGCCGGCCATGGGAGAGCAAAGGGGAGGAAGAAAGTGTTTTTGTTCTTTGTTTTTGAATTATGAGAGTGCATGGGAGTCTTAATGGTCCCCTAGGAATATATGTCCTAGTTCGAAGTACCATATTCCTTACATGGTCCCTAATGTACTTCTAGTGTTAAGCTAATAATCTAGATTAATTTCTAATGTCCTATTAACAATGATTACGAATCCTAAGTGTACTTATTGTGACTCGTTACTTGTTAGTTTCTTGTCACGTTATAAATATTTAGGAAACGCGCAAATTTTTGCGGGGCGATTATAATCAACCTAAAATATTAAACTTAAGTTATTTATAATATATATATATATATATATATATATATATATATATATATATATATATATATTTAACAAAAACTTCCAAAAATTTAGTATATAGTAAATATAAAAAAAAATATGTTCATTTAAAGTTGCGAGCCTCGACCTTTTAGGAAAGAATTGTTTTATGATTCGTCCGATCTCTCCGTAGGGAAAGGGCCGAGAGTTGTTCCCTTAAACGAATGTTTTTAGGCACAAAACATTTTGAAAGTTCCCAGATGACGTTATAAATTAAATAATGACTGTTCTCTATGTCCCCTAGGGTTTCTCTTTCTTCATATCCTAAATTGACAAGATCACTAATTAACTTATTATATGCCTTTCTCATCTTCTTAGGGTTTGACAATCCGTCGCGAGCTCCTTGATCTTTGTAATTTAGATCGTGATTGAGTTTATCCATGATTTCCAAAAATGATTTATCTTCTTGCGAATCAGGTTCTCCGGTTGTAGAATTGACTATTCTGACGAGTTTACTGATTAGGGCTTTTTGTGTGGAAGTGAAGGGGTATTTGGTGAAAGCAAAGATTTAAACAAGCTTAACGTGAAGGTCTTTCCGTTTAGCGAAGAAGCGGTGTCAGGTCTTTTGGTGGAATCAGGAAAAACGTCTCGCAATTTCAAGATCAAGTAAGAAGCGGGGTCAACAAATAATGAAATTTTACCAGGGATGATGATAGGAATCATCGGGTCCCGTTCTACCTAGAACTCAAGTTCATTGATCATTGCAGCAACATTATGATTGATTAATATCATAGATATTGGATGGAAATCCATGTCGGCAAGTGATTCAAAAAGTAGATCGAAATCTGCTATAAACTTTAGTTCTTGGTCTCTAAAATTGGTGGAAGTGCTTTCTCATTCATGATTTGACAGGCGAGATAAGAATTTGAGTTATTCGTCAAGATTGGTAATCTTTTCTCGTTGGTCATATGAAAAGGGAAAGTCGGAGGAGTCTAATTTCCTAATGAATGCCCTATAAACATCTATTCTGTGAGAAGGATTAAAGGATGCGCCGAGGTGGCGTTCTTCAGAACAAGGTTTTCTGGCTCGACTGATGGAACTTTATCCACCACTCGATAGATGGTGTATTTGTGTTCTTGTGAAAGGAATGGAAAGATGCCGTCATTACGAGAATTTGACAAAGTGTTGCATTTTAGGCTGTTATATGATATATATATATATATATATACATACATACATACATAGATAGGCCTCGCTCTCGCTCAATATCTTAGGCTATATTATATATGTATTATATGAATATAGGTCTCATTCTCTCTAACGCTTTGTCTCAGAATGGCAAACACACCACCCAATTCATCACGCTCTCATCCGTATAGATTGCGAAACCCAAGGGTGGCTAGGAGGAACACCAGGTTGCCTCGAGCTGACCCATACCCCACTCACTTCACTTTGTCGGACTTAGCCACTAGGCTGCACCGACACGAGTGATGGCACCCGAAAGCGTCGGTATCGTTGATGGTAACTAATCGGGCGCCAACAGGGGTTTTAAATTTATATTTAGCGAGGCTTAAATTATATGTACTACCTTCTCTGGTTAGTAAGCGGTAAGTATAACCCAAGATCGATCTATGAATCCAAACGTGTGGGCAATTAAAGTTGGCACTTTCGGTAGGGAAGTATCTAGGATCGAACAAAGTAGGTAGGTTTGGGGGTTTTAAACTAAAGACAAGTAATTAAAATGCAGGATATTAAAGTACAGTAAAGCAGATAAAGATAAATATGTGATTGTTGAGATTTCGAAAATTAATATTTCGGGATGACAGAATAAATAGGGATGATACTAATGTGGCAACCAAACTACTAGGCGTAAACTCTAGAACCCTACCAACTCAAATTCCCATTGGCATGTCACTAGGAACTAGGTTATCATTATTCTGATCGGAGCAATACGCAAACTTCCAATACTTATCTAGTTGAAAGATAAGCAACCTATTTTGGTTTTATACCGAGGTTCATGAATCAGTAGCGTATCGTCTCATAGGTCCGACCGTACTTAACCCCTAAGATATTTTGCTGTTCTATTAGCATGCAGATTAATAACTTTGTATGTTTAGACTGCCGATTTTATAAGACTTGGTGTTTTAAGGATTCTAGGTCATTACGACTTTACACTTATCCCGAAGTCCTGTTATCATTCATTTAAGCTCTAGTTACTTCGACTTATGATTCAAATCTCTCCTTTTCAAACAGTTATACATCCCCGGATTATTCGCAGTTTGTTAAAACGTGTTTCATATGCGGACCATGCCTGTCAATGATAGACAGTGTACTTTACGTAGTAGTTCCACGGTTTCTCATATCAACATGCGGTCAAGAGTAATTGACAGTGAAAGTGACACTCTATCTAACTAAATGTAAAGCAGTGCAGAAATGTAAACCTAATATATACAACGAATGGTTTCAATGTGTCTTACTTATTGCATGTCATGGGCACAGATAACTACTTACCATAATTAAGGTTGATCCGGTCCTAATTACTAGGTTGCAGTCACGTGGATAACCAGAAAGGGTACTCCATAAATTAAACTTAAATTCATAAAGTCTTAACGTTACAAGGGTCACTAATTCCTATTTTATCTGAACGTATTTTACGAACATCATTTTATAGAGTTTTGACTTTCGTAGGATATACCAGTTAGTTGTGAAGTTGTATTACCCTTTCGGAATTCCAACTATTAAACCAAAGCTGATTCCAGAGATATAATTACCTTCGATCGTTTCCCGACTTCCATACATTTGTACTTCACCTTAAAGCGTTTCCAGTACTATATCAGATAAACAGTCGAATAGGGGCCGTCATATCTCTTTACGATTGTCGTTCATTAATTATATAATATCATCCTTACTTATAATTATTTACATCATCAACAATCACAATAATAAACTACTCGCAATTCATGGCAATAAATATATCACATACCAAGCAATAACACATAATTAAAATATGGAATAAAGCAAGTATGATAAAGGTTTAGATATCACCCGAAAATAAATGTGCAGCAGCGTATTATTATGATTGAAAAATTGTTTACACGTACAAAGATGAATCTTCAAACCCCCTAACGTTCGTTCTAGCCTCTATACTAATCCGTAGATTAATTACAATAATCCTAGACTATAAGATAAGAAAATTTCTAGAATGAGAAAGTGGAAATGGAAAAGGGGTATGTAAGAATATGTGAGTGTATCAGAATGTAAGAGTGTGTCTTTAAATGATGTCTAAGGGCTGCTATTTATAGCTGAAAAGTGGCTCATGTTAGCATCCCTAGGTTCACATTAGAAAAAGAGTGAAAGGTGGTGCACCGGGTACGAAAAAGTAGCGAAAGGTGGTGCATCGGGTACGAAAAAATAGCGAAAGGTGGCACACCGGGTACACGCAAGGACGGAAAAGAGGAAAAGAGACGGGGGGAGGGAAGGCGGCGCCGCCCACCACCAGGCCGGCGGCGGCTGGCTGCCACCCGCCCCAGTCCGTCGTCTTTTGCTGCGTTGCTTAATTCGTGCGTAGCTTCTTCATTATGCGTCCGTTTGCGTTGATTCTTGTTGCGTTGGATTCATAATTCAAAAAAGAAGAGTTAGATGTAAAGATATCCCAAAAATATGTCTCCTATCTCCAGATATTGTGTACGAATCATTTGGATCTTCCGGCGGGCGTAGAATCTTCATTCTTTGTCCGTTTTTGTTGATTCTTCTTCTGTTGGATTTATAATTTGAAAACGAACATCTTGGATGAGATGGATGTTGATGATGGGCACTTTTGTCTTGAAATCTCGTTTTGATGCCTTAAATCTTCAAACGTGCATGGAATCTTCGTTTTTCATCCGTTTTGCTTGATTTTTATCGTGCAACCTTGTTTTGACCATCTTGGCATAATATCATTGATTTGTATTGTTTTTGAGTTTAAAAAGCTAAGAATCGTTACAGAATGAGAGAGATATCGGTAGTAAAAACATGACTTTTTATGCGATATCAACGAGCAACGACTTGATACTATGGATATCAAACTCCAAGAAACCAACGAAAACTGGAGACTCACATCACTCAAACGTATCAATCAAGTCTCCGAAGATCACGAAAATACCGTCAACCACATGGACACCCTTGACAACCGTCTGGGTGAAACCATCGAAACTATGAAGGTTGTCCACAACCAAGTGATTGGCAACCGAAACGAAATTTCCATCCTACAATCAAGGCTGAACCAGTGCGAGACACGTCTAAGGGAAACCGAGGACGCCCTCCGAATGGTTAGTAGACTTGCAGAATCTGTAGACAACCTCACCGCACTACTGCCACAACTCAATCTACGTCATGATTAGCTTAGGCTAAATATGTACTTTATCATGCTTTCGTAGGAACTATGTAATTCGACCGGATGTAATAATTCCCGGCACTTTTGTAAAACATCTAAGTCTGTGACTTTTGAAACTCCTAACTAGAAATTGTCTGTAATCATTCGACTTCGTATTATGAATTGACAATTTCTCCCGTTATTTCTACATTGTGATTTTACCATGTGATGTTGTATATTACCACTTTTATATATTTACATCCATCGTACATATTATCCTGGTACCACCTCTCATGTACCTTTTATTTCTCTCTTGAAGAATCATGCCGCCAAAGAAGAAAAGTTACAGTGATGCTGAAATTGCTGCCATCGTTTCTCGAGCTGTGGCCAAAGCCCTGGCTACTCGGGATTCACCACAAAACTCCAGGAGGAGTAATGATACTCCAGAAATTACTCCTGTCATCAAGCCTTGTTCTTACAAGGATTTTCTCAGCTGCAAACTGCTAAATTTCAAGGGCACAGAAGGTGTCATCGGTCTAATCAAGTGGATTGAAAGGATCGAATCTGTCTTCGGTTTGTGCAACTGCACGAAAGAAAGCAAGGTCAAATTCTCTGCGTACACCTTTCAAGAAGGTGCACTCACATGGTGGAATACTCATGCCAGTTCTGTGGGCATTGATGTAGCAAACCAACTCCCCTGGGCAGACCTGAAGAAAATGCTAAGGGACAAATATTGCCCCACCGAGGAACTCCACCGGTTGGAGGAAGAATTCTGGCATTTAACTATTCAAGGCAATGATATCGCTGGTTACACCACCAAATTCCAAAAACTCGCCCTTCTATGTCCGGCTTTGGTAGACACAGACGAAAAACGCATCAAGAAATACATCCGCGGCCTCCCAGTGAACATCCAGGGAAATGTCGCCTCATCCAAGCCAACCACCATCCAAAGTGCTATCCGGCTTGCACATGAACTCATGGCGATGATTGTCAGCCGTGAAGCTTCCACCACCCCTTCCAACAACAAACGCAAATCTACTGAACACCACGACCAAACAAACAAGAAACCCAATGCCATTCAAGCTTACACCTCCAACACCGAACCAAAACGTGGGTATACTGGGAACAAACCCTATTGTTCAAAATGTAACCACCACGACGAAGGTCCTTGCGGTACCCTTTGCAACAACTACAAGAGGTACGGGCACCTCACCAAGGACTGTAGATCTCCCACCACCAACAACAACAACTCCAACAACAACGCCAGGCCACCCAAAGCCTGTTTTGAATGTGGAAACACCGGGCACTTCAGGAATGAGTTCCCTAAGCTAAAGAACAAGGGCAACAACAACAATAATGCAAGAGGTAGAGCCTTTGTACTCAACTATAAGGACGCCCGTTAGGACCCTGATGTGGTCACGGGTATGTACCTCCTCAACAACTTAACTACTTCTGTTCTATTTGATACTGGTGCCGATCGGAGTTTTATCTCTAATGAATTTTACCCACTGCTTGATATCGCACCTATTGCTCTAGATGTTAAGTACACCGTAGAACTTGCAAATGGTAAACTCATAGAAACCGATAGTGTGATACCTAATTGCACCTTAAACCTAGCTGACGAGACTTTCTCAATCAACCTTATGCCCGTTGAAATCGGAAGTTTCGATGTTATCGTTGGTATGGACTAGTTGTCTAAGCATCGTGCTGAAATCATTTGTAACGATAAAATCGTTCGTATTCCTCTCGCCGTCGGTAGAACCATGGTCATACAGGGGGATACCGGTGGGACGAGACTCAACATCATATCCTGTTTGAAAACCCGGAAATTTCTAAGAAAGGGTTATCCAACAATCCAGATGCATATCATGGAGAAAAAGTAGGAGGAGAAGCGACTTGAGGATGTGCCCATCATTCGAGACTTTCCAGAAGTCTTTCCCGAAGAACTACCTGGTCTACCACCACCAAGACAGGTTGAGTTCTCGATCGACCTCATGCCAGGTGTCGCGCCTGTGGCCCGAGCACCATACCGCTTAGCCCCATCCGAACTATCGATTATCGACTATCGAGAGTTGAACAAGCTAACTGTCAAGAACCGTTATCGACTTCCTCGTATTGATGACCTGTTTGACCAACTACAAGGGTCGAGTTTTTATTCAAAGATCGATCTCCATTCAGGTTATCACCAACTATGTGTTCGCGACTCCGATATTCCAAAAGCTGCTTTCAGAACCCGGTATGGGCATTACAAATTCCAAGTGATGCCATTCGGTCTAACCAACGCACCGGCCGTATTCATGGATCTTATGAATCGGGTGTGCAAGCCATACCTCAACAGGTTTGTCATTGTCTTCATTGATGACATTCTCATATACTTGCGGAATGAACAAGAACATGCGCAACACCTCAAAACCATCCTAGAACTACTTAAGCACGAGGAGCTTTACGCAAAATTCTCTAAGTGTGAGTTCTGGATGCAAACTGTTCAATTCCTTGGACATGTTATCGATAGTCAAGGAATCCATGTCGATTCATCAAAAATCGAGGCTATTAAAGACTGGCAATCGCCAACCACTCCGACCGAGGTACGCCAATTCTTGGGATTGGCAGGGTATTATCGTCGGTTCATCGAAAATTTCTCGAAAATAGCTCAACCACTCACGACACTGACTCAGAAAGATAAAAAGTTCAACTGGACTGATAAACAAGAGTCAACATTTCAACTCCTGAAATAGAAGCTCTGCAGTGCTCCTATACCATCATTACCCGAAGGCACCGATGACTTCGTGGTATACTGCGATGCTTCTCATCAAGGTCTCGGTTGCGTACTAATGCAACGAGACAAAGTCATTGCTTACGCTTCGCGACAGCTCAAAATTCATGAAAAGAACTACACCACCCACGATCTCGAGCTAGGAGCTGTCGTTTTTGCTCTCAAAATCTGGAGACATTACCTCTATGGCACTAAGTGCACAATCTTTACCGACCACAAAAGTCTTCAACACATATTCGATCAGAAGGATCTC
Organism: Pseudognaphalium luteoalbum; assembly: GCA_963422505.1. Lineage (NCBI taxonomy): Eukaryota > Viridiplantae > Streptophyta > Magnoliopsida > Asterales > Asteraceae > Pseudognaphalium > Pseudognaphalium luteoalbum. The sequence continues at coordinate 62,133,083 of OY730192.1, read as the reverse complement.
AACATGAGACAACGTCGGTGGGTCGAGTTGCTTACTGATTATGATTGCGAAATCAAATACCATCCAGGTAAGGAAAATGTTGTTGCCGATGCCCTCAGTCGAAAAGAACGAACCAAACCACTTCGAGTTCGAGCCCTCAGTATGACCATTCACAACGACCTGAACATTCAGATTCTCGCTGCTCAACTCGAAGCCCTGAAACCCGACAATGTCATAAACGAAGACTTGTGAGGCATGGATAAACAATTCGAAATCAAACCTAACGGAGTTAGGTATCTCTCTAACCGAATCTGGTTACCTAGTTTTGGAAACCTGCGATACTTGGTGATGGATGAAGCTCACAAATCCAAATATTTTATCCATCTTGGATCTGAAAAAATGTATCATGGTATCAAGGAATTTTACTGGTGTCCGAACATGAAGGCCGAAATCGCCACATAAGTCAGCAAGAGTCTTGCTCATAAGTCAAAGCCTAATATCAAAAACCTTCTGGTTTACTCCAACAGCCCAGCATTCCTGAATGGAAATGGGAACAAATTGCCATGGATTTCATAACCAAACTACCCAAGTCATCGAGCGGTTACGATACCATTTGGGTGATCGTTGATCGTCTCATAAAATCTGCTCATTTCCTGGTAATTAAGGAAACCGACAAAATGGAACGGCTCACATGAATCTACATCAAAGAGGTTGTTTCTCGACACGGTGTTCCAATCTCGATTATCTCTGATAGGGATAGTCGTTTCACATCTCACTTTTGGCAGTCACTTCAAAAATCATTGGGTACCCGTCTTGATATGAGTACCGCATACCACCCTCAAACCGATGGCCAAAGTGAACGAACGATTCAAACACTAGACGACATGCTACGAGATTGCGTAGTTGACTTCGGTGTAAACTGGGAAAAACATCTACCGTTGTGCGAGTTTTCGTACAACAACAGTTATCACACCAGCATTAAGGTTGCACCTTTCGAGGCACTCTACGGTCGTAAGTGCCGCTCACCGATTTGTTGGACCGAAGTGGAAGACTGTCAACTCACTAGTCTTGAGATCATTCACGAAATTACTGAAAAGATTTTCGAAATCCAAAACAAACTCAAAGCCGCACGTGATCGTCAGAAAAGTTATGCTGACGTGAGACGCAAACCACTCGAGTTTCAGGTTGGGGATCGAGTGCTACTCAAATTTCACCTTGGAAAGGCATTATCCGATTCGGTAAATGCGGGAAGTTAAATCCCAGATACATTGGACCATTCAAGATCCTCGAGAGGATTGGTCCAGTGGCATATCGATTGCAGCTGCCACCCGAACTCAGCATTGTGCATCCCATTTTTTCACATTTCTAACTTGAAGAAATGCCTATCGGATGAGACACTCATTATTCCACTCGACGAGATTCGCGTCGATGACAAACTTCACTTTGTTGAAGAACCCGCTGAAATCATGGACCGTGAGGTCAAACAACTCAAACAAAGTCGTATTCCCATTGTCAAAGTCAGGTGGAATTCGCGGCGTGGGCCGGAATTCACCTGGGAATGGGAGGACTAAATGCGGCTCAAGTATCCTCAGTTATTTGCGGATGCTACTTCAAACATGACTTCGAACTAAATTTCAGGATGAAATTCTCTTAACAAGGGGAGAATGTGACACCCGCCAAATTAGGACTAGTAATTAGTACCTAATCAGGTGTAATACATGTAATTAGTTCTATGTTAGGCTAATTAATGTATCAATATATATATATATTGATGAATATATACAAGTATGCAATTTGATTAAATCGTACAAGTTTCAAATCGAATGCAATTCGATTCAATTAATACGGACGTTGGTGAACAATTTTACTAAATAATATAACATTGTTTAATAAATCTATTTTATACACAATATTTTTTAGATAATATTTCAACTCAAATTCGTATCGTACAAACAACAGTTACGCGATTCAAATGTTAAATGCGCGAACAATCGAAACAAGAATAAGTTATATTTTATAACTCAGGTAAAAGTATTAAATGAAATACTTCAACAAAATTATTGAGTAATTATCCGTATTTTAAAAACGTATATTTAAACGTTTAAACGATCAGGGAAACGAACACCGCATGGAGCGCAAACGCGGGGAATCAAAAATTGGGAGATTTCCTCCCCCTTCTTCCCAAAAATCTGCCAAAAACCTTCCCCCCCCCCCCCCTCCTCATTTTTCACTTTCCTTTCTCTCTCTCTATTTTCTTCCTCTCATTTTCTCTCAAAACATAAACCACCACCACCTCCTAAATTCCTTAAAAACTACCACCAAACGGCCTCGGATCGTCACACTCATTTAGAAGAAAACGTTCCTCTCGTCGAGATCTACACTTCCCTCTTTTCGGATTCCTCCAGCATAAAGTTTGTAAGTTTCTGACAAAACTCGAAACACTCTGATTTCCATTATTTTTACTTGTTTAAGGGTTATTTAAGCTTAAAATGTCCAAATATGGGTTGGGTAAAAGTTTCAAGTCAAACGGAAACCGGAAAATACCTTTTCGGCTCATTTTCCGGCCAACAGCGCGTTATGTCGCAGAGGCTCCAGGCCACCTGCGACATAAGCCCTTATGTCGCTAAATCAGGTCTTATGTCTCATATAGCGACATAAGCCACTATATCGCATTAATCACGGATGTCGCATATAGCAACACAAAACACTATGTCGCAAAACTTATTCCCGTCGCATATAGCGACACAACGCCTTATGTCGCATTAAATTGCGGATGTCGCACTTAGCGACACAAGCCTTTACGTCACAGTCATGATCTGCGACACAACAGACTATGTCGCAGTTAGCGACACAAAGCCGTATCTCGCACACTATATCGCATGAAACAGAACCAAGAAAACACAAATTTTACTAAGTGTCGAGACCTAAAAATTTATCACTTGACTTCACCCAAATTCAAGTCCAGATGCGTTTTTCACCAAAGTAATTTAGTAGAAATAAAAAAGTTTCGAGCCGACTTGGCATCTCGACCCCAACCAGGAGCCAGCCCCTTGGACCCCGCCAGGGGTTGCCACCCCTGGAACCCCGCTAACCAGGGGCGCTGCCCCCGGACCCCCGTCACTTAAAGTTTACAAATACTTTTTAAGTATAACACCTTTCGAAAATCAAAATAATAATGTGAGATTATTATTACAAACAAATTACCAACGGGCCGTACACGTTTTCAAAACACAATCGAATCAACCAAGTCGTAATAACTTGGACAAGTTAATCAACCAAATCGTAGTAATTTGGACATTATAGTTGAACAAACAACTACAAAGGTAGTCTTTTAAGATACCTATGCAATTAATAACCATCGCGCGTATTGGACGGCCTCAGGTTACAAGTCTTTGGACATCGATTCGCAGCTAATCAATTCAAGTTTATTTAAATAAACACTCAAGGCTCAGGTGAGTCTCATAGCCTCTATTTTACTGTTTTACTCAGGGGTGTGATATCATTGCTCATTTTATTTTAACTATATGAACGCAAGTACGAAAACAAACAGTTACTACATGAGTTATCTCACTAATCTTTTAAAGCTCTCCTCAGCATAGTTTGGTAATACGTTGTAGCGTGAATATTAGTATATGGTACCATATAGGATTGACCCTCCTTGTTCGGGTTAGCATGCACTAACGGGGTAAACGGATGTACTAATATTTGTTCAGACGAGTGTAGATTAGGCACTCGTGGGAGGCACCTCGATCAGGATACCTTAAATGTGGAACTGACACCTCGAGTTAAGCTCAGACTATGTGCTCATGGCTGTATAACTTTTATTTTGCTTAATTGCATTTTAAATTCAATTAAATATTGCGGTTCATACAAATATGTGTTGACATACAAACCTGTGAGCTCACCAGCATTTCGCTGACCCATTTTAGCATGTATCACAGGTACTCAGCAGTAGGTTGGCTGCCCAAATCAGGAATCATTAGCTCGAGTCTGCATTCAATCAAATCAGAAATTTAATTGCATTATTATATTTTGTATAGATTAATTATGTAATGTAAATCTCTCAATTTCAAGTAACTGAGCTAATATAAACAATATTTTGATGTAAACTTTGGTTTTATTAATACAAAGTAAAACGACGCATTTAGTGGTCATTCATTATATCTTTGTGCTTGTGATTATTGATTAGTCGCGCCCCGACCCGATTCGTTTTCGCAACCCGAATTTGGGAATGCGACACGCTTCCTTCACTCCAATTGTTCCTTCAAACTCCAGTGGTTCAAAATGATGTGAATTAGTCAATTATCATTTAAATAGTTACATGATGGACTTATCTACTTATAATACTATCACATAATCCACAGTTCCTCTAAACACATGGTAGAAGCCTATTTCAAAATGAGATCGCAAACAGTGTATACTTTGAACCATCTGTAGCATGCAGTCCATGGTTGGACTTATCTATTAAGACCACAAAATTCAAGTACCACTTGTTTTAGAACTGAGCTGCAATTAGAACAACACTTGTTTTAGAACTGGGTACAATTTGTGTAAGTATTTACCTGTCTAAAAAAGTACTACATGAAAACTAATAAAGAAATAAATATGGAAGTAAACCTCGGCCTCTTCAACAGTTCCACATTCACTAAAAAGACTCTTGAGTTTATCAACAGAGAAAGACCATGGAAGATTCAGAACAAAAAGCCTTTTCTGAATGTTTTCCAAAGTCTTGAACTGCTGCTGCTACTGCTGATGAGAAATCAGGAAGGTTTCTTGAAAAGGGAAGAAGATAAGGATAAGATCTGTGGGAAAGTTTTGTGGTAGAAATTGGGAATGAAATATTTCATCTTGAATGCACCTTTTATAAATTATGTTTAAATGGTAAAGCTAATTGATCATTGTAACAATCTTCGAGGGTGAAAGTACCTTCCACATCAATGTACCTTGCATGAACTTCACCACCAGCTTGACCTAATAGAAGCTGAAAATGATATATATAGCAAAAGTCAGTATATTCATATCCATTGCAAAACACACGAAAATTTGGGAAAATTATATTATGTCCTACTTGGCAAGTAACACATAGAGTGTAACAATGGCTTATCTTTTTTAGGGGAATATGCAACTGCTTCAACTATACATGCAACATCATCTTTCAACTTCCTGACATCCATATAACCGATCCATAAGTTGCATTACAGTTGATAACCGAACCCAACACAGCTGCAACATTAACTTTTTTCTAGAACGTAAAAGAAAAACTAAAAGCGTAACCAAATAATCATAGGTAGCTTATCATGCTTAGGTCTGCAACATTGATTCATTTTGGCTTCACATACTGTTATGGCAACAGTCAACCACACACCATGCCAACATTCAACCTTACACCATTAATCAGTAACCTAATTGACAATAACTTTGATTAAAAACTACTTGCATTAATCAAACTCCAAACAGAATAAAGATATACCAAGCCATAACTTTCATCATGATTTATTTATTGATTTATTGGTACCTGCAATATATAAATGAACAAAACGATTAAGTACGAAACTACAGATTTCGTCCACTTCTTCGTCTATGATATAAGTACAGAGATTGAAACCCAAACCTTTATGCTTGGTACATCTTTAAAGACTGATATTGCAGCTGCCAAACTACATATGGTATCAGTTAAAGTCAAAGCAGACTGCTCACTGCCAGTTAAAAGTCAAGTCAGATTGCTATGTACCTTAAGAGCGCCAAGAAGACGGTTTACAATAGGGTTTATGAGAAAACTAACATCTAGAAGAATGATACCTCAATGAGTGAAGAACGATACCTCTGTTGTCGAGATCTGTAATAACTGGTAATCTTATTTTTCCTCAGTCTCCACATGAAGGCATTCTAGTTAATACTCGATAATCATATTGCAATAAGGAGTAACTTTTAAAAAACAGCCTCTAGACCAACAGATTTGGCCTTACGTACCCTGGTGTATTCGCACAAATAGTAGCAAACTATGAACCATAAAATAACAGGCATTACTATGATTTACAATAGTTATCATTACTATGGACGCTTACAAAAGTAGTGTAATTATAAGCAAGCTAGCACTTTGGCCAACCAATGTGATACTATGCATCCATTTTAGCATAACTTCAAGGATAGATAACTTCAGGTCCAGATACACTCCAAACACCATTATAGAGTGTATGTGCTGTATATATAAATACCAAAGGTATGATCCTAGCAGAGACAAATACAACGCTCTAACCAACTATTTGAAATTAAAAGACCTCTGGGGCATGCAGAATTTTAAATGCAATAAAGAAATCTTAACATTAAAGTAAAGTGTGCATCACATATGATAAGCTGTGCATAAAGTCAAGAATTCCAAGTAACGGGAAACTGATTGTTCAACGTAAAAAAAGACCAGAATGTAAAAACCAAGAGTTTCGTCTGATAACAGATGACAATTTTTTGAAAAAAATACGGACGCAGAGGGTACTACTGCAGATCTGCGACAAATGTGGATGCCCTCAATCATCTGCGAGGAGTGGTTTCTTTGAGGACCCACTTTCGGTGACAATGTCTCATCAGGAGTTTGACTTTTCCTCTTGTTGCTGCTTCCTTCCATGTCAAGGTCTTCAAATGGAATTGGCGAGATGTTGACCCCAAAGTTAGACACAAGGCCCTGTGATAAACAAGATCCGTGATCAAAAAGAGTGCAACGACCGTTAACAGATCCATATTGTGTACCATAAATCTCGGGTTTAAAAGTCTGATTAAAAAATAACAGTTAGAGCATAATTCTATTACAGATGTCCTAATCTATGCAAGTCCACCTAAAATGAACGCAAGAAAGCTATGTTCCCTAAACCCACTCATATTCCTTAAGCCTTTAGGTGGTTTACTTCTTTCATTAATTATAAACATCAATGTTAATGACTTAAATTATATGCATCTTATCCTCTATGTTTTTCGTTAATTATAAACATCGACGGTAATGACTTAAACATCAATGTGTATTGGATTCAGACCTTGCTGGTTGGTGTGACAAAGTCATGGTCATTAGCTGGTAAGTCAACCAACGTTGCTACAGGCCTTTGCAATTGTTCATTCACGACCTCGGCATCATCTGTGCAACGTCCCACAGTGTAGCCGGCACAATCGTTGGTCACGTTAAAATCTGACACCTTTATCTTAAACACAATCTACTTATTAATGTAGTTTTCCCATTCAGTTGGCACCTCAGTTGGATCAGAAGCCTGTATTTATCATAACAGAATTACAAATCTTACGAAGGTTAGCAGCTATAAAATGTAACGATGATATCAGATAGGGTTAAATGCACCTTTTTCATCTTCAAGTCAAACATTGTTCTGCTTGCTTGAGGAACCTCGTGACAACATCACCAAACATTGAAAATGAGGTGGTACCAGTCGAGTCTTCCACTCAAATGACAGTGCAAACCCTGCCTTGGTAAAAGTTATCCCATTTGATAGTGTGATAAATATACGGGTCATTCGCAAAAAAGAGAAGTGTAGGGTGGGACTTTATTCAGTACAATATAAATCAGTGTTACTAACATAAGTTTCTAACAATAAGTCAACAATAATTTGCAACATACTTAGACTCGGTTTCGTTTATTGGTCCACATTGGTAGCAAGTGAAATGGTATCCATCAGCTGTAGCTTCCAGATTCCTGGTTACAGGCTTCGCACTGTCCTTGCATATGTAATAAAAACACCCATCCTCTGTAATAACACTTAACAGCGTCGCAACGACAATACAATGCGTAGTCTGTTACATAAAGAAGTAAAAAAGATTTACGTAAGCCTGATATTGATGTGTAGCTAATAGGTGTGATGTTTATTACAGGCTGGACAGGGTTTACCTCTTTAATACTTCGCAGGCAGTCAATGGATTTCCTTGGGAACCGCATGTAAAAGTCTCCATTTCTTTCAATAATGGTGTTAATTGTCAAAACATGCGGAGGTGTAGGCACGGCATTAGCTTCAGCATTTTGCAACAACCTTCAAACACAAAAAACTAATGGGTCAAAAAAACTTGTACATAAAAGGAAGGAGTAAGGAATGGGTTCCTCACTAATGGCATTATACTTAAACTTATTTGTGGGGAATAGTGTGTAACCTTTCTCTGAATTGAACTATTGGCTGGATATCGCTGTTGATGTAGACCTTTGTGCCAAAGAAAGAATTAGAAACTTGATATTTATGTGTAGTTGAGAAAACACCATTGACTAATCACTAACACAAGATCGAGGAAAGCATAGTCAAGTATAATTACGTAAAGGGATTTTCGGGGATACCATCCCATGGTTTTGCAAAAGCAACATGAATAAACATAACGGTAACATCTTGAGAACTTTTGCTCTTTTCGACGAATGTGTTAAGTTGGACTGCATAGTCGCCCCACAAAGCGCAGTCTAGCTTGGTGCCACTGCAAAATCATGGATTTAGCAATGCATAAATGTTTATAAAAATATTTAAAGCAACACTTATTAAATGAGGTTATTATGTATTTTACTCAGCATCCTGAAGCACAAAGGTGAGCAGTTTGATCTGCCGACCATGCTGCATCATAATCTTCATATTACCTGTCTCGACGACTTGACCAACGACATCTGCGAAGAAATAAAATCACGTAATATCGTTAATTAAGTGGTTACATTTCAATATTCAGTTGTAGTACTAAATATTAGTTAGATGAGCATGGAGTAATATTGTACCAAAGGCAATGTCTGTGTTCAGCAGGCCTGCCCGTATATCCGCGTATGGGATAAATGAGTATCCATCTCCCACAATTTTGATTCCGGCAACCCTTTTTACACGCGTGGCTCGACAAAAGATTATTTTGTGATTGTTGTCTGCCATGAGCCACTTTCCAGTGTACGGTGTCACGAGGAAAGTGTTGATCTCAAGTGTGTTCCCAACTTTAACAGAGGCACCAAAGTTAGGAAGGAGGTTCTTCTTGATGGTGGCGTGAATCTTATTGCCCTGCAGCATGTTGTACCATTAAGTCAGTAGACAAGTATAGTGTATGCTCTAACATTTAGATGTTCTTTACATGTTAATATGGTTGTTGCATCTGATATGTAATCATGACCACATTCAACTTCATGCCTTTAAACACGTAGGGTTGAAAAAAATGCTGGTGAAATGCATAATAAATAATTTTATAAGAAAACAGCCATTATGACAACAGAATGCGCTATGTAATTGTAGAAACCTTCAACCAAGCATGTTAATCAACGTAACCAATGTAATAGATATCTGTTTCTTAATATCTATGTATGTTACAATCATATAGAAATTCAGGCCTGACAGATCCATATTATAGTTGGGTTCCAGTTTACAGCATTTGTAGAGACAAAAAAGAAAAAGAAAAAAACACCTATATGAATGCAAACACCACACAATTTGTTACTCGAGTTTGTCAGGCGTATCCCGCTTCACAAGTGCCTCACATCCCCAGACCTTTAAAAAGATAAATTAGGGACTTTCCCATGCCACAATTCATGTGGTGTCTTATCCACCTTCTTGGTTGTGTACTCAATGATTATAGCCAATTACAACCTTAAAAAAAAACATGCATGGATGTAAACCGCTAACACAAATACTACAATAAACACACACAGGTTTGACATGATTGATTTTTGATTAATATACCTAGATATGTATACCTCATATTGTAACTGACATATCAAGCCATACAATGTGGTGAAACATGAAGGAAGTTTATAGGTTAATAAAAAATTGATCATACAAAATGCTGTATAAACAGTAAAGTGTTATTAATCAACAATCAGTGAATAGTTGTATAGGAATAACAAAGATTTTATCCTTTTCAAAATACTGTGTGGTAGAACAATATAATACCTGTTGGTTAACCAGAACCATGTCTTTGCTCGCTACTTGATTTGGGCTATTTTTGAACGACTTAGTCCACACGTTGTGCACCTTCACACAGATAATCCAGTATGTTTTGTCGACTGTTAGTTCATTTAGAGGGGTGATCACTTGTTGATTAGCCATAGTATAAACTGGAAGTAAAGCAAAGTGATGGTATGTGTGTGATAGTAGCAAGTGTCTTAGAAGTATGGGTGAATTATAATGGGGTTGGGGATGGTATTTATACAATCTTTTTGGCCAGAAAAAGTTGAAAAGGCATATAAAATAGGGAATTGTGGAGGGAAAATCTGTATTGTTTAATGAAATAAGATCATTTCCTTTTTAAGGTGATAACTTATCACCACACATTTCAAGTTTATTTGAATCAAGAATAAAATTCATTTATTTGATTTATATTTATCACCACACATTCCTTATTTTCTGTAATCAAGCTTTAAATACAATTTATTTGATTTATTTATGTCTTACGATTTTCTGACTTGATAAAAATGCAATATCAAATAAAATTTTTATCAGACAAGAAAAGATATACCTCTACACTTACAAACTTTAAGAATAATTATGCCAATTATTGCATGAAAGGTAGTTTAGTTAACTATGAAAGTAAAAAGTAGTATGATGACCAAGCCCTGACAATATTATCACTGTTTTTATGCAGAAAGTGCTTGATTTGTGAACCAAACTCAACTTTTTAGACACTCTTTGATTTGAAAGAGCATACACATATAATGTCTAGTGTTTACATGCCTGTTGTCTATGAGACAAGTAACATGACTAAAAGGTTTGTTATGTTCAGGAAGAGCATGGTACCTCAATGCAGGCATTAGCTATGTTATCATGAAAACTTGCAGGCAATAAACTGATAACAACATCGACCTGCACAGATCCATAATTAAATTTTAGTACATTAACTATCAAGTTATCAAGAACATGATCCCATGACCTTCAATTTTCAGAGAAAACAGAGTAAGGAGAATCACAACTACAGAAGATATAAATCACTAATCCAAAATTCTAGCAAAAAAACAATTATGTTCTATTCTAAAAAACTCAAACACTCCCTGAGACAAGTAATCAAAAGGAAAACCTACCTGAGTGTCATCATTATATGTTAAATCCATTGCCACTTTTTCATCATTTTTCTACCAATGACCTCATGGGACTCATTTTGTTATTGCATTATCAATTCAAGCTACATCCATTTGGCAATCCTAATACATAATGATGTCTTGAGCCTTTACAAATGAAAAAATGAAGTAAAAAAAGACAGAAAGCACAGAAATTTAATTCATCCAATGGATTTATAATTTAAATGACATAGAAATCTGTTACTACATTGTCTTGAAAAGGGAAATACAATAAATAAAAGGAAAACACCCCACTCTTCAGTGATTTTTATTCATAGATCTTTATTTTCAGTCAACCTTCAAAATCCCTTTAAGAGTAGCAAACACAATATCATAATTCATCACACTGAAACTAAACTCACATTAGGTTACTGTATCAAAGTTATTTCTGCAATTACATCATCTGTCTCTAGTTCCGCCTACTCAAAAAAGACCAAAAACATCATAGTATGAAGAAGTAATTCTCATTAACTTTACCTGTAATTGCACATTCATAACACAACACAACAAACGATCTTCAATGAAAAGTTATAAACTGGCATCTATTGTTCTGCAACTGGATTTGGTCAAAGACTCAACTTAACAAACAAAATATTACACAATAATTACTTCAGTTGACTAAAAACAAATTAAATTTAATACTGGAAAAAAGAGAATTACAAATCGAAACATCCATATGTTTGAACAGCATTCAATATTCAATTTGATAATTTCTTATAGCGAGATTACAACAAATCGTTTCCAAGAAAGAGGAGATAACTAAGGGTTGTTTGGTTTATATAAATTACAAGTATTTAGCTATAAGAAGAAATAACTCGTACATGTATTTAGCATTCGAACTGGGGAAGATTCCGGCCGAATATCCAATTCTGGTCACCGGTTTTGCCACCGAGACGTACGAGAGCCGGCGCCGACGAGGCCTGCGGATACAAGGTCCAGTGCCGGCGATTTTTGATATATTTTGCGCATTGTGTGGTTGTAACAGTGTTCCTAAGTTTGTATCAATGTTTGATGATTATGATCTTTTAGGTTAAGGTGCAGATGAAGATTAGCCGGTGATAGGTTGGGGGAGTTGGAGAAGAAAGGGAAAAAGGGCTAGGGTTGCACGGGAAGTGATTACAAATCTGGGTTTTGTTTAAACAGGGGCATTTTAGTAATTTGTAACATAATAATTAGGCCTAATGACATCATTATCCTATCTAATGGTCATCTAACAAAGAGTTATCTTTTAATCAAGGGGAAACTCTTTTAAGAGTTTTCTTATATATATATATATATATATATATATATATATATATATATATATATATATATATATATGTATATGTATATATATGTATATATATCTATATATATCAAATCAATAAATTTGTTTATTATAATGTCAATATATGTTTATTTTATGAAATCCAATTAGTATGAATGGCTTTATATATAATTATATCATTCATCCATTCGTAATTCATTCATTCTCTTCTCATCATCCATTATATTTTGTATCCTCAACGTATGTATATACAAGTTCATAACATTTTATTAATTTTGAATTTAATCTTTATTTTATGTTTGATGTTATGTTTTTGTTACTTAATATCATCCACAATTCATATATTACATATATGATTATCATGAATGTAATGAAAGATCAACGTTATGAGTAAAGCAAGATGTTAACAACTTCAAGTATCAAAATGTCTTCTCTATTACACAATTATTTTTCTTCACACCGTTATTTATTTTTTAATAAATAAAAATTAATGAAGACTACATATTTATAATTTTCTTCGTTAAAATGATGGAATAAAACTTGAAGAAAAATATGTAATATACATTCAAATAATTTTTATGAACATTTTCTTATCCGTTTTAACAATATTTGTTTTTGCATTTTATAAAATCATTTCACGATTATCAAACTTCTATTACAAAAAGTATTATTGTTTAGCTGTCCAACGGACGGGTTTAACACTAGTACAATTATATGACATAAATATGAATAAATATAAATATACGTATATATATAACTATATATACATCAATAACTCGTTATTTAAGTAGATTATAATAGGGTTTTTATATCTTAAATCTTTTATATCTTCTTGATTTTCTTTCATTATTGTTCGCTATAATATTTTAAGGGAAATTGAAAAACTTACATCTCTACATATAGTAAACCGGCTAGCTAAATTTAATAATTTCCACCTATATAACAAAAGTCATCCACGAGTGATAAATAATTTCTAGCTAAAAAGATCAATGATATAAGTTTAAATTAGATTCTAAGATCAACAATTTGTTTATATCTATAACGAGGTATGTTAAATTACTACACCGCCTATAAATTCTTATGACAAAGTTACGCAATATTTTTATTCGCCGCTAATACTTTGGTTTCATTTTGAAGAATCTTTCTTTCTTACCAAATTTGTAAATAGTAATTGGATATCAATTAACCCGCTTAGTCATTAGATATGAATATAAATATGAATATGAATGGACGAATTAAAAAAATAAATAAGTATGGATAAAATAAAAATGAAAGTGGGTATAGACGCGTTCAATTCATATCCGATCCATTGATATTATTACGCCATACATACAAAATGCAAAACAGACATAATGAATAATGAATAGTAATAATTAAATAGTATCCATGACATCATCATATGTCATAAATTCATCGTATATATAAATCGAAGCAATAAAGAAAACCTTTTGTGTTATTTTGACTCCATTTGATTTATCTCTATTCGGTCAGGTAAGCAAAATTTAACCTCCTTATTTTATCGAAAATCCCCTTTTTAGGGTTTTATATTTGTTTCTTGTATTCGATCTTTGTTTTTTAAATCAACTTGTTTAAAATTTGCAGAAGAAGATAATAAGCTTCATAAAATGCAGGTCAGTTTCTGTTCTGTGTCGGCTTGAATTTAAATTCTGTTTTTGTGCTTATAGATGTATCTAACCCCCAATTTATTGTTGATAAAATATGCCCTAAGATCTTATACCTTCAATCTAACTGATAAATTATAGGTTGAATCTGCTCATGATAAACGAAATTGAATATCTATAATTATACAATAATAGGTTATACATCATTTTTTAGAGGAGATCACATATGAAGTGTTTATGGCTTATTAAATTTTTATAAAAGTTATGAACTTTATGTTTTGTGTAGCTTATATTAGGGGAAAAGTCAGTTTCTTCAAGCTGGTGAGATGGTGCTTATTTCGAACGCATTGCGAAGCGATAATCACTTTTCTAATAAATCCGAAATTTAGTTTATGATTGTGCCTAGTGTGTCCGTAGTCCGATTTACACAAACTATTAAGAAATACTTCAACAATATATAAGATTGTCGTCTTTTGGTGATTTTATCTGTTAGTTTTTTAAGTAATTAAAATTGTCAGTTGCTCAAACAATTAGTTGATTATATAATTGTTACGACTTCTAGAAGCATAAGCACATACAAAAGGACCGACACTGTCTCCAGCGGCATGTTTAGTATAGGTTGTTATCTGATTCCCTTATTCAGTATCACATATCAGTCTCAGAAAGCACATACAAACATGCTGTAGGTCAACATACGTAAATACTCCTTAAAGGATACTTGTCGTGTAACCTTTTATTGATGAGCATGTTTATGTGGAGTGTAGGCATCAAGGGCAAGACTTTTTAAGGAGTACAAGGAGGTACAGAGGGAGAAAGTAGCTGATCCAGATATACAGCTTGTTTGTGATGATTCAAACATATTTAAATGGACTGCACTTATCAAGGTGTGGTTGACTTGAATGGATATACATACACACACATACACATATTGTTGCGATTTGTTTGATAGGGTGGTTCATACAGGGACCATCGGAAACTCCTTATGAAGGTGGGGTCTTTCAGCTTGCGTTTTCTGTGCCAGAGCAATATCCTTTGCAGCCTCCTCAAGTGAGGTTTTTAACAAAAATATTTCACCCAAACGTACATTTCAAGGTATGAATCTTTTCTTTGTTCTTTTCCTCCCCCTGGCCTGTAGAAAGTAGTTATGTGATGACGAATAATCCGAATCAGCTAGTCAAGTGTATCACAAGAGGTGTCTGTATGTGCTTGGGCTTTATAAAAGTTGTAATGATAAGAGAATTAGTTTTTAAGCGCTTAGCAAATTATGTCAATTGGAGAAATAATGAAAATAACAAATTGTTACGTCATGCGATGGGACTCCGATTGAAAAACTTTAGACCTTCCTAAATATCAAACAAGCCAAACAAAAAACCAAATATAGTAACATGAAAACCAACTACATGATTGGGGTCTTCTAACACTACAATTCACCTCCATATCCCTGACATGATATCCCACAGTTGATTACACCTCCAAAAGTTACATTGTTGTGAAAAAAGAGAGGATATACTTCTTGCGAGATTGGAAGTTAAAATATCTCAGATTAGGCTAACAGAACGATAACTTGGTGATTTTGTTTTCCCCTTAGATAATTAGTTATATTGTAGCTGGAATGAACTAAAGCCAAACTTACTATTTGACACTATATAATCATGTATTTAGAAGCATGATCGTTCTATTCAAGAATTTAAAACTGATTACTACTTCTAAGTAAAAATAATAAACACAAATTCAAAAGCTTCCTAACTGTACAATGAGTGATTGAGTGGGATGCTTACTTCATAGTGTTTGCTGTATTCTACCTATAAGTTGCATGGCATGTGTGTGTGATAGCATTCCTTTTATCAACTCATGCCATTGTGTGACTTCGTCTCATTTGGAAATTCTTTGGTTAGTTTGGTAGGATGGTGACTAAGAATGCCATTATTCTTGCATAACGTGATATATATACATTTGTGCAGACGGGAGAAATTTGCCTAGATATCCTGAAAAATGCTTGGAGTCCTGCTTGGACACTGCAGTCTGTTTGTAGGGCTATAATTGCGTTAATGGCCCATCCAGAACCAGATAGTCCATTGAATTGTGATTCAGGTAAAGTTTTCATCAATGTATAAAGTTTTTATACTCCTACTTATAGTATACAGTTTTCCTCAATCATGTTATCATTTCCTGTTAAATTCATTTATATTAAATATTCCCCTTAGTTAAGATATGTGGTCTCCTACTTGTTAAACAGATGTGAAACTGAGTAACCAATTTTATTGCAAATATATAACAAGAACTCTTGAGATGCATATATAAAATAATGAAAAAGAAATGGAATATATTGTATATGGAATAAGTTCTACTTGATCAAGTTTTTCGTCAGAACTAAATTAGCTATGAAAGTTACAATTGAAAACAGATGTGAAATTCAGCAACAAATTTTATTGCGAATGTATAACAAGAACTCTCATGATGCATAGAATAGTAAAAAGGAAATGTAAACATATAATAGTATATGGAATAAGTTCTACTTAATCAACTTTCTCGTCAGAATTTGTTTTAGATGTGAAAGTTATGATTGAAGTTTTAATATTTATTGAGGTATTTGTATATTTGTCTGTATGGAAAAAGCAAAGTCTATACATGTTACCCACTCAGATAATGGTTGTATATATTTTTAGATTGTTTGGTGAGTATTTGAATTGTGCACAAAGGGTTGTGTGTGTGTGTGTGTGTGTTTTTCTTTAAATTTTATATAGTGAGTAGTGTGACTTGAAGGAACCCGAATAAAGTAACTTTGTATTTAGCTACCAAAAGCTAGGGATAGTTATGCAATTCAAACTTTATCACAATAATTAGTTTTTTTATGACTATCTATCCAGTCTTCTGAAACTGATTACTTTGATCCTATATAATCATAATAAACAAGATAAACTCAAAACTGATTATCATTACTGCACATCATAATGATTGTTATTTAAGCACCCCTTAGTCCCTTACATATCGTATTCCTATATGCATTCCCTTGGCTTGTTGTTTTACATTATTGTGTTGGTTGCAGGCAATCTTCTTCGATCTGGTGACGTTCGAGGATTCCAGTCTATGGCTAAGATGTATACCAAGCTTGCAGCCATGCCCAAGAAAGGTTGAAACATATTTCACCATATTCTGGCTTCTAAGATTTCATATCCCCGTTGTATGTGTTTCTGGCGGTATTCCTGTTTTATGGCTTAATATACTTGTTTGTTGTTGAATTTCGATGGAAGATAACATTTGACTTGATGAATTAAAAACGAGATGTAAATAAAGATCAACTGCAACTATATTTTTGTCCTTGGAGATAATTGTAATACGAAGGAAAAAGTTAAACAAACACCTTTCGGATTATGTTCTAATGTTTTGTCAACATTGAGGCCACATGCGTCGACCCAAAAAATGGAAACAAGTCAAGCGAGATGATATCAGACTGTATCGCTTAGAAGATCACATTATTGTAACTTTACAGTAATCATATTTACGTCACCAACTTATATACAAAAGATCATTACCATACTGATTGTTCGTAAATATGTCTAAAAATGAGAAGCCAAAAAATGTTTTCATTTTTGAATTTGTGCCAAAATAACTAACTAAACCATAAATGATGTGGATGTTTTCGTAACGTTGCACTGGCAGTATCTGGAAACACCTGGAGTGTTCATGCTTGTATAATTAAAGCTTAGACCTGAATATTGTGTTTCATCACGAATTAAAAGGTTGAGATTTATTTGGGAGCTAAGCCCACATTATACAACGAATTGTTGTTTATTGGTCATAGTGAAGTGATTTACTATTAGGCGACCTTTTTGGTTAACATGAGCAAGTGTACGTTATGACATTGTAGACTCGCTTGTCTGAAATTTTTTTAAGCAATTCAAATCCCAGGATAATATAACAGAAGATGGAAATCCTTAAGTTTATAATTATGTTCGTCTTTTGAATTGTTCTTAACTGATTTTCATCAGTCAAGGAATTAGTCTTACGTCATTGTTGTAATTAAATTGTTTTTCACAGCCTTCGATTACCGAATGGATTATTGATTATACTTGAGTGATGGGTGAACGTGCAGAAAAACAATAGCTGGCTATTTCATATTCACACTTTCTTTCCCATACTCAAGATGAAAACAGGCAAATGCCCCTGCACTCCTTCATAAAACAAATCCAATAACAAGTTTCTTTCATGTTAACTTGTTCATAACTTTGTGGGATTGAGGATTTGGTTACCTCGGTGGTTAAGTATTTCATTTCTTCAACATAAAGGGTTCCTTGAAGTTGGGAATTTTGGACAAGATTACATTGCCTGGTAACATAAAACTTTAAGACGCTTTCTAAAAAGATAACTTGAAGGTAAAACTTAATATTACATAATGTTCACCTTCTAGTGCTTGAAATCAACCCCGATTTCCCCCCTAGTAATAGTGATTCACTGTCAGTTGAAGCTGTCATGGTGATATGCACGAGTATTATTTTTACACTAATGGTGCATTCAGACATGTGTCTACTGGCTAGATAACACAAACTTTAATGAACCATGCTTATGCAGTTTTTGAATACGACACAAGAGCTCACGATTATGACCCATATGCCGTCAATGAGCCAATCTGAAATATGTTCTGATGTTCTATTCATAATGAGGTCAAATGAGGTAACAAAAATATAAATAAAAAGGATTAAAAAAACAAATCACGTGAGTTGAAGTCTTGAAGACCATTAAATTGTTTATTTAACCATATGCACGAGAGAACTCTATGGGATAAACTTTGAGCAGTTTTATTTGGATGGATATAAGATTCAATAAAAAGACCTCTACTACCATGTTTGTCAGATGTCACAAGACTGCTACCAAGGGAATCTTAAACCTACATTCTGTATGTGCCAATGTAGCAGCAAGGTAAACCACCTAAATGAAACCACTATAATAACAACAAAGTTGTGATACACACACAGCAGTTGATCTGCCATTAAACTATATGTTTCATTAAATCTTTCTAGGATTTGAGACACTTGTCAAACCAATCACTCGCTTCTTTAACCATCGATGATGTCATTTGATGCCCAATTCCTGCTTCTGCTATCACCTGCATTACATTTATAACCATGCATATGAAACAGATACTTAAGGTCAAACCAACTCCTGATACTCCCCCATCCAACTATGTCAGTAACTTGTCCCAGGTTGTGGTCTGTGGGGTTCAAAATACTTCAAACAGTTTGGTTTAAAAGTAAACACAGTTTGTACCATAAGTCTTGAACTATTTGAAACAAGCTACTGGCTCATAATGAGGTTACATAGATGAACCTTACTTGTTTAGTTAGATGACCTATTTAAGTCGCCCATAATATAGTGTTTATTTGTTTATGCATTAAACCTCTAAAAATTTTAATTGTAATAGTTAGATTATTATTGAAATGATACTCTCTTGAAATAATATTGTACACACTAAGCGTGTATATAGTTTGGACAAGTATTCTGGGTCACACCGGCCAACCCGTACAAAATTACCCATTTTGGCCCATTAACCAACCTGCTTATTTTGCTGATATTTAAAGCAGGAAATGGTGGTCAATTACCTGGAAACTAAGTGAACACTGAGCATCTTCAAAAGCCTTGCGTGTTCTAGATATAGTAACATCCAGACCTGCCATTGGGCAACGGGGATCTTCTGCCCCTGTACGTATCAGAAAGCTTTGCAATGTTATATCGTCAACTTGGAACATAATATGAAGAATCAGTTAATATAACTTGGATTAAAAAAGATAGTAGAAAGGTTAGTTTACCGTTCAACATCAACAAAGGGCGTGGTGCGATGAGTGGGACTGTATAATTTGAATCAAACTCACTTGCTAAACCAGGAGCTATCCTGTCCCAAACCTGGTCACAGAAGTAGCAAAACATCAGTTATTTTTAGTAAAAATGTCAAGATTTAAGGAAGAAAAAAAGAAGAAGAAGAAGAAGAAGATACAACCATTAGCATAACAAGTTTTTTTATCAGCCAATCTGTCAAATTGCAAAAAATTCCATTTTGTAGACATTAAAATCCTATATCAGTTGCCACGTGTCCATACCATGTTTAAGTTATGTTTACATATTTGTCCATAGTCATTATTGAAGGGTATTTTTAACAATTTATCATGGTCAAGACATGAAGAAATAACCTTTTCCACGACTTCTTTGTCGATGCCATCCTTTCCTAAGTCAATTCGTGCTTCTGAAACAAATGAAAGCCAAAAGATTTTAAAAAATAGTGCAAACTCCTTAATAAAGAGAAAACACATGCAAAAATATCGGCATGCATATGAAGTCGAATAAAATATTAAAAAAGAAGAAAATTATACAGGAATAGAAATTCATTCCTACATAGACCAGCAGTAGCTGTAAAATTTATTGCTATTATAAGATTCATAGTAGAACTTGGGGGTCCAACAAAAATGTAAAATTTTGAGTCGTAAAACATTAACATAATAGAACACCACATCAGTCAAAAACATCTACAACAAACGTGGATTAACGCTGTCTCCGATTTTCGGCTCTATAATCACATACACAATCATAGTCGTAGAAATAGAAACTCAAGCATGCGGGATCAGTTCAACAGGTCTCCTTAGGGCTGTTAACGAACCGAATCGAGTCGAATATCAGGATGCTCGAGTTCGACTCGTTTGCTAATTATCCGGTTCGAGCTCGACTCGAGTTCGAGTAAGTTTTAAAAATTGTGTTCGAGTTCGAGTTCGAATTATTTGTTGTTATTCGAGCTCGAGTTCGATGCTCGTTTATTTGATTGGAAAGTGTCTTTATGAATCAAAATTCCAAGCGCAATTTTGCTTGTTTATGAGCTCGGGATCAAGCTCGAGTAAGCTCGCTAAACTCATTCCATAACTCGAAATCAAGCTCGAGTAAGCTCATTTATACTTGATGTCTTAGGTTTAAATATATTAGTTACATACATTTAAAGTTCCAAATAGACAAATTTATTATATAAACTCGACTCGTTCGACTCGAATAGCTCGTTTGACTCGAAACTAAACGAGCTTTCGAACGAGCCGAGTCGAACATCAATTTTTTATGCTTGGCTCGTGAAATTAATGGAGTAGTATTTTTCGTTCGAGCTCGACTCGTGTTCGAATATTATCAAACTCGAATTCGAGTTAAACGAGCTCGAACTCGAGTAGCTCGTTAAATGCTCGACTCGTTAACACCCCTAGGTCTCCTATCCACAGTTGTTGCTATTATTACTGCTATATCTTGCGTCATTAAACTTGCATCGAGAAACTCTTTTGCCTTTACATGAAGAAAATTAGATAGTTGCATAAGAGAAGAAAGCTGCTATCCTAACTCGCTCTCAGAAGAGGTGGCAAAATGGTTGGGTTGCCAAGACATTTTGGCCAACTTTTTCGAATTTTATACATAATTATATATTAAATACAACTGTAAAATCTATATTATTAAGATAATAATATAATCTTTATAAATAAGACATTTGAGCAGATTGTAAGCATTTGAATATAATTTAAGAGCCTTTCAACCCGTTTGACCCATATGACTGATTCCTATATGGCTAATTTAGACTAGTCCACCCATTTGAACTCATTTTCATAATATTTAACCCAAATTGACCCGTCTTGTGTTCAAATAGGTTTAAATTTCCACCTTTATCAACAATTGGATTAATTTTCAGATAAGGAGTGTATTTGGAAGTCAGCAGGAAATTCAAGCTAAGCGTCAAGAATGAATAAAAGTAGCAAGTTATTTACATAGAAGTGAAAAGATGTAACACGGATTTATCTTACTTTTGTAGAAAACTATTCTCACCTTCAAACACAGACTTGATACTGTCAACTCGTGCCTGCCATTGATCATTATCTATGGCCCATCGAAATCCCTACACAACCACATATTCAACCTGGTTCAACATCCTCATGTAAGCAACTAAATTATGGGGACTAGGACATACCTGAACACCAATTATGGGAACAACCACCGAATAACGTGTGTCGTAGAAAGCCGCAAACCATGCGTGCATTCCTGCATGAGCGAGCAATATATAAGCTATGGAATTCAAGATATAAATGATTTTTTCCCCTTCATGCTTAATGTTTCATCACTCTAACCTCCAAGTGATTCCCCGGTAATTCCTATTTTGGAATGGTCTATATCATCTCTTTCACTAAGATAGTCTGCCAACTTAGTAAGGTCCCAAACCTGTCAAACAACAAAAAGAAGACGTTAATAATGAAAAAAATAAAATTTTAAATTTTAACAATTAAGACAGTGTCAACTAAAATAAGCTTTAAATGTGATGGAAGTGCAGAAGTATAACCGTATCAAATATGAATGGCATTGTATCACCTCTTTTCCATGATGAAACAAGTGCCTGCACTCAAAATATATGACACCGGATGATGGTTAGAGATTCTAAAAGACGATAAGTACAGTTCCACTGATGAAGCAACACAAAATATAACACAATAAAAAGACGGCTCATTATTTCTTTATCAGCCAATAAAAGCATTTGAAAAAGATGGTCAAAGTATGCTTCAATGCTTTGAGTACTGGTTCCTCTGCCATTTTACATATATTGCAAACAACATTTCTACTACACCGCTGTCGGTAGGCACAATGGTTTAAGAGCTTATCGCTCCAATTAAATATGGTTGTTAGATAATATGTTCTGAATTTGAAGTCTATATTTACAAAAATTTATTTTCCGATACTGACTATAAATCTGAAACAACTCCTAATATTCTATGTAGTAAGGGAAACAGCACAAACCAAAGAAATAGCACATGAAATAGGGTTTGATGCTCACATCCTCATAGGTGGTGCGGGTTTTGGCACGTTCTCCATGGTAACGAGAATCAATGGCAACTGTAATATATCCACGTGAAGCATAAGCCTGGAATGTGGAACTTATTAAAACATTTATTCATCAAGCTCTCAACAGCTTCTCAAAGACCACAAAAATCTCGTACCTCAAGTAATGGGCGAAGCCACTCTTTGCACTTGTTGGTGCTATGCAGAAAAACAATAGCTGGCCTTTTCGTATTCACGCTTTCTTTCATACTCAAGATGAGCACAGGCAAACGCCCCTGCTCTCCTTCCTAATATAAATCCAATAACAAGTTTCTGTGTGTTACTTTAAACATCATAACTATGTGGGATTGAGGTACCAAAGTAACTTTACGAGTTTAGTTACCTCAGTGGTTAAGTACAAGTTTTGTTCGATAAGGAGTTCCTTGAAGTTGGGAATGTCTACTTTCGGACAAGATTCCATAGCCTGGTACCCGTCAATTAAGACGATTTTCAACAAAGATAACATGAAGGTAAAGTAAAACTTGATTCTACGTAATTTTCACCTCACTATGTTTTGGTGGTGGAGTTCCCTGATATAAAGGTTCCTTCACAGGCTTTGCAGGTTGTATTTGAAGTGGAACTGAATATTATTAGCATGCACCATCAACATTAATTAACTTTGAGAAAACACACAATTGAAATCATATTTCAATAGAATACTAGTAATCAATATCACATTAATCAGATAAAAGCATTAATCAAATAACTTAACCAACTTCTCTAACAGTTCCATTTGACTATCAAAAGTCAAAAGTTGACTTTTTGCCAAAGTAAATTAGTACGTAGCACAAAAGACCGTATACTAACAAAGACCTGCATCAGTTTTAGTTTCATAATATATTACCTTCAGGTGAACGGCGAGTACGAAGGAGTTGAATGAAGTTAGACCGGAGGTCCGACGGTGGTGATTCAACGGCGTCCATAAGTTCAATTTTCCGACGACCGATGGTTAGATAGTGGGCGTTGACATTGTGTGATCTGATTTTGTATTTATACTGTAGTAGGTGTGTAAATGATGATGCTAATAATGCAGAAGACAATGAATGTGATGGGGCCAGCAGTGACATCCGGCACGTGGGGGTTGTTGGAGGGGATAAGGATTGCACGTGCAATAAGTTTGTGTCCATGCGAAAAACACAGAGAGAAGCAATAAATTGGGGTATAACAAGTAGTATTTCCTTCTTATGGATAAAGTATAGTCCATGATTAGAATTCGCAATTGAGCCTAGAGCATAGGACGTGATAGACGATGTTCTGAACAGTGTTCTGAAAAAATATTGAAAGTGAGGATCCTATAGTGTGGTGAAACTGAATTCACAATGTTCTGGAGAGTGTTCTGAAGTTTTATATTATTTATTTTATTTGATTTTTTAATGATGATAATTATATAAATTAACATTTAAAAATATATAAATCAAATAAAATTTAGAAATAATTAAATATATAAATTAATATTTCATAATACATAAA
Organism: Pseudognaphalium luteoalbum; assembly: GCA_963422505.1. NCBI lineage: Eukaryota > Viridiplantae > Streptophyta > Magnoliopsida > Asterales > Asteraceae > Pseudognaphalium > Pseudognaphalium luteoalbum. Next base: position 62,108,824 of record OY730192.1, on the reverse strand, counting down.
AAAAAATTAAACAAAACATTTCATTCATGATACCTACCACCCAAGGTGGTAACGTGTACCACGGTACCACCTCCCCTTTATTATTATTATTATTATTATTATTATTATTATTATTATTATTATTATTATTTATATTTAATATATATATATATATATGTGTGTGTGTATAGTCTGTTGTAAAACCCATCTTTTTCTTCTCCTTCTTTCTCAAAGCACCTGCAGTAACCCATCTTCTTCTTCTCCTTCTTTCTCATATTTTAACGTCACCATCCACCAAGCAAATCAGGAACCAAAACTGAAAATTTACTCACATATTTTATGCTAGCTCGTGTGATCAAACAGAATAAAGGAACAAAAAACAATTAAAAATGTGAGAACATCGAATGGAACCACCGTCCCTTCACAAACGCTGGAATGAAAATCCGGCGAGAACGCCGGTGCGGGGCGGCAGAACACCGTCGCACGGCGTTCTCGATGGGGAACGTCGATGCCACCTAGATGCACACCGTGTGCTCTTATGTTCTCAAAACGAAAGCTAGTGATATGGGAAAAGCATAGATAGATACTTCATATACTTTATTAATATATCACTCCATCCATCCCAACAAAAAATATGATTATTACTGTATTCTATTTCTTACTCTTTGCAGAATAACAGTTTTACCTCTAACCAATAAATTACTGTTTTCTTTAAAGTGTAATAATAATTTAAATAAAGGCTAATATAGTAATCACGATCATATTTCATTATCTATTCCTGAAAGTGGACAATTAATATGGAACGTTCAAAAAAGTAAACATGAACTGTATAATATTGGGAAAGATGGAGTATTATACTAAAACAAAATAATGAAAATATAATAAAAGCCACATATTTTTAAATTTCATACTCATGGAGTATTATACTAAAACAAAATAATGAAAATATAATAAAAGCCACATATTTTTAAATTTCATACTCCCTCCGTCCTAAATTTAAAATCCAGTATTTCATTTTAGGTTGTCCCAAATTAATTATCGACTTCCATAAATAAATAAAAATGATGAGATAAAGTTCATTAATACCTCTAATTTATACATGTAGACATATAAAAAAAGTAAAATGTAAATGGTAAAATTGTCATCTTATCAAAAATCAAAAGAGAAGTTAATGTTTTCTTAAAATTGCGTATTTTTTGTATGGGGACAATTAAATTGGGATGGAGGGAGTATAATCTTCTAACAAAATGCAAAAATATGTGACGGGGATGTATTTTATAGTTATAAACTTTTATGATCACAAATTCGTATGATTTTACAATACTGATTTGAGATAACTAAAATGACCAACTTAAGATTGTCTTAGTTTATGGCATGGCGTGTTTAATCGTCTCCCTAGTAGAGATAATTTAGTTAATTGAGGTATTCTCTTGAATTGTTTTTCTTGTGTTTTATGTGATAATGATATAGAGGCTTTGGATCCTTGTGGTTTGAGTTGTCCGATGGTCAATTCTATTTGGTGTAAAGTGTGAAGTTGGTGACACATTAATCCGTCTTGCTTTCTTCTTTTCCCGAAGTATGTAAATGTAAATCTTTTCTTAATGATATTCCATGGCTAGAGAAGATTTTTCAAGGAGTATGTTGTGTACTAATTTTGGTGATTTGAAAATGTTAAATGATATCTTTTTTGCTTGCCTGAAAATACACGGAATATATAATCAAAAGACATTTTTTTCCATAAGGTGTAGCAAAAATCTTTGCTTTGGATCTCCAACAGATGTTCAAGAAAGAAATACATAAATTTGAAAATTGGGTATGTAATCCTCGTATAATCGATTCTAATTAGTTTGACCATGTAGCTTTTCGTTTTAGATGTCTTTATAACTTTTTGTTTGGCTTCTTCGTGTAGCTTTTCATATATTTCTCTTTCTAATAAAGTTTCGCCTTCCTAAAAAAATCAACTGCACAATTAGTTTTGTGTTGTTAACTTTAAATGAGAGGTCGTTTGTTTACATATGAAAAGGTTGAAGATTATGAATAAATGGTAAAAATTATCAACTTTTTGATTGCCCAACCGCACAATGCTAGATGCTCTGAACAATACACATTACAAGCTTGTATTTATTACATATAAAAGTAAATTAATTACTTTTCGGTGCAAAGTCTTCGATGGTAACCAATGTTTTGAAAACCGGTTCAACCGGACCGGTCGAACCGGTTGAACCGGGATTTTGGGGAAATCCGGCCGGGTGAAAACCGATTTTGGGAGAAGTCAACTCGGTCAACGAATCGGACGGTTCGGTCAAAACCGGACGGTCCAACCGGGAACCGGACCGGTTAGACCGGAATTTTTTTTTTTTTTTTTTAAAAAAAAAGATGACGTGGCCGGTTTTTAGGGCGGTTGGGCCGGTCCGGTTGAACCGGTTCGACCGGAACCGGACCCCCATCCGGTCCGATTCAAAATCCGGTTTTAAAAATATTGATGGTAACACAATGCTATAGGGCATCATCAAATATGACATTTTTCAAAAATACATTTATGAGTTTGAAGTTTCATTTTCAAATGAGTTTAGAAGTTTCTCTCATATATTTTAGGCTAAGTTTCATTTTTACAATTTAGGTCCGAAAGCACTCGTGTTAGGTATCAATGTTCACGTTCACAACATCTTTACGAGTATTACTACTTAAATACATTTTACAAAGTAAAGCTTCAATATATCATGGTATTTTGAAGGTTTTATCATGAATTCGAGACGTGATCATTAAACTTAAGAAAATAAGGTTTTGATGAGATTTTCAAGGGCACATTCATTTTTTAACTTCATAATCTTGTCTCCGCTAACCCTCCATATATAAATATAAAATTACTTTTGTCTCCACTAACCCCTTAGAGCACGAGAAGTGGTGACATTGTATTTATAATGTTCTCGTGAGAATATTGATGCTCAAAAAGTAGAGGAGTGGAAGATATCTAGTTTATAATGTTCTCGGAATTTATTTTTGATTTAGATCAATGTTTGTGTTGGGAGAAAAAGAAAAAAAAACACAAAAAACAAGTAAAATCATCATCTTATGCAAGACTTTGTTATCCAGATTTCATAACAATGCTACAAACATTGTTGGGGAGTGGGGACACACTCTTACATAATGTTCCGGAGCAAGACTTTGTTGAGTATATTGTATTCAAACACTCACTTTCAATGCTCCATGATAGGACACACATATAAGTGTACTCATTATTAAGCCCTTTGCAGTAGGTTATAATAAGGTTAAGCCGTTAAGCGTTTAAAGAAGCATATTGAGTAACATGGCAATATACAAATCAAATGCTATTGCCATTCATCACTTTAATGGTCAACTCACCACTTTTATTACTAACTCGTGAAGACAAATTAGAGCAGGCCTAGTGAGCTTGTTTTTTTCACCGTTCATGGCTGAGAATGTCGTCGTTTCTAAACGCCATCCATCCCTCACTCCGAGATGACATTCTGGATAAACGTTTTGGTTGGGAAATTTTTCATTCAATTTGTATATTATTATTATTATTATATCTTCTTCAAAAAGTGGCACGGTCAAATATTATACATATATATATATATATATATATATCTTTAAAAAGTAGCCATTTGAGTATATTTAAAAAAATTTATTTTTCATTTTATTATAAAAGTTATTTTTTCTAGTAGCATTATTTATACAACACTTCTAACACGATTCAAAACACACCAAAACAATCATTCTCTTCTCATTCCTTAACTTCAAAAATTCAAAAACTCCATTTTCAATATACTTCAAACATGTCACAAAACTCAAACAATTCAAATAATCAGTACAACCTTCAATCTCAATAGAACTCATTCACGGACATTTCATCATCTTCAAACCCGTCAACAAGGGCGAATGTAGCTTTTTTATAGGGGGTTCCTGGGGCCCCCATGACAGTCAACTTAGTAGTGTACAACTAGCTACATTTTTTAGATGGACCCCCAAGGAAAAACTGTTAGGCCCGCTTAAGGAGCTGATAAAATGAAAGATGAACCATTTATTCTTCATGATAGTGTAAAATGGATTTCAATTTTTCTGTACGCGGCCTGTGACCTCATTGCACGTGCCTCATCTTTATTTTATTTATCTTTAATTTTAAGTGTAACTGGATTCTTGAAATAGATAAAGGCTTTTAAGTTATAACTAATATATATTCGTATAACCATGAAAAATTTGTTGATTCTATTTGTAATTAGGGCTTAACTTTCTAGAAGTTGTGATTATATTTTTATTGTGATAAATTATAACGTAGTAGCTACAACTTTTTATTCTTTAACTTTATAAGTTCAATTAATTACTTCTTGTTATAAATTGGAAATGTTGTTGAGTAGTTTTGTTAGATATTATAAGTTTGTCTGCTATGTACTTGTTATTTCAGTGTTATTGATGTTGGTCTTGCAATATTTGATGTCATTTTAATACAGTTTTGATGTATTTAAGGTCGTTTTAACATCATTTGGACGATTTTCAGTTGTTTCTGTGCACCTTTGATTTTTTAATTTACTTTGGTACATTTAATATAGATTTTCTTGCCTCCCACAACACAATTTTCTGGATTCGCCCACTGCCCGTAAACACCCACCTCCTTAAATGCACGATTGCGAGGTTTTAGTCAATATCGTCAAATGTCACAACCTAATATCCAAACCCAAAATTTCAGATACTCGCATTTTGGATATGAAAAACTTCGAATATCCAATATTTTTGATAATTTCAGATCAGATAAATCAGATATCCGGATATCAGATTCGGATACGGCTATTTTCTAACACGTGGATTAGGGCTTTAATTTAAAATGATTTCAATTTTACAGTTCATGTGCAGTACCAAATATCCCCTGAACACTTTGTGCTTCTAAACAGCTAAACCTAACCTGTAACAAAGATCCGTATCATCATCATCATCAACAACAATAATGGCGGCTTCAATGCAACTTCTGAATATCAAATCTTTTCAGTTGAATTATAATCCTGTTTCCAAACACCGTCGAAATCCACATATCATTCGGTGCTCAGGCGCCTCATCCACCACAGCCAAAACCTACAACATCACTCTCCTTCCCGGTGATGGAATCGGTCCTGAAGTCATCTCCGTTGCCAAACAAGTTCTTAATCTCGCCGGCTCAATCGAAGGTACAAATACACACACACACACACATATTTGTACATGTAACATGAAATTAACGGATTCAATTAATTAGTGTGTTATTAGGTTACTAAGGAACTGCAATGTTTATGTTATTAGGGATTAAATTTGAGTTTAATGAGAAGCCAATGGGAGGTGCTGCTTTAGATTTAACTGGAGTTCCATTACCTGAGGACACTCTTACTGCTGCTAAGCAATCTGATGCTGTTCTTCTTGGTGCTATTGGCGGGTGACCTTAATTATTTATTTATTTTTGAATATGGATAAATAAGTTACTGATTCGTAGTTTCTGAAGATAATGTGTTTATTCGAGTCTTGAATATGTAGTGTTTTGGTTGATTATGAATTTTCATGGTTGAGGTGTTGATTTGTTTTGATGGTATGGATTGGAAGGTATAAATGGGATGATAATGAGAAACACTTGAAACCTGAGACCGGATTGCTTCAGCTTCGTGAAGGTCTTAAGGTTTTTGCAAATTTAAGGCCTGCCACTGTACTACCACAGGTAATATGAATATTGAACTTTTTTATTTAATCCTCATGCGTGAGTAACTTATTGAATTGTGGGTTTATTTAGTTACTCCTATTATATTTGGATTTTGCATAGTTTAGATTCATATTGTATAGTTTTTTATTAAGGATGTGCATGGAGATTGGCATCAAATACTTCTAGATGGAAAGCACATATATAGAGGATTCTAATCTTTACGTTATTACGCGTAACTTGCAATTCTATATAGGCATAAATTAGTTTGACTTTTCTTTTCCCAATTTACTTTATTAGTAGTGGAATAACTTCTGATCAAGTTGCATAGTCTAAGTCAATGGATCCAGAGAAAAATGTCAAAAATTTTCTTATAAATGTTCAGATTTCCATCTACTTTAGTAGTCACGACCAGTTTTCTCTATTCGTGAGCAGTTTGTATATCAATAAGCTTTTGCATCTCTTCCTAATGAAAGTTGAAGTTTCACATTCGGCTATTATTTTGTTTCTTGAGACCCTTGGGGCATATCTTGGCGTCCACTTAAACTTTGTTGGCGGGTTTTTTGACAAGTTGATAAATTGTCTTTATAGAACTAAGGTGCATTATTTTAGAACTCATTCCTGAACTAGAGAGAGAACGTGCAATACTGCTAAACCTATGATAAGATATAACTTAGAAACTCAAGTTATACTTTTGTTTGAAGTTATTGGATATCAAGCCATGACTTAAGTTTATACTAAATACTTGATATTAAGTTATTAACATATGAACATTAGAGCATGGAAGTTCACATCTCAGTATCATAAAGGTACTTGACAATATCTTAAATGTGTTGACAATATCTTACAACACATTTAAATTCTAGGGATTGTTAACTACTTTACTGCTCATATGTTATTGGATGTTTAATCACAAAGTATGTTCCTCACATGTGACATTTGATACAACTGACAAACCTTGATTCTTGTAAGCACAAACATAACCTAGTATGCCCATGTATCATCTTAGATTCTCTCTAAAAGAATTATGTTATGATCTGTAAGAAAAACTTTTAAAGCCAGAGAGAGATTCAGGGAAAAAAAGATGCTTATTCTAATATAATTGCTTTTAAAAAATGCTAGATTTCATTGCACATCTTGTACAATTACTCGGTAAGCACCTGATACGAAGTGCCAACTCGATTGATGAACACGAGTCAGTTGGGAGAAAAAAGTTTTAATCAGAATTTTTTTTTCTTCCTATGTTCTAGATGGTAGTCAACTGGAAAAAGGCCCAAACTTTGGTTACATGCACCATTACGTATCAAACTAGGGCTAATTACATTTAGAAGACTCACGGCCTGATATATTTTTTTGGCCAAGAGTTTTAACTTTGGAAAAATGCTACTCCTGTTGATCATGATATACATATCAAAGTTAAGCAAGTTGTTGATATAACTTGTTATCATCACGATAGTTGACTCTGTGGGTTGATTCATCATCTTCAGTTAGTGGATGCTTCGACTTTGAAAAAAGAGGTTGCTGAAGGTGTTGACTTGATGGTTGTAAGGGAACTTACAGGAGGTCAGTTTATTCGTATCAGTAGATTTACATGACAACAATCAGATTTTTGTCTTTAAGAGGCATTTGAAGAAGGATTTCAGCACATGAAGGAATTTGTTTATTTTAAGTTTTCTTGCAAAAATGTTTGTTGAATATTACCTTACAAATGTTTATTTGTTAAAGGTATCTACTTTGGAAAACCAAGGGGATTTAAAACCAATGAAAGTGGTGAGGAAATCGGCTTCAACACTGAGGTTTATGCAGCATATGAGGTTGGCCTCTGGTAGAATTATCTCTGCTGGAATTCTCATATGAAAATGTCGTTAACCGAAGTTGATTGTTTATAGTTTTGTTATCTTTCCATTTGGAAATCTTGTGTTTTAAGTTCTATATATGTTTTTATTCCTCCCAACCAGATTGATCGCATTGCTCGTGTAGCATTTGAGACAGCTCGTAAGCGTAGTGGCAAACTTTGTTCTGTTGACAAAGCAAATGTCTTGGAGGTACTGTTGTCCTTTTAGATTAATTTTTGGTTTTAATATTTCTTTTTTTTTATTAAGTCTGGCAAAATGGTCCCAGGGTTCCATCAAGGGCTGAAATGGAAATTTTTAGGTTACTAAGTCTTGTTTGGTCACATATATATAATGATGCTATATCTCTCTTAGTTCCACGTATATTTGACTATTGAGCAGGCATCAATGTTTTGGAGAAAAAGGGTGATAGCAATAGCTGCTGAATACCCTGATGTTGAGCTCTCCCACATGTATGTTGACAATGCAGCCATGCAGCTGGTCCGGAATCCAAAACAGGTTTTCTTCTGTAACTCGGTTGAGTAATGGGTCACAGTCAGTGTAGGTATTTTTTTTTCTTTTGTACAGGTTGGTTTGGGTTTACCTAGAATACCTTTCTTCCGTGGAATAAAAGTTGAACAGAAAAAATATGCAAACTATTCAACAATTATCAGTGCTATGGTATAAAATGGTTTAGGAAGACGTACATTAAACATACAGTTTCTAATTCTTTGACCCTTTCTACACTTTTCTTTTAAAGGTGTAATTTACCTCCAGTTATTGTATTATGCGTTCATAGACGAAAGGAAATTGAGACAAGCAACTCACAGCATCTCCATTTGTATGCAGTTTGACACAATTGTGACAAACAACATATTTGGTGATATTTTATCAGACGAGGCATCAATGATCACCGGAAGTATTGGAATGCTTCCTTCAGCTAGTCTCGGTGAATCGGTATGGTCATCTACTCATCTAATTCATATGCACCATTTTCTTTTTAAGTCCCATCTTTGTTTCTCTTAATATCAATATGTGGGACCCACAATCACAAGTTCATAGAACCAAAATTGTACATGCAAAATGGTGCAATAAACAAATTGAACTCAATCTTATTATGTGTCTTTTTGTCATATTTCTGTGTAGGGACCTGGACTATTTGAACCAATCCATGGTTCTGCTCCTGATATTGCTGGGCAGGTAGTTACTGTTTGTAATTGGTGTATTTTTGTTTCATTATTCTAGATGAAATGATTGTTTTCTTTTATTTATTAACCATGCAGGATAAAGCAAACCCCTTGGCAACCATACTCAGTGCTGCAATGCTTTTGAAATACGGTTTGGGTGAAGTGAAGGCAGCTGAGAGGATTGAGTTAGCTGTGCTCAGTACTTTAGATCGGGGATTTCGAACTGGCGACATTTATTCAGTTGGAAATGTATGTACTTTATTTCTAAAGGGTATTTATATTATCTTTGAGGTGTATTTTAGGACATATCTGTTACGATCGAACCCTAATCTATGAACTTTGTACCTGACTGTGCATTGTAATCGTCATAAGAGTGAGTGTGTATCTTTAAAAAATGGACTAATAGGGCTTGATTAATACGGAGTAATGTTTAAAGTATCTTGATGCATTGTTAGTTTGTCACCTGGTTATTAATTCTAATCACATACACATGCAGAAATTGGTTGGTTGCAAGGAGATGGGGGAAGAAGTGTTGAAGTCCGTGGATTCAAAGACACCCGCACCAGTTTAAGTAATCAATATAATTAAAGCTGTGTCCCAAATTGTTAGCGTGTTCGGTCGAATCCAAGAAATAACATGGATACATGAACGCCTATGCAGATACATGAATGCCTTTGCAGATACATGAACGCCTATGCTAAAATCTAACAAGATTTTTATAGGTAAGTTATCTAATTTTGAGATTTCTGATAGCTCTCAAATTGATTTCAGGATCAGCAGGCATGTATCTTGAGACTTTGTTGTATGTATAACATGATGGTGAGAAATTTTATATTTGTGGAACGAGTTTATTTTTAAGTTTACTTACTTTGAAATATGGTCATATTGTCTTAAGCTAAGAAGGGGGACGCATAAATTAAATCAAGAAGAATGAAGGGACAGAGTCCCAAGTCCCAACAGAACTTGATTAAGTGCGTAAACCTCTTTTAAGATAATCTGATGCACTGTTTGTTTGCCTCTGAATGTACCGATCCATAGTTTACCTCTGGTTCTGTCAGACTTCAGAGGTCATTGCTGTTGGGTAAAAATATAACCTCTGCATTTCATCTGATGCATTGACAGTCTATATATCTAATGTTCTGCTCTTTTAAAGATGATTTACTTGGAGTGGCAAGCGTAGGTATAGAGTTGATGGTAGATGGAAATAATGTGTATGGAGGTGGTTTAACGGGGAAGTGTAGTGTACGTGTAGAAACAATAACATAAGGTGGGCGGGTGGGTGCCTAAAGAATGGGGCTGGAAAATAGTCTTTATATACTGGACATTGTGTTTCGTGATATGTTTACTTTAGGCGGAATTTGAATCCAAGGTGGTGGAATGTGATTTCTGTAATACAGTGGAAGTCATCAATGCGTTGGAGCGTACATGAACTTCTTGATTTGAAAACTGAAGATGGCAGATGGGATATGCGTACCTAAAAGTCTTCTTTAACTTGAATTGTTGGTGTTTTTTGGAAATTTAAAATTCAGGGCTAAAGTGATTATCAGATCTACCAGATATACGCATTTCGTATGGAGAATATGATTACGATTCTAATCTGAACTTGGTATATGTGGTAGTGATCACGACATTGCATTCCGTCTTTCTTGGATACTCGGTTGTGGATTAGGAAATAAAAAAACTTGTAACATCCCTAACGGGTCAACAGCCCCTAAAGATCGTTCATGTTGGAGGCATTGTTGGTGAGATCAAAGATCGACAAATCGTAATGAATTCAGTTCTTTTTAAGTTATTCTATTCTCACTTGGGAACTTTTACCCTTAATGTTGAAGAAATGACAAAAAACAAGATGGATCACAGTGGTTTTAACTTTTAACAGTCATTTTTTTAACACTGGTTATACATTTCTGTATACAATAACAAAGCCTATTACACACAGTGGTGGGATTATTGATCATAATTTATAACGTACAACAGTCATAATTACGACAATTGTCCCACCATTTGAAAGCAACTTTTCACTTATCAAAAACTACAAACATAAAAACAACAAAGCATAAATAGTGTAACATGCAAGCCGCAAGGATATCACTCTTAATGACTATATCATAGCCCGTTGATTAGTTTAAAAATACAAATCAAATGACGATTATGACACCAGATAACTGTGATTAATTATATTCTCCCTCACTTAACTCTCGATGAGCGGTTCATAAGGAGCTCACAAAAATATAAATACATAGAACGTTGTATAAAACCATATACTGTACAATATATTGAGCTTCGGTATATCCAAATTATGATTGTTGGTCGATCTCATTAATCCGAGTGTCGAGCCTTCTGAGCCAAATTGAATGAAGTATCATATGAAAAACGTCGTACCTTTTTGGAGGCAAATTTACCACAAAGTGCTTTCGGACTTGAACACCATTCCTTTGTAACCGTATATACTTCCTTTGTGGTATCGCCATCAATATATTCTTCAGTTGAGGGATATGGCCTGTTGGAATATCAACCGAAAATGTTTTCCAATTTAAAATATCACTAAACGGCTTTGCATAATCGTCTTTGATAAGCACTGGGACACACCCCATGTATAGAGCTTCCACCATTCGTGGGCTAGCGACTTCCCATCCACTAGCACAAATGCAATACTTGCTCCTTCTCACCTATTCATATTCAATTCACAAGTATCAATATTGAAGTTGAAAACTTAAATGTGGTAATATATATGGATCAAGCAAATGGGTTGGGTAACGGCCAAAACCAACGTTGACTCGTAGAGACCTCCTACAATAATACAGTAGTACATTCACAATCTTGAACTGCTAGGCCAACGGCTATAATAACACGATCAGGAAGTTCAAGGTTGTATGCAAACAAAATGGTAGGTGAGCGTCTTTCTTCTTGTTTGACCGTAAGTTATGACTTGTGTCTTTATATAGCAGAACATAATCTTGATCAACCTGACTAATGGTTGAAATGTGACCGTTAATAAAACTGAAAAGTCGAATTTGTTACCTGTTGATAGTAATTCTCACCCTTAGGAAGGTACTTTTGCACTTTAACACCATCTTCAGTCTTATTTTCCCAATGCTTAAGAAGTACCTCACGGATGTACCCATGGACACCACCAGAGAAAAACACCAAGATTGTTCGTTTTGATGGGGACGGCCCACCAAGTAAACCCTCTGTTGTACCATGTGGGAGGTATATTTCCGGGATTGATACATCTCTCGAGAGTTTGAACCCTTCAGATGTATTTGCATTACACAAAGCTCGAATCGAGTTCTTGTATAGGTGAGGAATGGAACTTGATATTTTAGGCCCCTAGCAAAATGTAACATAAATAAGTTTACTCAATAAGTCATATGACGACATACACAATGTGTTCAAAAGTGTAAATGTACCCAATCATGGCACGCGAGCATGAAATGATCTGCTCCAAGGCTTCGGTTCCAATAGGGGTACTTTTGGTCGATAACAGTAATATAGTCCCGAACTGTATTGTACATAGGATCCCAATCATGGGATCCTACTGTGTAAACATAGTTGATAAGCGTTATAATACTAAAAGGAAGGAAATAAACATGAGCCTTTTCGGGATCTCTAGTGCGAAATCCACTGATTTCCATGTCATTGATGAAGATCCCCTCTAATCCTAGAATCCCATAACATGGTGCATTGTGAAATATCGGAGGATCGCCTTCTTCGTAAACATAGATTTTGAATCGTTTTTCCATTTCCAGGTAACTCCTGCACAACATCAATTCGTAATTCATGTGAGTTTCAAATACTAGCTATTAATAATACATCGATCTGTATACAATTAGCTCCAAATAAGATGTTCATTAAGTTCAATCCAATTAAGCCCATATACTCTTTCCGTCCTATTTCATGCGATTTAATTACTATTTTGAGTTGTTCAAAATAAGTGTCTACATTTATATTTCAATCAATTAAAATTTTTTTAGTGATTTTAAGATGTTATTTGATCGGTAAAAAGTGTATTTAATAGAAATTTATGAAAGTATGTAGGTAGTCAAAAACTCACATGTTATATCAAGAACTTTTGGGCAAAGCTTAACTTCTTCGGTAACAAGTATTGTACGTTATTTTGTTTGGCGAGAACTTTTTTGACTTGATTATTTTGTTCTGGAAACAAACAAAAAATAATAAAATTTTAAATATCTAATCTGATAGTAAAATTTGTACTTTAGTGATGTTCACAAACTTTTGACCCACATAATAAATCATCATCTCTAACTAAAAAAAGTATTAAATTTAAAATTTTGTGACATTGACAATTGAGAATAAAGTTAAACAAGAATTATTTCCAAAGTATATGCGATGCCTATCGGTTTAAGCAACCAATCTCACAAAAACTATTCACATTTATCTGATGAGAAACTTAAGATTAGAATTCATGAAGCGAAACGTACCTGTGGAACGAATTTGGGTTCCTGTAAACTGACCCAGATGGAACATAATCTTGATCTTTTATCGACTCGTTTGTCGCTTTCATAATTGCAGCTCGAGCTTGAGCTAAACCTGCTTCAATCCTCTGCAAATTACTTCGTTCTTTGTCCCTAAGACTCGATAGCGTTCGATGAATGTTTGGGTTGACGGAAGAAGAAAAGACACCACTTGATGTATTGGTGAAATGATGGTCATGAATCTTTGTACAAGTTGTAGAATGGATGGATATAAGAAAATTAAAACTTATGATAAAAAATAGCATTTGTATTGGAAGATTGAAATAACATGACAATGAGCGTTCTTTTGAATCCATGTTGAATTCTCTCTGTAAATATTGGGATGAGTTTAGTATTTATGCGAAACTAAATGGTAATGCAACGTAAGCATGTCTATAAATAGTACTACTACTTTCTTAAAAGTCCCAAAAGTGAACATAATACTAGCAATTTCATATTTAACGAGTATTTGGTTAGAGGTTAGTAGGTAAATTTAATTGATGTGAGATATCAATTAGTGTTATAGGTTTATTGTTTCGTTATGAAATTATAGAAGATTTGTATAGATCTCTTCAATTTGTAACCCATCACTAAATTATTTATTACACCATCAAATGTGTATAAAAGCATGGTTCAACTCTTTTTTTCGACTAAGGTACTTGACGGTGTGATGTGTGGAGCCTTTAAATTTCAAGAGGTTGTGGTTAGGGGTGTTAATCGGGTTAACTCGATCCTAATAAGGGTTAATCGGGTCGGGTTAGTCGGGTTTTGGAAAAATGAAAAATTACCCGCAACCCGACCCTATTATGTAATCAGGTTTTCAGGTTCGGGTTAAACGGGTAGTGTGTTAATCGGTCGGGTTAATTCGGGTTTCGGGTTACCCATATAACTAACATGATAAGCTATGAATTACCATTGATACGTACAAAATGCGATTCAATAAAAATTGTTCAAAATTCACTCTTTTGGAATAATAAAGCTTTTAATCAAGATGCAACATATAACATCAGTAAGTTACTATATCAACTCCATGTCATTAAAAAAGAACTTTATTCATGTTCTTATGATAAAGTGACAACTATATATACAACTTACTGTAAGTTACATTTATCTATTCAACATAGGTGCATGTCTTTTTACAAAACACATTTATGATATTAGTACGTACTAACAATATGTTGTATTTTGGATATGTATTATAACATTTTTTGTAGACTAATTTACGTATAAACTAATGCATTAATAGTTATAAATTTAATCGGGTTATTCGGGTTAACCCGTACCCGATTAAGTTTTATTATACTAACCCGTAACCCAACCCTAATAGGTATGCGGGTTAATCGGGTTGACCCGAATAACCTGATTAGTTTCTAAAACCATATTTAACCCGACCCTAATAGGCTTAATAGAGTTCGGATCGGATCAAGTCGGGTGTGAATCGGGTCGAGTTTTTTAACACCCCTTGTGGTTAGAGATGACGTGTACATACGATAGGTTCTAAGTTTGTTTTTCCCTATCAAGATTATAATTATTTTGACAATAACTTATCAAATCACATATATAGAAATAACCAATCAAATAACTACTAAAAAATAGTTATTGGGTTTAGAGGGTGTTTATAAATAAATAATGTCTACCTACTTATTTTCATTACTTATTCCTTAATATAGATAAATAGTTAAATTAATTGCATGGTTGATCCCTATATTTTACACATAATTGCACTATTGATCTTTATATTTTACTTTTTGCATCGGAGGTCCAAAAACAAGAAAATTGTTGTGTGGGTGGTCCCTCCTCCAACTAAAATGACCACCATACCCTTAATGTCCTATTTTTTTTTTGTCTTGATTCAAGTGAGGGTAATTTAGTCATTTAAGTTAAATGACGGACCAACCGTGCAACAACTTTCTTATTTTTGAACCTCCGGTGTAAAAAGTAAAATATAGAAACTAACGGTGCAATTTTGTATAAAATATAGTGACTAACTACGCAATTAACTCTAAATGTTTTTATGAAGAGTCGAAGAGTGTTTGTTTCTATTGGGCCTGGATCAAAAACCCACATAAAGGGATACTGGGCTCTCTATTGGGCCGGTGAGGGTGTCTTTTAGACGTTTCCCACTTTTGGGTCTTAAGTCTACACTCGTTTTAGCTGTACAATTATCTATTTTCTATGAATGTTTTTTTAACTAGTTTTAATCCAATAACATATTATGAAGTTTCACAAGTACTTTATAATAAAATTTTGTTTTTGTTGGATATTAAACTATGAGTCAATGAAAATACATTGTTTCCATCGAAGTTTATACCAATAAATTTGAGAGACGAAATCTAATTACATAGCACAATTTTTTATATTAGTGATATAAACTCTAGAGTAACATTTACTAGTCTCTTAGCAACCCCAGTGTTTGTAAAAAATCATATACTTTCAAGTTGTTTTAAACGAAACGGATTCCGTCGTATGATTTATATGATATCTATCCGATGGACGATCTAGAAGGTGACAACTGCCTTCAAGAACTTTCAGTTTATGTAAAAACATAAACTTTTAAAAGTATTTAAAACACATTCTAAATATCTTGTCCCCTTAGATCAATAGCAATAGAAAATTAAATAATTTATTTTGCGCCCCCAATTAGAATTACTTTACTAGCTCCGTCACTTTATATATAAGGAGGTTTCCGGAGAGGGAGAGTTTTATTGACTCAGATATACGCGGTATAATCTGGGTATTCTGGTGACCATTTTTGACTTTTAGACCACTTACAACGAGCGCATGGTCAAGCTGTGTTTAGCCACTGCGAAGCACCCAAAAGTTAGAGTTAATAGTAGATATATTTAAAATCTTAAGAAACATTATATAAATGCTTGCTACCAAGGAGGTTTCACTATGTAAAATTAACATGGAGCCCAGGTTCAAATCCCATTATCACCTTTTTTTTTCATATTTAATGCTCAAAAGTTTAGTTACCACAGTCATATCCTTTAAATCCCTTTTGTGGTGATATTTCCACCACACTTTTTAATAAATCTACCATGATTATGCATTGGGAGTTTGTACTGTACAAATACATATTGTACAGTTTTGTTGAATTTTATTAAAAAGTGTGGTGAAAATATCACCACCCTTTTCCGTATTTATAATTTTTTATACAAACATTTCAACTACTAACAAATTACTGTTCAAACTCCGTCAGTGCCACCAAGACGCCACTATAGGTACAATGGGAGTCGTTGTGGTGGGGTGTTGTGGTTGAGAGCATGGGACGAAGGATGCCATTTGGTGGGCCACAACCCTCTACAACCTTTTTTTTATACCATTACAAGGGTTGTGACGTAGGGATAACGCAAGGTTATATTGACGTGATATCCACAATCTTTCCACAACCTTTATTATTATTTCAAGTCATCATACTAGCTCCGCCCCCTATCTATCTATTGATTAGGGCATCTTCAACCATATACACTAAACACTACATTAAAGTTTGTGCAATAAAGTAATCTTTTAGCCTTTCGGGAATAAACTTGAAGCAATTGTGACATTGTGTTTCTGTTTCATCTCCTACGTATGCAATAAATTCCTGCACTAAAACGAATTTCAACATTTACACATTGGCTCTTAGACTATTTTTATAATCAATTAACCTTCCAAACTATTAACTTAAATGATAATTTTATTTATTTACTTTCGTAAAGTTTCAATTACATAAGTTCTTTGCATAAAACAATGTTTAATTATCATTACTATTTCGAAAACTATATTTTATTGTTTCAATAACCATATTATCTAATTTAAAGTATAAGGTAAGCAAAATAATCATACAAATAAATAAGTTTTTTTCAAGTTTTGTACTTGAATAATAAAAGTATATTTAACATAAGAGCTAAAATGTAACATTGATTTGGTGCAAAGTTTAATATTGCACCAAAGTTGGTACAAAGTCATAAGAACTTTAACGTACACTATAATTTGCACCAAATTTAATGAGTTGGTTCGAGATGATTTCTACCTCAAAAACACTAAATTTGGTGTTATAGTGTACAAATTGAAGATGCCCCAGCTTAGTATGTGTTTGCGTTGATAAGATGCTTTTAAGATGAGAAAGGGAAGTAGAACTTGTAGGCATCAAGTAGTAAGGCATGTGATACATGTGCTGATTAATAAAAGTTTAATAGACTTCTACATGTAGGTCGATAGTACTTTTATGGAGTATGCGAGACTTAATTGACTTTCTAGTTTATCCCACCGTAGTAAATGAGAAAATATCGACTTCAATTTTATCACGTAACAGGAACATCGATTCGGAAAATAAATGGACAGGCTAACATCATATCTTTTATATGCAGTCAAAAAAGAGCATCTTTTATGCATACATCTTCAAAAAATTTGTATTGACCAATACGATACCAGCATTGGAAATAAAAAAATAAAAATAAAATATAGTTAAGGTTGTCCTTTTTAATTAATTAACTTAGATCATCTTCAATGTAATAAAGCTTTCAAAAGTTTTTTTACATTCCACATCACTCTTTTTATAAAAAGTTTTGTAAAAAAGCTTTTACTCCGATGGTAAAAAGCTTTTGGATAGCTTTTTTGAAAACAATAAGGGAACTAATATGAAAATATTATAGGCAAAAATAACAAAAAAACTTTTCACCAATAGCTTGAGAATTCTCAACCTTTTGATTGAAAAAGTTTTTCTTCCAATTAAGAAAAGCTTTTCAAAAGTTTTTTTTACACAAAAAAGCTTTAAAAAAACCCATCATTAAAGATGCTATTACTAAAATGATATTAGGTGTAACATGTTAGCATGTATAATAGGATTCCCATTATATGACCGTGACAATTGGACTATGTGGGGTTTGTGGCGGTGTCAGAGAGGAAGTACTCTTTTTGATAAATTTATCAAATCTGTGTAATGTTGTAATGTTTATGTGTACTGTACAAGCTTTTTTATACAATCACGGTGGATCTATAAAAAATGTGGTGGATATTTCTTCACTCGAAAATATAGGATCATTGGGTTGGTGTCTCTATTGGTTGGTACATGTGAATCGACGTGTATATATATATATATATATATAATTATTTATTTATTTATTGGCAAAATAAATATGTATTATTGATAAAACAGCAAATGCTTGATAAAGTACAATTGAAGGAACAATGAAAACTAAGCATAATAAACTACTGTAGCCATCATCCCATTGTTGATTCCACTGTCTATCTATATCCCATTGCATTTAGTGGCCCAGGGGACAAGAATGAAGTAGATTGAAGATGTCCCAAACCACACTAAATGATGAAATGAACCCAAGCGAGCTAGAAACCGATTGCAAAAGCTGTCTTGTGGAATAAAATCAGATGACCTCATCTAACTACTTTGATACTATTGTTTGGAATTGTAATGAAATGCATCATGGATGGCCATGCATGATCGCGCGAGTGCATGACTAAACTTCAGTTGCAGCCATATCTTGGATGAATTCTTCCAATGATTTTTCTTTGTTATTAGTAGCGTCAGTTTCATGTAAACGTCTTACACATATTTCTTCTCATAAAAGCTCTAACGCTACTATACACGGAGTATTTTTTTATAGTGTGCTTTCCTCATTACTAAACATGGATTAAGTGATAGAGTGCATACATACCCAAATTAATTATATTACGTAAATCATAGAGGTCATGCCTCATTGTGGGGTGCCAATGCCCCTAGCTAAGTCCAAGAGCGATAGCCCCTGGAATGAAAATGACCAAGATCAATTTACCCATACTAAGGCTGCATTTCAAAAAAAATAAATGATTTAGTGTTGAATGATTCAAAACCCTGAATAGATCTAAGTAGGGGTGTTCAAATGGATGGATCGGTTCAAAACCGATCCATATATATGAATCCAAATGGATTATGATTTCAAAAATATGAATGCGATCTGTTCAAAAAATTTCAAAACCAAATCAATCCATCCGAATTACGAGTACTATTTTGGTGGATCGTTTTGGTTTTAGGATAACAAAACACATACATAAATATTTACAATATCTACTAAAATATGTTAGATATTATAATAAAGTTATACAAAATGGATGGTTCTCATTTGAATCCCCCAGTACATATACATGTGTGTGTAATATAAGATGCAAAACGAAACAATAAATTACCTACATATATAAGTAAACAATTTTGTAAGCTATAAACTACCTATTATATTTGGATATTTGTAGAATATTAATAAGTTAGTAAACTATTTTGTATGTGTATGTATATACATATAAAGTTTGAAAAATAAACATTTATTTGTTATTTTTTTTTTGGATAATCCGGTTTGTAATTACTAACCAAAACCAATCCGTGATTCAAAATAATAAGTTTGGTTTTGATTTAAGCCGATCCAAAAATCCAATTATTTAAAACCATATGGTCCGATCCGAGTTATCCAATTGGATCATTTGAATGAATGATTGAAATCTATACTTTTAGGCCCCGTTTGGCTGACGAAATGCTTTCGATTGGATTGGAATCTGTATAAGGAATGGAATTTAAAGGAATTGAATTCAAACGGAATTGAAATCTGTATCGCGTTTGGTCTGTAAATTTTATCAAGGAATTGGAATGTAAAGATTAGTAAATTACTAAATTACCCTTACGATTTAATTTAATTTAATTAATATTTATGACAAGGAACAAAATATAAATCAAAGAAAGAAGAATTTGAAAAACTGATGGTGGTTAAAAATATATCAGCACGAGTTTTAAAGCCCTAAAAATCTCAAATTGAAAATGGAAAAACGGCGGTGGGTGAGGTGGTGAGCGTTTCGACGGTGGTAGGTGCGATGGCGACAATGGTTGTAACGGCGGTGCAAATGGTGCGGTGATGGTGACTGGTGTGGTGGTGGTGCAGTGGTAGTGACTAGTGCGGTGCGTGGTGTGGTGGTGGTGACTAGTACGGTGGTGGTGCGGTGGATGGTGGTCACTGTTGCGGTGGTGATGTGGTGGCGGCTGGAAGTAGGGTAGTTGAGGGTGAATCAGTGATATTAAGAGAGGGGGAATGTTTGTGTGAAGTTTGCCAAATGAAGAAGAAAGAGGTGAAAGAAAGTGATATGGAAATATTAATTGAGGGTATTGTGGTATTTTGTAGATTCAAGGTTGAATGGAATTATATTCCATCAGGTTATTGAAAGAATGAGAATTCTATGGTTGAAGGAATGTTAACATTCCATGGAATGAGATTCTATCAAAAATTCACAACCAAACACATTTTGTAATGGAATTCAGTTCCAATTCCATCAGAATCCTTCACCATTCTCTCAACCAAACGTACCCTTAGGTATTTATATTACTTCGTACGAAGGGTACTCCTTATTTATTTTTTAATCTTTTATACTCAGATCCACTACTATAATCAAACACTTCTACCTATAAGTTTCAGATTTCAAAAGTAAATAGAGGCTTCCGCTTAAAGATACTAGTTTCAGTTTCCATTACTGTACGTTACACACATTGTTTATGTCGAAGACAATTGATATATGTTTGATTATAGTGATTATTATATAATTGTTTTAAATAAATATTCACGTAAGTAATATAAAATAATAGAAATCGCAAATGATTTCTTAGTTCCAGACAATAGGAGAAAAGGGGAATAAAGTTTATACACTTGTACTTATCAAAAATATAGTGCCATTTATTCCCTCACGTTCCAAATTGTTCGAGTGGAAAGGAAGGAAAGAAAAGAAAATCGCAGGAAGACGAAGAAGCTAGCTCAAAACTCAATTCCAAATCTTCAATCTAAGTTTCAAGATTTCAATTCATTGTTCTTCATCCTCTTAAACCCTAAGTAAGTGAAGATTTTTCATTCTCTAACCTAGAAATTGGGTTTAATGGGGTTTTAAGCAATTAGTGAATTCTAACATGAAATTAGGGTTTTAAAAAGGTTAAATTGATATTAGTTAGTTCAATAATGATGATTAGTAGCTTGAATTCCATGTAGAATCAAAGAATTCATATGTGGTGTTTATGAAGTTTTCTCACGAGTTGTCAAATTCATGTGAAGTTATGTTAGTTAGTTTAGAGAAGTAATTAGAAGCACTAGTATATTGTAAAAGTGTTATTAGAACAAGAAATTGAGTAGAAACTTTAGTGGTTAATCACTTGGGTTGATTATAATTAATGAAAAAATATTTTAGACGATAAAAGTGTAACTTAATTGATTAGTTAGAAATTAGCTCTAAATGAAAGAGAGGTTAGATGGTTATAGTTGAATATGTGATTAGTGGTGCTAAATATATTGTTATGAATATGTGTTAGGTGTCAAAGAAGTGGAATCTACACCTAAGCAATTACCATAAATTGGCCTAATACATCAAGGTGAGTAATATGAGAGTGATTAGATAATAATTAAGTGATTCAGATTGTTTTCGAGCAAGAGACTCACTTAGTTATGTAAAGTGTTGCTAATTAGTTTACTTGTTATAAAATAAACTCGGTAAGATGCAACTGATTAGTATGGTTAATTATATTAGCCATGTTGTGATTAGAATAGCTAATCAAGATTAGCTATACCATGATTAGTATCTAACTTATGTTGGCTAATTGTGATTAGACTAGCTAATTGATATTAGTTAGAATAATGATTAGATATATGCACATATGAAAGTAAAAGTGAAAGTGAATTCAAGAAAAGGGAAGTAGTTTCCATACCTAGCTTATTATAATGTTTGTTGTTTTTATAGTAATGCATTGTAGTTGGTTAGTATTTGATTTGATTAGATATTCATATTCTCACTAAGCTATATGCTTATCTAGTTAAGTTCATGTGTAGGTACAATTACAAGTGGAAGCAGTAAAGTGAAGGACATAGCGAAAGGGTGGAGTGTATAGCTTGTTGTAACTATATAACAAGCACTTCTCTATAGTTATCGTGATGGTTCAACTTGTATAAGTCACCCGTCAAACTTTTTGAAGTTGTTTTGAATAGTTAGTATGTATTTTGGAAAGTGTCATGTGAATAGAAACCAAGTGGTTACATGTAGAGAAGAATTAGTAATATGTTGAATTGATAATAGTGCTAGTAAGTAGAAATGATCTTTTGATGAAAACTGGTGATAATATATATTTAGCCACTTTGAAATGGTTTATTATGTGTGAAATTAGAAGTGTAGAAATAATTCATGTTAAATCATTGTCAGCTTAGTGAAATGGGACAAAAGGGTCCAAATGGGTCACCAAAGTACCCCTGACCTAGAACGAGTTTGAGTAAAGGTAATTACGTGTTAGTAGTTGATTTAGGTGTCAAAAAAATAAGTTGTAAGTGTTGCCAAAATGTGCAGATCTGAATGCAAGTATATTGCATGATGACTTGTTCACTTAAAAGTAGTCATAAAGCTAAAACATTAGTCACACGTCCGAAATTGGCGTTGTTACGAAAATGAAAAAAGTGTAAAAAGCAGAACTTGTCTTTTAATATACTAGAGGTGTTGGTAAAGTTTCAGGTCTTAATTGTTATCGAGTCAAAAGTTATGCCGTTGCAAATGTTAGTATTTAAAAAAGAAATGTGCATGAAATTGGTTAAACAGCAGGTCTGATGAAATCAGGGAGTACCCGACGGGTAAGGCTTTAATACGCGATCCAAGAGGTTATACGGGATCGCATGAGAAAGAACAAAATGCTAACAAAAGGTTTTGAAGCATTAGTACACGATCCAGGTATAAAATCAGGATCACGTATACATGGTTTTACCCGGCGGGTAACCCTCAGTTTTCAGTCAGCTTTAAATTAAGCATTAGATTAATGGTACATAATTATACGGACCAAACACACTTCCGAATTAGTCAAGTAATATTGTTAGGAGTATTCAAACTAAAAAAAATTGGACGTTTCAACAATACTCCATATTATTCAAGTAGATGTAAACTAGGCTTAAAAATGTGAGGCCGACATATGTCGAGTTCAACTAATAATATTAGAAGAGATAAACTATATCAACCAATGAATGCATTACGCTTACCAAGGTTATATTGTATTACTCTTGATTTTAAGAGGTAATCAAACTATTAAAATGTCAATTAATCGGTCATCTTTATAAGAGTTACTAACTGAAGTGTGTAGCCATTATGCGTGTAAAATATGGCACTAATTTACAATATAGAGTAAATTATTAATGGTCCTTTTGAATTACATTAATTTACGAAACTTATTTGTGAAATTTTTCTTCACAGTTTTTCAGTTCAATAATTTTTCTTTTGCTTAAAAATGGTCCATCATTAGTCTAAATGACTAATTAAATTACCCTTATGTCTCTAATTGTTTCATTTATTTTAATTTAATTCAATATGAATTATGAGTAGTAAAGGAATTACATAAATATGTTATAAGCCAATCAAACAATAGCTTTCAACATCATCTGTTCTGATTGGCTTCTCATGTATACTCCTATGAAAAATCCGGCAAAACAAACCATCAACAGTGACCGTTGGAGAGGCGGTAGATAAAAACACACCCACATCAATTGCTTACGGCTCACCTTTGAATTGCTAATTCAACTTCCACCATTAGGACCATTCCCAAATCTGCATCTTTGTGTTGGGGAATTTGTGAAATAGTGTTTAATTTCAATCCGGATATACTCTATAATCTTATACAGAGTTTACTTTCCAAAAGCAATAATTCGGCCCTAACCGATGTCTGGGTTCATGAATTATACTTTGGAATAAGACTAGAGATTATCAAAGTTTTCGGCACCCAAAATCTTTGATCCGTGTGTTTATGTGTAGTGTGTATTTTTTGTTTGAATGAATTGCAGGAAATATCATCAATAAAACGGCAGTTTCCAAACAGTTTTCATAAACCGCAGCCAGGGGCTCTGCCCCTTGGACCCCACAAGGGGGCATGACCATTTTGACCCCCACTATTTTGGTTGAGCTCGGTATTCAGTAACTTAGCATGGTATGCACTCCGCATCACCTACCCCGTGTTCACTGATCCGCCAATACACTAAAATATACAACACTTTGCTCATACACACACCACCACCACACAAATCGATTGGACAATGCCATCAAAAACTAAATTAGTGTTAGATCTTGAAAAATGAAACGAAACCATAGATCAGATAGGAAAATGATTGATGCACATAAAGCTATAGGCCTAAATATAGACCTGAATTTGCACCAAAAAACTAATTTGGAGTTCCCCATCTGTAGGTTTTTTGATCACCTCCATTGATGGTGATTGTGACAAGGTGATGGTTGTACTAATATGTAGATATGATAATAGAGGTTTTCGGTGGCAAGGAAAATGGTGGCTAGGGAATGGCATATCTGATTAGGGAGTACGTATTATTAATACGTATATACGAGAAAATCATATTGGTAAATGATTAAAACAATAATGATATAATTCAATTAAAAAGCTTATAAATATTATATATTGAAAAGGGTATTTAGTCAATGTAAAGTGATGAGGGACTATTTGTAAGAAAAAGGTAAGTTTAGTGGACTGAAAACATGAAAATAAAATAAAATAAAAGTTCATGGGTAAAATTCGTAATCTACCCTCTATGTTACTATAAGAAATAAATAAATTAAGAAAATAATTATAAATAAAGGTCCACTAAGCCACTAGAAGATGAGAATTATGATCAAAAGATATTTGGCCTATACCATATTGTGCGATTGATAATATTGAATTGATCGATCAGACTCTAAAGTGGTGCCCGGCGGTTGTTAAAATGGAACCACATAAATTGACCCCCTCACATCTATGAATCATTTTCAACCTATTTATCCAACCACTTAGCTAAATATGTTATTTTTTTTCTTACATTTTTATATCCCAAAAAGGAAAGTTTTTCTACTTTGATTAATACATTTGTTTATAAACTCTAATGCAAAACATTTCTAATAGGTGATGAATAAGTGAATACTCAATTATTATTATTATTATTATTATTATTATTATTATTATTTATTTATTTAAGAAAAAAGTTTTTACAAGAAATTAAAGGGGAGCCGAGATACTATCTGGGACCCAACCCCCTTGGCTATGACAAAACTAATCCTATTAAAAATATGAAAGAAAGCCCATGCGCCAATATCTTATGTCAAGGAAAACTTCCGAATACATTTCAGTAAGTCAATCGCGTCTTTCTCTAGTTCCCCTAGGGACGAGAACGAGAAAGGAATAAAACCATTTCCAAGATCTGCACACTTAGCACCATATTTGACACGTTTACGTTGTGCCGCATCAATAACCGCACGGCCAGGTGTAAAATCAACCATCCCTGACTGTGTCAAAGGTGATGAACCCGTCAAGTCAACACAGACATCAAGTCCTCGGTTCCAGGAATAAAGTAACATATCGGCCGGACGCAAGGATTTGTCCCGTTCATCACACATACCAACGTCGACTTCCTTTCCAGCCGAGATACCAGAACGACGACAAATATCGACAAGGGTATCACACACTAGATTATGTCGGTGTTTAATACCAACCAACCCAGTGCAAGACACAGCATGATCCATGAAAAAATCTCTGGCAAAAACTCTAGAACAAGCAGAACAAGGTGAAGAATCACGAAACAAAGGAACTCCTAAATGGTAACACAGAACACACCGATAAGTTTTACTGTTCATAGTCTGAGCCAACCCAGAAATAGGGACTGCCATGAGCCAATCAGAAGCATGATCCTCTCGAGAGGATTTCCACAAAGCCAACTGCCGAGGAGATAACGAAAACGAGGTTTTAAGATCTTTAGCAATCTTAGTGAAGTATACATCTGCCAATTTCTTCATGAGTTTGGGGGCAACGAACTCACTAGGATTACTTAAAAGGTCAACCTCAACAACACTGTGAAAAGCATCCAAGGCATTATTAAAATCAGCCCCTGAACTTATAACACCCTTCATTTTGTAACCATTATAATAATAA
Organism: Pseudognaphalium luteoalbum; assembly: GCA_963422505.1. Taxonomy (NCBI): domain Eukaryota; kingdom Viridiplantae; phylum Streptophyta; class Magnoliopsida; order Asterales; family Asteraceae; genus Pseudognaphalium; species Pseudognaphalium luteoalbum. The sequence continues at coordinate 62,082,746 of OY730192.1, read as the reverse complement.
TTTTAGACTCGGAAGCGTAGAATTTAAAATATGTTATTATATATTACATCAAAATGTGTATAAACTTTTTTTTACAAACCTGATACACCATATTTTTAATATTCTTAAAATCAAAGCACTACAAACGAGATGTTATAGAAATCCGAACACCACTGATTTAATCAAATCAGATATCAGAGTACACGCTTGTTCTTCAAACATTCCATCCAGGTCAACAACTTCTTGCTCAATCAATTATTTAATCATAATCTGCAAGAAGGAGTAATGTGGAGGATTAGCTCAGCGCTAAGTGAATAAATCAACAAACATCAGACTGACTTAGCATAACAAACTTGTGTACAACAAATAATTATATGCACACAACTCAACTGTTCACAACTTATCACATTTCAATCAACTAGCGTCATAGAGGACCAGTGGTTCTTGAGTAACTTCCTCAAAGAACACTTTAAAATCAACTGCAGGCCCATACAGAGGTTTAACCCACTACTTGGTGCTATTAACTCATACAACACAGGCTACGACAATAATACTTGTACTAAGACCCTGTGTTATCCAACCAATAGCAAACCCAAGCCCAGCCCCATGCTGGCCTCTGAATCAACAATGCCCAAAGGCAATACAACAAGTAATCACATTTTCACATACTTATGAGGGTAACAAGTCAAACTAATAGACTATCCACGGTATTATTACTAATAAACCATAATCATCATGGTAAGTAAAGCAATAGTAATAATACAATTACCCGTTGTAACAAACCTGTTACAACTAAATCAAACTGAGGGTTATCGATCCACTCACCAATACCTCGACCGTCCACTCAGTAGTCTAATATCACTGAGTCCTCTTATAATCTGAGAATAAAACAGAATAACGAGTCAGTAACTTATTTGAAATCAATAACTCATTTCAATAAGAACGAACTTATGTTATAATTATATAACATATTTTAGTACAATTTCCACTACACAATATACCATATCAACATGGTAAATAATAATCGAATGGTAAAGCTTATAACATTTCGTTTCTAATTATACAACTTATCTCAAAATATAACAGAATTTAACATATTACGTTCAAGTTATATTTAGAACCCATAAGTATTTAAACTTAAAACAAAACTGCTAGCAAACAGCCTTTACCCGCCGGGTTAGACAAGTACCCGCCGGGTACAATTGAAATCAGCCGGGTACGAAGCAACAATGCCGGGTGATTTAAGTTTTCGTGGTAACAGAAGTGAAATACGTTTTAAAGCCTAGAGAAGCCTCCGGTTTCCGGTTTACCAGCCGGGTTCTCCCTCAATTCACACTACCCGCCGGGTCGGGTCATTACCCACCGGGTATCAACCAAATATGAACACCCGCCGGGTAAGGTAAGTACCAGTCGGGTACTACCTTCATCCCAGCGACCTGCAATCTGTCCCAAGCTAAGTCCGAGTTTCCAAACCCCAAATCAACAAACTCGGATTTCCAACTTAGTTTACTCTATTCATATGTACTAGCCAACATCAAACAACAACTACTTCCATTTAACATTAATTTCCTACTTCAATCTCAAGTGTATATATCATGAACCCTAAATTTATTTGACTAAAAATTCAAGAATAAATCATATAACTTGAGTTATTAATCTTAATCAGCTTCAAATAATCAGTATGTAACAACAACAATCTTCAGTAACATCACATAGCACTATCAAGCTATAATTTCATATCTTTATCATAACCTTCTTGATTCAATTAAAACCAATTTCAAGTGTAATAAACAAGAACACTTACCAAATCAAAGAAGAGGATAGAATCAAGATGAGGATGATAATAATCTTCTGTTAATAAGTTTGAATCCAAATCACAGAACAATTATCTGCTTTCAATTTCTTACTATGTGTTTTGTTTGTGCATTAGGAAGAGAAGTAAGAAAGTTTAGGGAAGTTAAAGGAATTAAGTCGGCTCCTTACTTAGCTGACTTCAAATATTGGTATAATTTTTTATTCCCCTCTTAGACCTATTGTCTGGAACCTGAAAACCATTTGCGAGTTCAACTATTTTATTCTTCTTACAACTTTATTAATTTAAAACAATTAATAATTTACTAATCACAATAAGTCTGTTGACTCTTTTACCTATTATTTTCAGGTAAACCAAACAATACAATTTCCTAACACATTAAATAATTATTTAAAGTCAGGAAATTTATCAATAAACTACTAAGCCCGAATATAGGGTGTTACAGAACTTACCACACCAGTCTATCGGAGAAGCTTAGTCTGTAACTCGGTAAATTGTAACCGGTACGTGAGGATGCGTACTTAAGCACATCTCCAGTGGAATATACGCCAAGACTATCAAAGGAAAAATGTAAGGTGGCAAGCCTCCATTGCCAGTCCCCAAAACCCGGTACCGAAGCAGTGACGATACGTTCAAGGGTAGAACGTAGAGCCAGGTCAAAAGAGCATTGTACAGGCTCAAAACACGAGGGGGGCAAGTACGCATAGTAAAATAGAGTTTTGAAATACCGGTGCAGGCACGAGTAAGCAACAACTCCAACTGAGGGTCATTAATCTTAGCGACGGCCTCCATGAGCATAATGGTCTTCGCCACACGCTTCATTACAAGGTCGCTACTAAAGGTGAAGTCAACGCTGACAGTGCCCCCTAGTAATTTAACACCATGTGAGGGTCGACCTATGTTGGGAGGAAAGACATCGTCAATCTTGCTTCTAGGATCTTCGGAAGGCCATAAAAGTTCAGTTTTGTCGACATTAAGATATAACCCAAAACGAGTACCTTCATCCATAATCAACTATAATCAACTGTAACACTTAACCTACAACCAAGGTGTCCCCAATAACAGTGCCATCATCCAAATTCCAAGCTTGCATATATAGGGTAAAGGAGTCTCGGATTCTATAAACCAAGGATTGCAACACTAGAGCGAAAAGCAACGGACCAAGGGGATCCCCTTGTTGCACCCCCTGACAAGACCATAAAATGTATTCCACGTAGTATAATCGAGCTGGATTAGAGTAACAGAATTCTACCCAACGAGAAATGGTAGGACACCAGAGACGGACCTCTCGAAGCATAACACTACAATCCATCAGATTAAAGGCATTTTAGAGATCCACTAGAAGCATCGAAAGACCTACCTCACAACCTCGATCCTCAACAAGACGGTTAACAGCGTGTAGTATGGCTATAATCTATTATTATTATTATTATTATTAAATATTAAAAGTCATTTGGTGCGTATATCATTTTCCTTGATTAATCATTAATATTATCGTTTCTAATAAAATACATTAAAATTCCATATCTTTTTGGAGTGGATAGATCAATACAGTAAAGAGTTTACCAAATATGAGTTATTATGTTTTTACTAGAATATTGAGCAGCTATAATGCTAAATGTATATTTAATTTAGTGTATTCAAAAGTTTTAGAAAAGTTGTTTCCATTAGACTACGTAATTTCTTACTAAGCAAAAACATATATAGGAAAAAGATGAATTATAATAACAAAGCTCTTTTAGAATTGTTTTTTCTTTCGCATTGAAATTGCTCTTATGATATATCAACATTTTAATAAATTATTTTAAATGATAAACAAGGTTTTGTTAATTATTAGGAATGTAAAAATTTTTGGAGGTTATATATAGTATATATTTTCCGATTTGGAACAACCGTAATTATTAAAGAAAATTATAGGATATATAATAGTGTGGTAAGATATAATCTTGGTAGTGGTCGACTAGTGGAAGAAGAAGATAAAATTATGATCATTTGTTTAGAGTGACATTTAAATAATAGAGCATGTGATCAAATTTTTAAACAATGTAAATAAACCACATGCATCTATGTCTTATTTATTTAATTACTCTTCGTTGAAATTAATCTCCATAAAACACGAATTTGTTGAAATTTTCCTTTTGTTTTACATCGTTCATATATACTATCGATAGTTTTAAGTTTATTTGTTTACGTTTAATATTCTTATACCGTTAGATATGATGGGCTCCGAAATATTGACGTGTGAACACGTTTTGTTGTCAATCAGTTGCAAACCGATGATATTTGACAGGAAGACTTATAATGTGAAGCAACCCGCATCCTTAATTGGCGGTCGATTAAACAAATTCTTATTAATTAGTACTAGCTAATTTTTGATTAAAGTATAAGCACAAGCCTATTGTTAGGTAAATTTTAAACAAATAAGATAAGATTGTCTATCTATGATATCATGGTAATATGGTTTCCGATATCTACACTATATATGTATTTTTTACATTATTTTAATGTCAAAAAGAAATAAAGAGTTCTCTAATATCAACACTAAATCATTACAATATTTTAATACAACATTATATCCTTGTTAGAATGTAGTGATACACTAAACACTATTCATCTATATACAACTATATAATGAGTTTGACTCAAAGTCTTAAAGGAGAAATAGTAAATGACTATTTTATCTTTTAGTTCTTTAATACGTATATACATATTTTGATCAAAATGCAATAAGTAACACTTAAACCAATACAATTAATTTTTAAATTAAATGCTTTATAAAGAAAATTCAAGAATTAAATTATTGTTTTATAACATATGTAATAAAAATTTTCGCTGTGATTGCATTTGTTTATATATATGAAGCGGGTTCAATAAATAATGATGAATAATTGATGAACTAATAGGAATCCTCCATTTCAATTAAGTGAGATATAATTGTCATTTTACTTAAAATCCCACTTACACCAACATTTGTGAAATTATAATATTTCAAAAACGGGTAATCAAAAACTTATAAAAATCGCATCATTAAATTCAGTGTCATTTTCTCTTCGATTTAAGATATCAAATGATATACTTTCGACGAACTTATTATTTTTTTCATTTTGTTGTCTGCACACAACAAAATCTCATGTGATTTAAAATTGAATTATAATTTTGCGTATGATTAGTGATAAATTTTATTTCACATGTGATGCAAGTAATATTTTAGTTGTGAGATAATTTACAATATTTATATTTATTATTAGATATTTAAATTTTATGTTGATAATAATAATCGGGATTTGAGATTTACGTAAAATCTCCTATCAGAAAAATTCTCAATTCTCCCTTTGGTGCTTCTACTCTTGCATAAAGTTCTTGCTTCAACAATTCTAAAGTCAGAGAAGGTTTTTCACTAATGAATCGATAATCAAACTCATTCCATACACTATCTTTTACTCTATCAAAGCGGCGGATTTGTAAATTTTCATAGGGCCTCTAGGAATTCCTTCTAGGGCCTGTTGAATTGTTTTTATGAATTCAATGCTATAATCACATGTGATTATTGCTTTAAATCATATGTGATTATAACTTAGATTTTTTTCTATATTATGTAGTTGTCAAATAATTTCGTTTACATGTGATTATAACTAATACTTTGTAGTTTGCAACTTTGCATGTAATAAATATAACATCACATAGTGATTAAATACCATAAAATGATCACTTGTGATTTAAGCTATAATTGAATGTGATTAAACACTAAGCAATATTAGTTTTAAGGACATGTGATTATTGTTCCGTGTAATAATCATATATGATTATAAATTAATTTTTTATCTTGAGTTTTTATACGATAACATGTGATTTGAAGTTCTCATATGTGAAAAACCAGTAACAGGCCTGATCAGAAGCAAAACGATAGTAGTTATGATCACATATAATTTTATTTGTAAACATGTATGATTATGTGGTTGTGTGTTTGAAACTTACATATATCATTACAAATAACTATAACAACACATGATTCCAAAGATATTAATAATATAATACACATGATCACATGTGATTTATTAGTTGTGCTATTTAAATTTGGCGAATTTTCTTCTTCATTTTGGGGTAATAAAACTGTACAAAATAAAATCACATGTAATCCTGATTTCAATAATACTTAGTGACATAGTATTCTATTTCAGATAATACAACTTCTTATTTGTTGACATATATATAAAACACGATATAGTATGTTGGTTATACTTTCGAATTAAAATCTACATACGATCACAACTATTATCTATATTGACATGTGATTAACGCTTAAGTCATTTATCACATGTGATTTTAGCTTGAATTTAAAAGGTTAAATAGTTGTTTACATCATCAAATAACATTACTCGTTTAAATTAAGGGAAATTAAAAAAAATACCCTTTTTTGGACGAGTATATATCGATTTGCCCCCCCGGAAAAAAAATTGATGAAATGCCTCCAGAAATCGCAAAAGCAAATTTGCTTTTGCGATCAGCGTCTTGCCATTTGCGACCCCGAGCACCAAATCGAGTCGTTGTCAGTGTAGGCCGCAAAAGCAAATCGCAAAAAAACATTTGCCATTTGCGATTTGTGAATGGCTTAACATTTTTGCGACCTCGTGTATTTTGCTCGTGTCTCCGTTGGTCGCAAAAAATTTTGGTCGTGTCTGCCTTGGTCGCAAAAAGCAAATTAGTTTTTGCTTTTTGCGATTTGCCTTTTGCCACCGCCCAAAATAATTTGAAATACCCGACACATTCACCCCCAACCCCCTTTTGATCGTTGCTTTTGCGATTTACGACCCAACCTAGCAGTTCCATCTTACAACGATCGTAAACCGCAAGCTTTGCGATTTACGATCGGTCGCACCACCACCACCATCTTCCCGACCATCTTCATCTTCCCGTGACTTGCACCACCACCGTGACTTACCATCGTGACTTGCACCACCACCGTGAGTTGCACCACCACCACCATCTTCCCGATGCTCGTCGCACCACCACCACCCTACCACCGTCCGTGACCTTCACTACCACCACACCACCGCCACAGTTTGTTCGGCCACGGGTTTCACCCCCTAGTGGTGTTCGGCCACGGGTTTCACCACCACCACGACTATCGTCTTCGGGTTTGCATCAATAAATGATGGAATCATCTCAGGTATTATGTTGTTTTTGATTGATATTTGATAAAGGTATCGCGTTTTTTTGAATTTAGTAGGTTTAAACCCGAATTTTCATTGTGGCATTTCGTCGAACACTTGGTATGCAACATATATTTTCGATATTTCATGAATTTTATTGTTGCATTTCGTATAAGCAATGTTTGTGTGTTAGAAAACATAGCTAGGTAGGTTAATACATGAATGTTTGCGTTTGATATAGGTTAATACATGAATTTTGGTGTTTGATGATACATATGCTTGATGATACATACATTGTGTTTGATGATGATACATACATTGATGATACATATGTTTAGAATGATATAATTAGAATATGTATAATTAGAATATGTATAACTATAATATGTATAATTATATAATACATACATTGATGATATAATTATAATATGTATAATTATATAATATGTATAATTATATTTGTGTGATTGAAGTTTAAGTATAATATGTATAATTATATTTGTGTGATTACATTAATGGGTTTGGCAAAACATGTTTACATTGATAAGGTAGATGATTGACATGTGATATTACGTAAAAGGTTACATCAAAATATAATAGCGTATTGACTGCTATTGCATGTACAAAATTATTTGTGTTAGTAGATTATAATATGTATAATTATAGTTGCTAGAGTTATAGCTCAATTGTTTGTTATTTATCGTTTTTATTAACGACACTTGTTTTGCTTGATTGATCAATGTGCAGGACATTTTTAATGGAAGGTTGACTTTGAAAAGTCAACTCACTGTTACTGGGCATATCAAGTTGCAATTATCTAGCGACCAAGAAAAGATATTTAGAGAGCATTGTTTTGGCCATTGGTTGGATGTGAAGGCTCCGGAAAATGACCCTGGTTTTGTGCATCATATTCTGCAGTTTCGACGAAAGGGGCATCCAGGGTTAAAGCACCCTCGGGCGGAGGCGGGTGAGTTATGGTTTAGGGTGGCGGATACGGATGATCATTTTATACGATTCGGACGCAGGGAGTTTTGTCTGGTGACAGGGTTACGGTTCGGGCCCAATGAAAACATATCGGATCATATGCCCAAGGAGGTTCGACGGACCACACCGGCATTTAGAGCGCGTTTGTTCCCGGAAATTTTGAAACGCAGCGTACGTGTGTCAGATCTTTCTAATAAGTTTCTTGATAAAGGTTTGTTTAGTGGGCCGAGGAAATTGAGCGATGAGGATTGTGTGCGCGTGTGTATGCTTATGTTGATATATAAAGGGTTTTTAGGAAAACAGGGTGTGCATAACATTGAGGATGACCATATGCATATAGTTGAGGATTTTGATGTTTTTGACCGGTACCCTTGGGGTAATATTATTTGGGCGAGAACTTATGAGCAGCTGGATAAGGGTTTGGAGACTCGGCTGACTCAAGACGGGATGCAGTACACGTTGAGTGGTTTTGGCTGGGCGTGTAAGGTAGCAGCATCTTAATTACTAATCTTAGATTTATTTCATACTATTGTTTATTTAATCTATAATATAGTAAAGCATTTAAATGCTTGATTGTCGTTTGCTTATTGTCTACAAGGTTTGGATTTGGGAAGCTTTTCATCGTCAGGTAGAGACAATTGCTACTAGGCCTAAGCGAGATCAAATACCACGTGGGATCTACTGGGAGCGAAAAAGGAAGGTTATCGAATTTAAAGAATTCGGTCAGTTTTTGCGTATTGCGGTAAGCGATTTTATGTTCATGTGTATGTTTATGTGTACCTGTCTGTGGACATAAATATAGTGCTTTGCATTGGTTGATGTTGATGAATTGTTGGTGATTTGATAAGCTAAATTATTAGCTGGTATATCCGTTTTACAAAAAGGACATTTCCAATTTTTTTTGAAAATTATTAGCTGGTATATCCGTTTTAAAAATGATCTATATGTATAAGTAAACGGACATATAAATTTTTATTTACATGTATGTGTATGTTGATTTAGTGTATATGTATATATATATATATATGTATATATATATACATATATATATATATATAGTTTGATGAAAAATTGATTTAGTTTTTAGAAAAGTAGTTTGATGAAAAATTGATGACTCGTTTTATGCAGAAGGATTCCACACTAGAGCACCTTCCGAAAATAACTTTGAAGCCGAATAAATATGAGAAGAAGTGACAATGGTTGATTGATAGTTGGAAGTACTTTGACGAGCAGCAAGTTGCTGAGAGGCCATTGAAGAAGGCACGGAAGAGTCAAGTGGGGGATGGCGAGCCATCAGATCCCACTCCATCTGATGATGCTGGCACATTTGGTGATGCTCCCGGTACAGATGTGCATCAGACCTATCCGTCGACGTCTGAGGCAGAGTGGCGCTCCTTACGCGAAAGGGTGGATGCTCAGGCTACGCTTATTGAAACCCTGGTTCAGCGGGTTGATGCGCAAGACAAGCGGGCCGATGAGCAACATGTGATTATACAAAAGTTGTTGAAGCAAGTTGGGATGAATGAGACGAATGAGGTATTTATTGTTAGTTTACAATTATGATACTGTATGTGAAGTTATCGTACAGATGTTTCTAACGCTTGCTTTTTTGACTTTTCAGTTTGACGGTGTTGACCAGGCTGGTTTCCATGATGGTTATGTTTCTGACACGCCACTCACCACTGCTAGGAAGCTCTCGGGGCCCTTTATGTTGCGTCGCAGTATGAGAGAACGCCGACGTGGGCCAGCCGTACTCTCACCGTATCTTACACCCACGTATTTTAAAAGGTGTGTGTATTTAATTTTTAATATTTGTATGTAAATGTATATATATATATATGTATCTTTCACCTGACATTTTTTAAAATGTTTGCCTCTAGACCTGTGCAGGTGTATGATGAACCACCTATTGACTTGGGAGACGATCATGATACGTTTGGTCATGTGGAGCCGGTGGTTGATCCGGTGGTGGAGCGGGTTGTGGAGCCGGCGGTGGAGCGGGTGGGGGAGGCGATGGTGGAGCCGGCGGTGGAGCCGGTGGTTGAGCCGGCGGTTGAGCCGGTTGTTGAGCCGGTGGTGCAGCCGGCGATTGAGCCGGCGGTTGATCCGGTGGTGGAGCCGGTGGTGGAGCCGGTGGTTGAGCCGGCGGTTGAGCCGGTTGTTGAGCCGGTTGTGGATCGGGTTGTGGAGGAAGTTGTGTCCGTTAAGCGCGACAAAATGGTGAAGCATAGGGCAAGGAGGAATGCGGATGAGGATGAGGATGAGGTACCCGAGGAGACATTTATGGACATGGTCTCGATATGTGTGGACGAGACAGGTTATTTGACGACTCCACCCCCTGCTCCACCGGGGACTATCCACGGTCCAGATACTGTTCGGGATTTATATACGTCTGGTGGCACTGTGCGGTGTATGTTTGTTCGACAAGGCATGACGTCTATGTGTCTCGACAAAGAATTTTGGGGGCGGTTGTATGGAACCATCGACGAAGGATACTTGGATAACACTGTAAGTTGATATATTTTTCTTATATTTGATAACGTTATATTAATACAAGTTCAAAACTATATTGTATTCGATAATTTGTTCTATTATATTTTTCTTTTTAGCATATTGACGGTTGGGCGAGGCTACTATTGTGGTGGAGATACAGGACCTACACACGCCCAACGCAGCTGGATAAGCGGTTGAGCTGGACGATTATGCATGTAGGTTTTATCGGGCTTATACAGTGTTTTGCAAACTATAGGGAGGACATGAAGCAGAAGAAAATGAAAAATTATAAGTTCTTGAAGGGATTTGCAGACGGGACTCGTGTACCGTTTCCTCCGTGGTGGGCGATTGATTTGGTAAGTAATGTTTGCTTTTAAGTTTCCGTTATGTCTCTTGAATGAGTAATATTGTTGAAAGTTTGATGACTTGAAAAGCTAAAAATTTTAGCTGGTTTGTCCGTTTTATAGGAAGGACATTTCCAAATTTATTTGAAATTATATTTTGTCGTTTCCAGTCATATATCTAATTTTGATGGTAAGTAAAATGTATACATGTATATCTATATGTATATATATAAATCAGTGTTGGTAAAAAAAGCAAGTTAATATGTACATTTGACTAATACTTTTTTAACATTTACAGATACTATTTCCGGTCCTAGTTCCGAACAAAAGCCACTGGATATTGATTGTGTTGGATCTTCGAGATTGGGCTGTGATTGGATACGATAGCATGATGGGTCACTGCACGGATGACGAGCGTTATCGTATTGTTGAAGAATTGGCTCGTAACATAGTTAGATTTTTGGACGCCATTGAGTATTGGAGGCATGCACATAGGAAAAGGGAACTACAAGATTCGACGGAGTTTATATTAGACATGTTAGATGATGTGCCTCAGCAGGTTGGGGATTTAGGGGATTGTGGAGTATGGGTCTGTAGAAATATGGAGACGCATGTCAACAGACAAGAGAGGATGGTTAGTGGAGATAGACAGTGGTTCGCTCGGGAATATAGGAAGCGGATGATGGATACATTCTTCAGGGCACGATATGATTGGGAGCCTCCCCACCCACCACCACCTCCACCAGCATGATTGAGTTTTTCTGTGTCGGTCTTGTGTTGATACGATGGTTTATGTAGTATATTGGATACTTTGTTTATGATAAAATGTTTCGACATGTTCGTAAATGTTTAAATGTTTCGTACAAAATGGCCTTACTAGATAGATAGATAGATAGGAAGGAAGGAAAAAAAGAAAGAAAGTAAAAAAAAAAGAAAAAAAGAAAAAAAAATGGTTTAAAGATGAAAAACGCGATCCAGAGACAACCTCAGGATCGCGTTCCATAATGTTTTTTGTGCTGAACGTTTGAAAGCTGAGAAACGCGATCCGGACAAACCTTTGGGATCGCGTTCATAAGTGAAATTCGTCAACAGAATACTTTGCCAAGCATAAACGCGATCCGGGTATGGTCACGCCGGATCGCGTTACACAGACTATTTGGTTGAATGGCCGATTTCCACTGAAAAACGCGATCCGGCATATGTTTGTGGATCGCGTTCCATATTTTTGGACCGGCTACTGGGTTGAATAAACACAGGCAGAGGGAAACAAAACACACACATTTTTCTTTTGTTGCTTACACCCTAACACATAAAAAACCCTAAACACCAAAATCAAACATCGCTAGGATATCTTTAAGTTTTCTTCACTACTCACTAATGGCTAACTTCCTTAAGGTATTATCATCCACCAATTTTTGTGTTTACTACATACATTTTGGGGGTTCTCCAGCAATTCGGATTTAGGAGAATTTTAGTGTGGGGATGTTATGATTACTTGTTTTTCTTCATTTTCATGCTACATTGTTGTTTCTAACTTGTGTACTCCATTATTTTGTGTTTACATTGCTAGATTGTGATGTATCCAAATTAGGGTTTATGCTAGTTAGTGGGTAATCCGAATTGGGGGAATAATTGTTGGTATTTGGTGTTTGTTTGCATGAACCTTTACATATTATGTGTTGTAATGCTCATTTGTTGATTAATTTAAATTGGTGAGTAGATTGTGAACTAGGGTTTATGATATTTGGGGAAGAAGATGAAGTTGACTTTTTGGGTCAACGTTTGACTTTGTTTTCATTGACTTCTGATTGAAATGCATTACTTGTTATTATTGTGTGATTATTATGCAATTTTCAAGCATATGTTTGATAGTAGAGTTATGAAACTTGTGAATTTGGTTTAGTTGTGAATTTGGCTTATTAGGAGATATAGTTTAGACATTACTCGCTCATTTTGTGCTAACGCTAACATTCCTGGAAACATATTTCGTGTTGTGTGTTTGATGTTTCAGAGAGGTCGCAGTAACGACAAAGAATAAGGGTCTAGTTCTAAAGGAAAAGCACAAACTTTATCGCTAGGATATCTTTTGGATCCGGAGAGATTACACCTATATTTGTAGTTTACAAAGAAAAATTATGGAGGGAAGTATGCGATGTACACTGAAAATTTGTTGGCCTTAAGAGGTAAAGATATTGTACATCCGAGAGTAATCAATTGGCAGCCAATGGAAGAAGCGGGGCTGGCAACATCATTGCGACACACCCTTACTCAATCGGTTAAATGTCGATGGTCAGGTAACACTTATGATGTGCAAGATTGGGAAAGATTGTTTGCTATTAAAGAGCCGATTTATGCAGAGTTGTGTTTAGAGTTCTTCTCAACGGTGGAAATACATAGGATAAAATCTGTGAGAAATCCATTGTTGTCATTCCGACTAGGGGGTGAAGATCGGGAAATGAGTTTGATGGATGTTGCTGAGTGTTTGGATATATATGATGCTGATGTGCTTGAAGCACCCTATTTTGAAGATTACATTTTTAGGGGAGAATGGTTGGATGAATCCGCGATACCCTTGGAAACTATGTGGCGTGAATTAAGTGACGCCCCATACGATTCATCGGGGAACAACGCTTCAAGCAATCTCCGAAACATGGAGCATCGCTTAATCCAAAAATTTATTGCTCATTCTATTGCTTGTAGAGGGAAAAACACAGAGAAGGTAACAGCTCCAGATATGTGGTACTTAACCAGAATCAACAAAAGAATTCGGGTTTCTATACCATATTGTGTGGCGGAATTCCTGGCGACTTATGGGAAGGGAAGAAAGGATTCCTCTAAGCTTGCTGGCGGCCATTATGTAACTTTAATTGCTAACCACTTTGATGTGCGATTGAAGGCGAAAAAGAACCCTTTGACTATAGTGGAAGACAATTCGTTGCCTTTATCCATTGAGATGTTCTCAGCCGCCAGGGCAGTTTCGCAAGAAAGGAAAAAGTTCATCCCTTGGAGACCGACAAAGAAAAGTCTTCGTGATGGTACATCGTCACAACCACCACCGCAGCAAGAAAGACAACGAGATGTTTTTGATGAAGAAATGGAAGATGTTCCACATGAGGGTGCGGGATCACAATGTCCGGATACACCTGCTTGGTTCCAAGGCTTTGTTAATCGGTTTGATAACTTTCAGATTCAAGAAGAGAATTTTCGGGAGGAATCTAGATATGAATGGGGTGTGCAGTGATATTTCAATGATTGGCAAAGGCATAACACGTAGCGCATCTACTCTGATGAGGAAGATGTTGTGCCCACCCCTTACTACCAATTCCCACGGTGGGGTGCGCCAGGAGCTGTTAACCCCGTTCCTGATTATGACCGGCAAGCTGCACTTGAGGCGCTCGAGAGGCACCAACGCGGAGAAGTTCAAGAGCATACTCAGCATGGGTCATCGGGACATTGGCTATTTGGGGATTAATTTCCATTGGATTATGTTATGTTATCTTTGAACATTTATTTTCCGTTTTGAACTATTTTCCTCTTTACGGTCGTTTAAGACTTTGTATGTTGATATCTAGGATTTTGGCATAAACTTCTACATGAGTGGCATCTAGTTAGTATAATTTGGATTTCCAGGTTAACGAGTTGAAGTTTGAAAGATTGGTGATAATTTGATGATTGATTTGGAGCTGAAAAGTCAAAGTCGTTGCTGGAGCCAAAAACTCAACTAGCAACGCGATCCAGACAGAGACCCAGGATCGCGTTGCATAGTGTAAATCAATGTCAGATTTTCCAAAGCATAGCAACACGATCCAGACTCTTTTGCTGGATCGCGTTTCAATGTGCAATTCCGTTATAGAAACTTCCCAAGGCAAGTAACGTGATCCGTCTCAACTATCCAGGATCGCGTTCATTTTTTCGTTGTTCCTTATCCATTGTGGATAACGTTTTGGATAGGGATACATGACATTTCAGTAGATTTTTCCGTTGTTCCTTATCCATTGTGGATAACTTTTTGGATAACTGTACCTTTATTACATTTTTTCTTTAAATACGTAATAAAGATTCAGTTTTTTTCACAACGTAACTACTCAAAATATTATCCATTCGTCCTTGGAACAACATTTAGCCGGACGTTCCAAAAACATATAAGGTACAACTTTTGATCCATCATTTTTTAATTTACTTTGACTATGGAGAAGTTCAAAATTTATATTTGTTATGGAGGCCGTTTTGAATACATTAACAACATGCCGATGTATTTGCCAATAGAATGTACTAGGGTGCCATTGAAACTTCCGGTGGCACCGGAAAAACCAATGACCGCCAAAGTTTTGTTGAAAAATATTTTAAAGAAACTAGGTCTACCTCTTGATACACGAGTATGTCTAAAATACAAGGTAGATCAGTATGTCATTGATATAAATGATGATGCTGATGATTTTGGAGATTTTTTGTGTCATGCAATAAACAGCACTCCGATAGAAGTTTACATAGTTGATATTGTCCAAAAAGTATCGGGTCAGGGTAGCAATCAACCTAGCAGTAGTAGTTCCGGTTTTCAACAACAATTTCAACAACTACACACCAATGAATACAATCAACAACACCAATATCAGTCAAAATTTCAAAATTTCCCATATCCTTTTCAACCACAATATCAATTTCATTATCATGCTGCTCCTCACAACACATCAGATCACGCATATCCAACACATCATACCCAACACACATCTTTTAAGGTAGATGAAGAACCCCAACATGCTTCTAAATATCATCAGGATGTGCAATATGAGCACACTAACTCAGAATACTATGTGGAGGAGCCGGATACACATCCTAATGATTTTGATCATTATGATGAAGAAAATGTCAATCCACCTAAGAATCCTGACCATCCATTTTCTAATCACATTGTTAGTGATGATGAGGATGATGATGACGATGAGCCTGATCCAAGAGATACCTACGACATACCAATACCTCAAAAACCAGCAGAAAAGGATATATTCTGGAATATGCCTTCGCCACTAGGAAAGGAAGAAGAAGAAGTTAAACAACGACCAGTTACCATGTATGAGGCATCTTGTCGGATTCGAGAGGGCCAAACATTTGAAACTAAAGATGAATTTCTTCTTCAGTTGCATACTAAGTGCCTCGAAGAAGGTTTCCAGGTTAAGCTGAAGAAGTCAGACAAGAAAAGGTACACAGCAAAATGTATATTGCCTAACTGTGATTGGAAGATAAGTACAGCGTGCATCCAAGATTGTAATAACTTCCAGGTTAGGAAGTTACGTGATGTTCACACTTGTTCTCGTACTCAAATCTTGGCCAATAGTCGTTCTGCGAGCAAGAAAGTGCTTGGTAACATCTTAAAAGAGGCTATGAGTTTGGAAGGACGTGTATACAGAGGCAAGGAAATCAAACTTGATATGACGGAACGCTTTAAAATCAGCCTTACATACAACCAAGCATGGAGGGCAAAATGTTATGCTATAGAGTTGTTGCGAGGTACTCCAGCTGAATCGTTTACGAAACTTCCTATTTACCTCCACAACCTAAAGCTACATAACCCGGGGAGCATTACAAATCTCCGTACAGACGAAGAGAACAAATTTGTAATGTGCTACATGTCAATTGGTGCAGCTGTAAGTTATGATTGTTGGTTTACATCTTATGTTCGTATACGTATATTTATATATATATATTATATAATTTTTATTACGCCCTTGTAGATACGTTCTTTTGTCAACCATACACGCCCAATTATCATCGTTGATGGCGCCCATTTGAAGGGGGGTTACTTGGGTACCAACTTGATTGCCGTCGCGATGGACGCAAATAACGGCATCTTGCCGCTAGCCTATGGAATTGGGGCGGGAGAGACGTCCGACGTTTGGACATGGTTCTTAGGGAACTTACGTGACGCCATAGAATCTGCTGGTGGGATTGACAACCTGACATTCATCTCTGATAGGGCTCCATCTATTGCATCCGGCATCTCTGCTGTGTTTCCAGATGCATTTCACGCCCTGTGTTGTCATCATATTTTGGGAAACTTGAAAAGTAAATCTTCAAAAGTCAAGCACTTTGAATGGCATTACTGGAAAATGTGTAAGGCGTACCGTCAGTCAGATTTCGATCACCATTATGGTGCCATTGCCAGGCACTTACCAGCTTCAGCTAAGGTTCTTACGGACGTGGGGAAACAAAGATGGTCAAGGCATCATTCAACAAAGACACGATATGCTTATCTCACAACTAACAGTGCGGAGTCCATTAACGCCATGACCAAGCATGCAAGAAAACTCCCAGTCACAATGCTTTTGGAGTTTTTTAGATCTTCAATACAACAATGGTATTTCAATCATCGAAACACTGCCGCGGGTGTTACAACACCTGTGACACCATATGCGGAGCACAAAATCGGTAAAAGGGTTGGCAAGTCGCTACGCTGGAAGGTCAAGCCATCGACAAATATCATATGTGAGGTGCTTGATGGGAACAAGAATGAGACAGTTAACTTGGAAGCAAGAACATGCACTTGCATGCAATGGCAATTGTCTGGTTTACCTTGCGGACACGTATCGGCAGTGAGCCGCTACTTTAAAATAGACAGCGTGACATTCTATGCAGAGAGGTATTTCACCACAGAAACATATCGAGCAGCCTACAGTGAGGCTATAAATCCTTTGCCTCATCCTTCAGAATGGGCCGATCCAGGTAATCTACAAATTTGCTTACCGCCGATACTTGTGAAGCGGCAATCTGGTCGTCCACCTGGGCGTGCACGTATTCCTTCTAAAGGAGAGGAGAAAGGAAAATACACAAAACAATGTAGTCGTTGCAAGGAACACGGACATAGTCGAATTACTTGTATGGCTCCTTACGATAGAACAGATGAGCAAAGCCAAACAACAACCACAACAAGATCCAACTCACGGTCCAAATCAAAATCCAAGTCAAGATCGCGAAAGGTAAATTCGTACTGTATGAGTATAAAAACTAAAATATTACATTGTATTATTAATATAAAGGTTAAATTTTTCCTTGCAGCAACCGTCCACAAAATCTACAAATACCCATTTCGAGGACGAAGCAGCAACGCCGTCACAACCGACTCAGAGTTATCCAAGTGTTCATTTGAGTCACCCTTAAGTTTGTTAGACCTATGTGATGTACTACTTTGCAATGCTATTCCTGTTTTTTACTAGGGACTTTTAATTATCATGGTTAATTTAGGTCAATAAGTTTATAATATGTTCACTTTTACTTGTCAACACAATGGTAAAACATCAAGTTACAAATAACAAGTAAATGGATACTAAATAAACAACATAACGATTAACAAATTACATAATTTGGCAACCATCCGATTGATTGAAACATACATACGAATTGCAAGATTTAACAAATTACATAATTTTACCACAATACTCGTTCCACTCAAACCACATTTTTGCAATGGACTCTTTGCTAAAGCCTGTGGTGTGATCTTCGTCTTCAAGGAAATCGGCAGGAATCAATCGGTTAGTATAAACCTTCCTTAACTGCCTATGTCGAAAAGCATGAGCTAATATATTAGGCCGTGCTTTTCGACCTAGGCAGCTAAGGAAGGTTTATGCTTACCGATTGATTCCTGCCGATTCCCCCGAAGACGAAGATCACACCACATGCTTTACGAAGGAGTTAAATGTTTAACATAATACATAACCCAAATCTTATATAGCTAAATGTTAACATAATACTAACATGATCCTAAGAAGTATGTGGTGTGATCTTCGTCTTCAAGGAAATCGGCAGGAATCAATCGGTTAGTATAAACCTTCCTTAACTGCCTATGTCGAAAAGCACGAGCTAATATATTAGGCCGTGCTTTTCGACCTAGGCAGCTAAGGAAGGTTTATGCTTACCGATTGATTCCTGCCGATTCCCCCGAAGACGAAGATCACACCACATGCTTTACGAAGGAGTTAAATGTTTAACATAATACATAACCCAAATCTTATATAGCTAAATGTTTAACATAATACTAACATGATCCTAACATAATACATAACCCAAATCACACCACATGCCAATACATTCTTTGTGCGCCCTGAAAATGTTCACCATGACGAAAAGCAATTGAAAACAACTCAGGAACTTCAGCATATAGTTCTTCAGTAAATGATTCTTCATTTGGAGATCGAAATTGCCAAAAGTGACCAGATTGAACTATTTTATAAATTTAATTTTGTATTATATAACAATTGGTGAAAAATTTGACAATGTGTGTCACAATATTTATAAGTGGAAAAGCTTATCCGAAAATCAAAGAAAATCTTATCCATTAATCTTATCTAGATATCTTATCCAACAATTTTAAATCCCGCAAATCACGGAAAAGCTTATCCGAAAATCGTATATCCCGAAAATCACACAAAATCTTATCCAAAAATATAGTTATCGGAAAAGCAAATTTGCTTTTGCGATTTGCCAAGGCTTTCCTCTGGCTTCGTCGATGTGCAGTTGGTCCAAACACATGCCATCGCAAAGTTAAAATTGTGGCCACGACTTAGCCATTTGCAAATCGCAAATCGCAAAAAAAGTTTTGCTTTTGCGATTTGCGAATAGGGGCAGACACGAGCAAGGCATATCGCAAATGGGAGACACGGGTCGCAAAAATGTTAAGCCATTCGCAAATCGCAAATGGCAAATGTTTTTTTGCGATTTGCTTTTGCAGCCTACACTGACAACGACTCGATTTGGTGCTCGGGGTCGCAAATGGCAAGACGCTGATCGCAAAAGCAAATTTGCTTTTGCGATTTCTAGGGGCATTTCGTCAATTTTTTTTTCGGGGGGGCAAATCGATATATACTCGTCCATAAAAGGGTATTTTTTTTAATTTCCCTTAAATTAATCATCTCATTTGTATTTTAATTCATACTAGTTAGTACTCGCAAAATTTACGAAAACGTCAAAAATACTTAAGTAGGCGTATTCACGACCGTAGAATTGTTATTTTTGTTTTGAATTTTATATACTATATATACAATATTTTTTATATATAATAAGATAATGTACATATCAACTGATGAACCTTATACTATACGCTATTATATTTGAATTTTAATGATTATTAAGTTTTAGTTTTGTATGATATGAAAACATGAAATTGTTCATCATGTTGAACATACCGAAACTTTGAATTAATTAATTAAAAAGTTAAATTGTTAGCTTTAAGTTTATAGCTCTTGAATATACTATAGTTTTGGTATTTTGATTTCGTTTTTGTGTTGTGATTCAAATTTGGGTCGTATTTTCAAAAACAATTTTTTTTAGTTTGACAAAAGTTACATACATTGGAATAACCGAAATTCGAATAAATATGAAAAAATCGATGGGGTTTTACTAATTGAGTACCCAGCGGGTATTGGGTACGAATATCTATAACGGGTATAAGTACAGACACACTAAAATCCGCCAGAACCCGACCCGTTGGCATCCAAAATTCAAGCATTGTAAATTATAAATTGATATAAGAATTAAAAACAAGGCGTTTCGACGGGTACAAATATACTAAAACCTACCGGAACCCAGCCTGTTGGCATCCATAATTCAAGCATTGTAAATTAAAAATTGATATAAGAATTAAAAAAAGACGGTGATATAGGTACAAAAACACTAAACCCGCCGGAAGCCGACTCATTAGCATCCATAATACAAAAATCGTAACTTATAAATTTATTAAATAATTCAAAAAAGGCGTTCGTATAAGAATATAAATCATTGGGTGATGGAATGAAGTCATGAGTTTTTTGGAATCAGAATAACTTAGTGGGGTTTTTTCAGAAAAAATATAATAAATAATATTGTAGTAAAAGTTTGAATTACGAAAGAAATAGTAAATAATAAAGTAGTTACTAAATTAAAATTTACATAAAATGTTTGGAAGATTATATACAATTAAGAAAAAAAGAGGATTTATATTGCAAATATTGAAGGGTGTATATTGTAAATATAAAAGGATAGATTAGTCTTTTAATCACATACGAATGGGATTAATGATGTCATTAAATAAATTAAGGATTGTATCTTAATTGTTGATCTTCATCCAATGGCTATCATTCTCTCAAGATTTTTCTTTCAATATATAAAGATAGATTTGATTATATTACAATTCTTACATTATTACATCTATAATCGCTTGATATTAAATACCAAGTTTGATGTTTGTAATCACATACAATTATAGTTTTAATCACATGTAATTATATGTGTAACAATATGTGTTAAACATAGCTATGAGTTTGAAGTTTATATATTTTACATTATGTGTAATCAAGTTTAATCATTATGATTTTAATTATAGTTACATGTTACTGAATAGTCGTGAGTTCCAAATTATTGAAATTGAAGTATAGAAAAATAAAGCACATATATGTCACGCGCCATCTCGGCGGAAGGTTGCGAGGTGCAACGTTCATGAATCACAAACAAGAATTAAAAATAAACGAACTCTATATGAGTCTTTTAATAAACTTCACTCAAAATTTGGTTGTCTCAAAACATTAAAACAACCATTTCTATAACTTTTAACAACATAAATTCCAAATGTTATGAATTAGTTTAGAGTCTAAAATGATAATGTTTATGCAAACATCTCATCCATGGAAATGCAACTCCTAACTTCAAAAAGGCGGGGTGACTCATCAGCATAACTACCAAACATATTAGTTACCTAAGAATAATATGTTAAAACGGGTCAACATAATATTGTTAGTTCATAGGCTTTAGTAGTTGCTAAATAGTACCATGGATCACAAGATATCAAGTTATATTGATATACCACAATATCAAAATGTATTACTATTGTCATAAGCTCATGAATCGAAAACTTGACAAGTAGTTTCCTCGCAAGTGTCATATTCCAAACACTTGTAGTTCTCAAATTATTATGCGTTCGTTTGACTTATAGTCAAGTTGGCGCTACCAACTCGGACGGGGGTGTCAACCCATTAGATCTATTCACAACATTCACGTTTAAGTCCATAATTAACAATTCATGATAGAGCCCCAATAAATGAATTATAGAAACTTATGTAATACATAATGGTTTGTAGGTACTTGTGTCCACAAAAGAAAGAATATGTATTCTCACCCCAAAATATATCAAACCATGTAAAAATTAGGGGTCGTGAGTGTAACACCCTCATATTTCGGGTTGCAAAAGCGGTCAGGTCAGGTGTTACCAAATCAAATATCACAAGCACAAAGGTAAATAATGAACGACTCTAAATGAGACGTTTTGAAAATAGTTATATATTTCCAAAATAAAAGTGTATACAAGTTCCGAGTTCGCAAAATAATTTCAATACATAATTTATGATACAAAAGTTATGCACAGAAAATCCAGATGTTTGAAAACATGCGACTCGAGCTAGCATAATTTTGTAACAATTCTAATCCTGTTGGGCACCTGAGAACTAAAACGAGTCAGCTATAAAGCTGGTGAGTTCATAGGATTGTTAGTTGAAAACATAAAGTATAAACCCTATATGTTTTGAAAAGTAGTTCAAAATCTACGATTTTGATTTATATTGTCATAAAGTTGTAACATCAATGTGTGTACAATAAATGAGGTATCTTATACCTAAATAACCGTGGTGTGTACCTAAGTACATAAAGAAAGAGGCATTCCATACCTAGATACCTATCAGGTATAAGCAAGTCTACTAACGTGAGGCACTACATACCTAAGAACTATCGAGTAGTGTATGACCACGTCATATCGAGGGTGTGACAATCCATGCCTAGACACTTATCAGGTATAGGAAAATCTACCAATGTGAGGCAATACTTGCCTGAGTATGGATTGAGTAAAAGTATGACCACGTCATATGATAACAAGTAATAACTGGTATGCCACCTGGCATAGCGTGTTGCCTCCAACAACATGAATGTGTAGTCCCGCAGAACTATGATTGAGTATTTAGCCAAATACTGAGTTAACGACCTCGCGTGAAAGCTCACCGATCCGTTAACTAATGCGAATCTCGAGTGTAAACTCACCGATCCGTGATTGAGTGTGAACCCCGAGTGTAAGCTCGCCGATCCATCGATTGAGTGTGAACCCCGAGTGTAAGCTCGCAGATCCATCGATTGTATCGCTTTACCGCGATATCGTAATTGTGCCCACTTTACCGTGGCATCATTTTGTGCCCACTTTACTGTGGCATCGTTTTGTGCCTCCTCGGCATCGACCGGTTGCTTCGCAAGCAATGTATAAAATCGAAAGCCGGCAGTACTACGACATGCCCGACTAGTATAAGTAAGAGCCGACAGTAGTACTACGACATGCCCGACTATAGTAATTGTGTTTGTATAAGTGTATGTATACCAATATACATATGTAGATTGTAGGTAGCACCAAGTGCTCGAGATAAAGTATGAGTATGTGAGTATATATATATGTGTATATATAAGTCAAATCAACAAACACGTCCTACCGAGTATTAAGTAACCCATGATGGTGATTTAGTGTATCTAAGCATGTATATACAATACTTAAATATTAGGTCTAGAACGATAAGCCTAGGTATGAATAACTCATCACCTAGTTATTTTGTATTAGTATAAAGAGTCTATACTAACGTATGTTACTAACGTATACTTCTAGCCTCAGCCTAGCAAGTATAATGAGGTCCGTGGTTAATGTTTACTTAAGTACACTCCATCCTATTAATAATGAAATGTAACAGCAGTCTTAGTTCCTTAAAGGAAAACTAATCCAGTAAAAGTCTAGTCGTTGTCCAACGTAGGTGGAACTAACTAGTTCTAATGTATTTGATAGTATTGTCCCGCGTCAATATGGTCAATGCATAATGATAACTTAGTCAAGTTATGTGATGGTTATTGTTTTTCAACAATCTAACAATTGACAATGGCAACCTATCTAGGTTAAGTAATGATATTGTTCTACAACAATATAATGGGTGTAACTCCTAAGTATTACACATTTTGTATTACTTAACAGTAACATAGTTGGGTGAATTATAAAGGTTTTATCATTATAATTCGTAAACACTAGTTGTGCATGCGTTTCACCCCGAAAATAGTAAAATAGTGGAAAGAGTGGGACTATGAACTCACCTGAGGAGTTAGCGATCTTACGATACGCACGTCGTCCGATGGGTAGCCTCCTAGTGTCCTAAACACATGAGGTTATATGAGTACGAGACAAATCAGTTTATCTAAGCGAGTTGTGTAAGGATTCATTTGTCGTTCAAGTTTGAAAACCGTGTACGGGGGTCCGGAGGCAGCGCCCCTGGTAGCGGGGTCCAAGGGGTGGCAACTCCTGGCCGGGTCCAAGGGGCAGAGCCCCTGGCTGGGGTCGAGCTGACATGTCAGTTTGGAAAACTTTTATTTCTATTAGGTTGCTGTAGTGAAAAACGCTCCGAAATTCCATTTCGGAGTAAAATTAGATGGTAAAATTTGAGTCTCGACACTTAGTAAAAAATGTGTGTTTTCTGAGTTTTTAGCGACACTTATAGCGTCACTTAGGGGTTTATGCGACACTCAAGAAGTGCCGCATAAAATGGGAAATTCTGAAGTGTTAGCATCACTTGAGGAAGTGACGCATAAGAGGCGACACTTAAGCAAGTGTCGGGTGCAAGTGTCGGTTCAAGTGTCGGTTGTTGAATTTGCGTCACTTAGGCAGTGACGCAAAAAGAGGGTTTTATGCGACACTTAGGCAAGTGACACATGATTAGGGTTTTTTGCGACACTTAATGCGTCACTTAAGGAAGTGACGCTATACTGGATCTGGCCGTGCGTCACTTACATCTGTTCGATGATTTTCCCCCCAAAATCAAGATCTAACCTATTTTTGGACCAAATCTTGTTGATATAATGTTAATACATAATATATTAAGTATTTTTAATAAGAAATAACAAGAAAAAGTGGGTAATTCCTTACGATTTGAGAGATCGAGGGAGGAGGATGGTGATGATCTTGATGAAGAAGATGAAGATGATGATGGTGGGTTGCTTCTGCTGCTCCGATTTGTTGTTGTTATTGTTGGTTTTTGTTGTTGTTGTTGGTGATTTAGAGAGAAACTGAGAGAGAGATAGATGGATATAGATGTGTGTGTTTTGGTGAGAAAGAAATGAGAAGAAATAAATGAGGAAGGGGGGAGGCCAACCCTCACTTTTAGTGGGGGTTGGTTGTCCCCAATTGTTTTTTCAAAAGCCCGTATTTTTGTACCCGATTAAAATATAAATTTAATATTTTAAATTTATAATTTTTATTTATAGTATTTTATAAATATTTTAAATAAAGATATTTCACTTGAATTACAAAAATGTAATTTGGTTTCTGCGTTTTTTCGATTGTGATTATTAAACAATTATTGTGTATTACATATTTATATATATATATATATATATATATATATATATATATAAAGTTTTTGAATACTTTGTTATGATCGCATATGAAAATACAATTATTTGAAATTTAAATTCGGCGTGAAAATTTTGACTTTTTGATCAGGTGTTACAGTGAGTCTCACCTTAATAATGGTGTGTAAATAAGCAAATATCGGATGAAGCCTTGGTGTAGCTAATTGCGTCCTAAATCACGTAAACATTTAAGTTTAATTATATGGATATGTTTATACAAAACGTTTTCTTATACTTACATTTCCACGTCAAATAATTGTTACGCCTTTACAAGTAGGATCATGTAACAATTGAGCATAAATTTATAGATCTTTATGAAATTAAAAGTATACAATCATCTAACATAAGTCCATATCATGTATTTTAAAATACATCACAAAACTTATTGGTTACAGCAAGTGTATTGTTGGCGCAACAGCTTTGTGTGTACTGTTGGAGGGTCGAATACTTCATGTTATTTAGTGAAACCAATTGGGTTTGAAGCTAATACATAGTAAATCTCAGAAGAAAAATAGGAAGATGTAGGTGGTGAGTTATGAGTGTGGGTGGTGGTTGAAAGATGTAGGAGGTGATATTTATTAATTATTTTTAACATTTTAATTTAATTAGTTTAAAAGAAGAAGAAATTTAATACAATGTATGTTATTTTATTTGTTAAATATGTAGTTAATTTATTTTCATGCAAAGGTATGTGGTGAATTACTAACTAAATGCATGCATATGAAATTAGTCTCTCGTAATTATCATAAAGCTCGTATATTCGATATACTCGTAAAGCTCGTATATTTGATATACTCGTATTTATTATGCAACTTAATTAATAACATGAACGTAAGCAATTAGTTATACGGAATTCATCAACGGATAAACATTTGCTTAACATGTTAATTTGTACAATAAGATGTTTACGTTAAAGCTTCATCTACATATAGACATTCTAACAATAACATGTATAGTTTAATTATGCAAGTATTACGTTCAAGGCTCTATTAACTTAGCGGAATCTGATCCGAAATTTGTCGGGTGTCACAATATTTTTTAAATATCTTATTGAGAGTGAGAACTCTCCAAAACTAAATGGAATCTTTGATGCAAACTATTATGTCTACTAAGGGCGAAAATGTAACATTGTAATAATAAGACAATAAGAGGGTGTTTAAGATAAATAGCAATAATTCAGTTTTAATTTTTCTCCTACAAAAGTGTAAGTCGTCTGAGCTTTATCTTGTTACGATCATTTAAAAACCTTGTTTCTAGTGTTACAAGACAAGATATAAATTCTTCCTTGTGATTTGTTAAGCTTCCGCTTATCATGTAAATCAATTTATATAGATCGATATGACGATGGTGACGGTGATGGCGGCGTTTGTTAATGACGACGACGGTGGTTATGAGCAGTAATGGTGATGTTGCCTATGAGAATCCTAACCAGCTGTGTGTGTCTGTGTGACGGATGCTAAGCTTGAAAGGGAACGGCATGAGATGATGACGGAGTGAAGAAGAGTTTCAGTTTTATATTATAAATGGCATTAATACCCCTAAGTCTTATAATTAACATACCGGGTATAACATAACAATTTATAAATAAAACACAATTAATTATATGCATAAATTTTATAATCCAAGGGTAGATTTTGATTCTCTCATTCTTCATTTATTTGATATTATTTAATGGACTTTCATTATATATATAAACTGAGTACGGAGCCTGTACGATGCATAACCATTTTAAAATACATATATATAATTTGTAAATATAATGTTGTTGATTTAATTGTGCAATTATTATCGAAAATGAATATGGTTAATAAGATAAGCAAACGATAAAGGAAACAACACATTTCGAAGTGCTAATAAAATGTATAGATCAAATAATAGAAGTTTAGACTTTGACGTACAATAACCAACATAAAGAGACAATTAAATGAAGATGCAATAAATATATGTCTGAATTTAAAATTTAAAATTAAATGACAAAATATATTTTTCATGAAGTTAATTGTCATAATCTCCTAAGATATATACATAAATTATGGGACAATCTTTCTAGTTATATATTTATATATTGTTTATGTTCGATAACAAATTAATAAAATCGTACAATCGCAATTAAAATATTGTTTATAATATCGTTGAACTAACATTTACAAATAGGTTGTATATTTCTAATTAGAAACTTCAATTCGTAATTTACACTTAATAGTCACATCACATATAAATTCAAGAATCCATACATACGATTTGCATACTATATTAAATGTATGCATGTATTTTTGAGATTTATTTTTAATTAATGAACTAATTTTATATAAGTATTTAAACCGTTAATTTTTATTTATTTTATAACGTTATTCAAAGTAACAATCGATCCATGTGACATGTGTAAGAATTTTTTTCAATTGTTAACATATTGTTATTTAAGGAAATAAGCGATGTGGCATATGTAAAATTTGGTTTAACAATCGTGTTATATATATAGATCAGACATTAAGCCCGTGCAATGCACGACCGTATAAAACAATACAATAATATGATTATTCGTAAGTAGCCTAATGAATTAATTAGTGTCGTTTAAAATTTACAATTATATGATTATTTATAAGTAGTCTAATGAATTAGTATTGTTAACTTATAATTTACAATTACAATTGAAATTAAATGGAATAAGTAATAACATAAACCAAACTATATAAGGAAATAACAACGAACTTCTAAGTTTTAAACAAAGTAATGATTAAATATTATCTCCGCCGCATTTAAAATGTCCATTTTGACTTTGCACGTAGTTTTAGAATTCTTCAATATCTACATGTTTCACTAATCACATATTAAGGGTCTGTTTACTTTCCTCTTAATGGTCTGTTTCCATATACTTATTAATCCATACAGATAATTTGTTTTTTTTTTTCCACTTAATCTGAAATGAAAGTCTATTTCTGAAATAGGTAGAAAAATGAAGCCCTTAGGAAAAAGAGACACTTAAGGATAAATATATATTTTTCACCATTTTTTTAACCAATAGAAATTGAACACGTCCTTTCTTGTTCAAACTTTATATTATTTAACTTCATATTTTTGGTAAAAAAAATACATTTACTTAAACAACATATGTTATAAACAGATATGTTTATCAAAACAGACATCACATGCAAATAACACTTAATGGTAAATGTCAAAGTCTTTTTTGATTGGTTAAATGTCAAAGTGGACACTTATAATGAAACATCCCAAAATAATAATGTGAACATTTTAAATGGGACGGAGGGAGTAGTATAAGTTAAAGTATGAAAATTTGAAAACAACAATTGTTGAAAAACCTTATTTGTAAAAGACATTGGTTGTGGAGTTGCCGACTTCAATTTCATTACAATTACAATTAAAATTTGATTTGAATATCTTTGAACTAACATGAACAAATTTAGACGTTATAATAATTTTAAAAAATGAATTTCTAATTTATAGTTAAATAGTTGCATCACATATAAGTTTAAGAATATTTATAATTTGTATAATTTGTAAGCATACAATTTCAATATTTATACGATTTGTAAGCATACAATTTTATATAAGGTAACAATTGTAAGCATACAATTTCAATAGTTGCATCGTATAATTTCTAAATTATACGATTTGTATAATTTGTAAGCATACAATTTCAATATTTATTTTTATTAATTTAATGAGTTAATTTTATATAAGTATTTTAAAACATATATTTTATGAGGATAATTAAGGGAACAATTGATGTGATATGTGTATTTTGTTTTCTAAATTGTTAGCATTAGTTATTTTAGGTAATAAGTTGATGTGGCATAGGTAAGAATTGTTTAAAAATCTTTGTTTTATATATATAGAACTAGGCATTGAGCCCGTATGATGCACAACCATTTAAAAAGTGCAGTTATATAGTAATTTGTAAGTAGCCGAATATATTAATGAGCATATAATCAGTGTTATCGATAGCACAATTAATTTGTGGTGTTGACCAATTAATTTACGTTTACTTCAATATTTTTCATATATACCATTCCTTTACATTTCAGAATAAAGTTATAAACCACACTTCTTTGCAAACAATGTTCAAAAGTTTGTAAATTAATAACACGTAATCGTTAACTAAAATAATTCGCTCTAATAGGTAATTAATAAACTTTATTTTTATATATAAAAAGTAAGCATTTAGTCTATGCGATGCACGACCATTTATATAATACTTTTAAATTAGCTTGTATGCTATATGTTATTATGTTTAATTTTGAATACATAATACAACTAAATTAATTTGTAAGATATTATGCTAAGTTTTAATACATTTGTTAAGCATATGCACCTCAAGGTAATTAAAAATAATAATTAATCATATGTTTTATACGTTTTTAACTGTATCTTAATATTCTTGAAAGTTTACAACTTATTACTGAAATTCAATAGTAATATACTAATATATACCAAAATGTACAAAAAATAATCAATATCAAATATCTTTATCAAAACTAGTTTTCTTAAATCATGGTAGTTGATGATAAAAATATTTGTTAATTGCAATGTATAAGATATGTATTAGAAAATAATTTTTTTTATGTAGGTAAAAATTATTATATATTAAATTTAATATAGAAATTTTAAAGGTTATTATAATAAAGAAGATATAATTGATAGATAATAGTTTTAGTAATTATTAATTAAGGTTGATAAGGAAAAAATAATATGATGATGTGGAAAGTTAGGAGGCTCTAAAGAAAAGGAAATGTTATGATGTGACATGTAAAATAAAGAAAAAAATCTTTGTTTTATATGTATACTAGTGTTAAACCTGTGCGATGCACGACTAGCATTATAAAATATGTGAACCATAAGTCAAAACGGTATATGAAATGAAAAAACTTTCAAATTTTAAAAGAAATTTTTTGTACAGAATCACTTGGATATATTCGTATCGGCTATGTCCGCCATATTTGGTTGTATTTCGTGCTCTGGTTCAGAATCACTTGGATATATTGTAGGTTGCCTAGAAGGTATTTTATCCTCACCCAACTCTGGATCGGAATAATAACCGTATTCAGCCGTTTTGACTAAATTGTTATGAAAATCTAAATTGTCTTCTTCTGATGAAATTTCGTGTTCTGGTAAATTCGGTGGTGCGTATGATAACCTTCTTCTAGAATGAAATTCTCGTTCTGGTTCGTCAAATGGACTGAAAGGATCCGGATGAAGTGTCCGGGTCATACATCTATCTGCAAAGAAGAACAAAATTTTAGTAGCATCATAAATTCAAAAGTAAATGTTAGTAATATTTTAGAAATAATCAGGTTGATGTATATGAATTCCGAAAATTAATAATAAAACACATTCAAAATTAAATATTCGAAAAATATATATTCCCAACCCAACTTTTCCTATTTGTTAGTAATGCAAGTTAGTTATTAATTAAAGTTAAAATTAGTTTGTTAAATTTCTTATACCAAGCTAGTCAATAGATCTCGGTAGCTCCATTGATTGTACACAAAAGCGGAGAAACAGGTCAGCGCGAAGCTTATTAAAAACCTATCTCTTTCGAGAAGCACCTTACCTCTTATATGATAAATCAATGAGGTAGGGCTGAACTCTCCTTATACCTTTGTTTTTGTCAGTATTCTCAATGGGTGAGCCGATATTTCGTATTGATTTTGCAAAGTATTAGAAAAAAATAATTATTTTACAGGGAAAATAGTTAGTTTTAATTAAAATACACCGCTCCCCGGCAGCGGCGCCAAAAACTTGATGTGTGCTAAGTATAGACAATTATAATCACAAGTTTTAAATAAGGAAATAATAAATAATACTATCACACAATTCAGGCAAGTGTTATCCTGATCATAGAATATAGCTTTATAAGTAAATCCAGATTCGAACACATGGAACGTGATTTAATCTATAACTAACTATTTATTTATTACAATTATTACAATTAATATACAATTTTACAATAATATACAAGATAGGGGGGACGTTTTAATTCCGATCGAACATATTTATAATTGATACCGATTCTTAATAGATAAGTTTTAAGGAACAACTTAAGAATACTCAATTGGATAGAAGATTATGACTATTTAAACTATTATTTATTAAACTTAGTATATTAACTTATGTCTATTTGCGTGTTGACTATTATTATTGTGATTTACTAATGTAGAAAACCATAAAGAGTAAGATAATTTTCATATAGCAATACAGTCATATGGTATGTAAAGTATCACTATTTATTAAGATCTATCAAGATATTATTGATAAAATTCCTGAGTCGGTTGAATTACAATGCTACTTAACATTTAATAAAACATAATCACTTAATTTAAAAACCCAAAAGAGCAATAAAGTTTATCTATAAATCAGTTAATTATGATCATTAATATAATATAACACAGAATTCTTGCATAATAATATTCAATAATATAGTTCCAACATAAACATATAATTCATATAATAAACTAAATAAACATACATTTAAACATTCATAATGAAAATCTAACAAGCAATTAATTCAAATAAACAATATCCAAAATAACCCAAAAGAGTAATAAAGTTACAAGGATAAAGAAACTGAACCAATTGACGAACTAGCTTTTTCTAGGGTTAAAAACCTTCAAACTCTAGCTCCTTAGCCTCCAAATTCGTACCTATGGTCGACCTAAAACCCTAACTTTCGACTCTTTATTCTTAGAATCGTATATGGTTAAGCCTAAACTAAGCCTCTATTTATAGTTTTTCTGGCCGACCTCCCAACCGCCGGTTGGGACTTCCAACCGCCGGTTGGAGTAAATTTGAATCCCACTCCAACTCCGCGTTCATCCACCGACTTGAAACCCTAATACCAACCGCTGGTTGATTAATCCAACCGCCGGTTGAGCTTAAATTTCAGAATCTTCCAAATACGGGCTCGGGCTTCAATGTGGACTTTCTTTCTTCTTAAACGTTCAACTTGTTTTCTTGGCCCATTTCTTCAATATTATCATCTTAGTCTTCATTTCTTTAAGGTTTAAGTCTTTTTTTCTTCAACTGCTTCAATTTCTTCAGTTTTGGTATTATTTTCGTTCCTTTTTCTCCAATCTTTAATTAAAATACATTTCTGCAAATATTAACAAAATAAGTATCTAAAATCATATAAATGCATAAAAATGTATACAAATATAGGGATAAATAGTATAAAATATAGTATCTATTTGATGCTTATCAGGTTTTAGTTTCTTAAACCCTAACATCAAATTTAAGTGATTAGAGGGAAGATTCTTAGCTTAGAGAAGCTAAATTGGAAATTAGAATCTTCAATTGAGTAAAATCCTAACTTAATATGATCTTGTTCTTCTTCCTTGTTCCTCTTTCACGTTTCACTCTCCCTCTCACTTTGTTTCGGTGCGCGTGGGTTTAATTTACAGGAATCAAGAATACAGTAGAACATATACAAATAGAATCAGTGTTTTATTTACAAAATTTACACATTACACCCCTCAACCTTTCTACTTTGATACTTTCTACCCTTTAACTCTATTTTCTTTACATAGCTAGTTTCACTAACTATTTATAACATATAACATTATATTATATACACATAATTAAATAACTAAACGCATATAATATAATTTAAACTTACAGAAATTTAGGGCGTTACAGCTGGCGGGTTGAATATAACCAAAAATATTTCTTTTGGGCAGTTGTCTCGTTGATTGAACTTTTCCCTAAACCAAAGAAATATACATATATATATATATATATGGTTGAGTTCCGGTGAAAACAAGGAGCTGAGATTCCGTGAGAACGGTGATAACACATCTTAGTCATCCATTTTTTTTATCAAAAAACTTGATTTTGGAGGTGACAATTTTGTAAATACTTTAAAGTTTGATTTTGGAGGGTTCACATCACCTTTCTCATGTGAATTTTTTTTTTAACTTCACATCATTTTGCTCATGTAAAGTTTTTTTGTTTTTCAGTTTCACATCATTTTACTCATGTGAAACTTTTTATTTAGTTTCACATCATTTTGCTCATGTGAAGTTTTTTTTTTAGCTTCACATCATTTTGCTCATGTAATTTTTTTTTTAGCTTCACATCATGTTTTGGTGATGTTAAGTTTATTTTTTTTTTTCTTAACATAAGATTACGATGCTATGAATTTTTATTTTTATAGGTTCACATAGGTTTAATGAGATTAAGTAAATATTTTTTTTGTTAACATCAGTTTTTGAAGAGATTAATGTTTATACATATCAATTCATTACTCCAAACATGTCGTTAACAAAAATTAAATAAAATTTCACCATGTTAAAACTTTTGTGAAGCAAAAAAAATTAAACTTCACATAGCAATCCTTATATGAACCCTCTAAAATCAAACTTCAAAGTATTTGCAAAAGTGCCACATTTAAAATCAAGTTTTTTCTCAAAAAATGAATGATTAAGATGTGTTTTCACCGTTCTCACGGAATCTTCTTGTTCTCACATGATCCCAAGTCTCTCTCTCTCTATATATATATATATAAAAGTTTCCACGATTAATATGTGGCTATTCAAATAAGTGTTCAAGTGATCACCACTTAATGTTTTCGTTCTTCTTGGTGCCTTTTTTTTACATATAAAAATGAATGATCTAATTGGGGCCTCATAATTATTAACACCAACTCAAAGATGAATTTACTTATACTAATGGCCATATGTAGCAGTCTAGCTACATATGCATGCTCAAAGGAAATTCGTACATACATACGTACTTAGACACATAAATACACAAATACATGTGTATGCATCTACATATGTACGTATCTATCTATGTATATATGCATATTATGTATTTATCGACTTGGTCAAAATTAACAATAATTTTAATCTTATCTTATCTTAAACTTTTATCATTGGTTTAAAGTCCATCCTTAAACTTTGAAATATGGAGATGCGAAATACCCAAATTACCTTGACAACTTTTACAAACACAGCTATATATATTTGACTGACTACTAATTCGTCAATTATAAAATTCATAAATGATACTTACTTAAGCAACTACCAATTTAGACATTGTATTAACTTTTACTAAATACTCCGATAAAATCACAAAAAATCTTAAGTTCTTTCCAAATCAAATGTACTAATTTTAAAAGTGGAAAACCCGATGGCGAGAAAAACTTATGTTGCTAGCATGTTTAATTTCACATAATATTCCATTAGATATATAAATGTAGTTAAAATTAATTAGTTATTGTTATTGAAAAATGGTGGTAATTGTGAATTCACGGGACATAATCTAATAATCAACTAAAATAAAAACTTTGAGTCTATAATGTTTTAATGATGATTATCATTATATTATTGACTACCATAACATTTGAAGAATATAGTCATATATAAGAAGTTATACATAGTCACATTACCCACATGTTTTAGAAAGTTGTCCAATTTAACTATACACATCACTATTTTTGTTTATTAAAAATTGTCTACTTATGAAAAAGATAAAACTTCATTTGAATCAAAAGAATCGACTAGAAGATAAGAACATCTATGCATTCTATATATTATAAATACTTACATTCGACGAACACAATTCATCATATGATATTTAGCCGCATCAAGTGGGTAATGTAATAGTCTCTACAAATAAGTACCAATTCAATCTTAAGGTATAATTAACATTTTTAATTCATTTGACTTTAGTTTTTGAGTCAAGATCAAACCGACGACCTTATTATTCAATAGAGTCTATCATGGTCTTTGATAGTTTTGTAAAGATATTGACTTTTTGATACAATTTACTGATTTAGGACGTGCTAATTACTTAATTAGATTGATCTAGTCTAAAATATATGAATAAATAAATGATTTCAAATTGGATTTTTAAGAAATTGTGTAAACATCAAGTTTGAAAATTATCACTTTCCCCTTACAATAAATTTATATTTCAATCATCATAATATTTTGATCGACATTTTCATTTGAAACGTGACCCTTACAATATTAATTAATAATAGTTAAGGTTACATGATTTGGACGTTGTGACCAAATCAAAAGATCAGAAATAAACAACATGCACGTACGAAAATAATTTTCCTAATTTTCTAGAAGACATATTGTTAATTAGTTGGCTAACTTAGGTAAACTAATGCCCTGGTCGTTAGATTGATCGAAGTCATGTATTGAACCATTTCAATTAAAGACCAAAAGTGACTATTGACTTTTCGAGTTGATGCATTTGACCTTGTAATTCAATATTTTAGTACCAACCGGCCTACCAAACAATGATTTAATTAAGATAATGTTTTCAAAAGTGGTCACCAAGAACCATGCATGTCTGTTGATTATTCACGAGACATAAAGGTGATATCAAATATGTTTTAAGTTGACGAAAATGCAAATTATTTATAAACGCCAACATTCATAGTACGTAAGAAATTACTCGGGTCACATTGTGCGTAATGACATTTAAGTTTATTGATATTATATGTATTTTTATTGGTGACATATTAACTTGTAATGATGCATGTGTCACCTCGCTAACATGCAAGTAAATGTAGAAATGAAAACTGAATAATTCGATACACACTATAAAAACCCAAATAATTCGATACACTATGAATTTCAAGGTATAAATAATTATATCTGTATACACTTAAACCTATCAATTAGTAATACAATCTATTTAAACTAAAATAAGCTTTGTTTATATTTAGTCTGTGAAGCTAATAAGTATGCCACATCTAATGGATGTGACTGAGTGATTCTGTGACATGATATAAATCTGACAAGATATATGTCGCTTCGAGACCGATAATTTATTGTATGAATATATTCTCGCTTGGCTTTGGGTGGCTCGAAATATGACCATGAGTTACTAATTTGTGTGTCTTTGATTTTAGCTTTACATTTTGGCTGAGGAATATAATTAAGAGATTGTAACCGAATCACGTCTTAACAGAAAATTATAAGTCTTGCTCTAAAGTCCTTGAGGGTCTACAATTGATTGTAACCGAATCACGTCCTAAAGAAAATTACAAGTCTCGATCTAAAGTCCTTGAGGGTCTACGATTGTCCGAGGAATATAATTAAAAGATTGTAACCGAATCACGTCTTAAAGAAAATTATAAGTCGATTTAAAGTCTAATTTGCACGCTTAATTTTCACTGTCGTCCTTGAGGGTCTACAGTTGAAGTTAACGCACTGGAACTGAACTTATGATTGACCTCGAAATTATGTACACAATGCATTTTATGTATCATAATATTTCTTTGATAAAAGAATATTCACACAATGTAATGGACAATAATTTCATTCGACGATGTGTTGAATCATTCATTATTTATTTTTTGTTCTATACACAAAAAGTTAGTAAGATATTACTTAAAATAAATATCCAAAGTAAAAACATGACGAATCTCTGCTTAATTTTATCTTTATCGTTAATACTAAGCTAGCATATATTTTTATACTAATGTGGCAGGTTGTTCGAAGGCTAATAACAATGATACATGAGAAAAGTGGAGGGGTAATAGGTCATTTGAATGAGTATACATGAGCATTTGAGAAAGCACAAAAGTTGCATCAAGTCCGATTGTTGTGGTGTGTGGCACATTAAACTAGCTAACCTTCAATTCAACATGTTTAGAGGATATATAAAGTTTGTCCTTTCAATCTTACTCGATCTTTTACTTTCTAACGTTTTCTTCATATATATCTCTCTCTATATATATATAAGGTAAGGTTTCAATGAGAATATTTCAAAAATAAGAACGGTAAGAACACTTCATAAATGCATAATTAGCCACCAAAATCATTAGATTCACACTCTTACATTTCAAATATGTGTAGAAAAATTGACTATAATAGATGCGGACTTTCGAAAATACACAAAAATACACAAAAATTGAAAAAACAATCGATGCTCAATTATAGAGATAATCGTGCATCAATCGTTTTTCTCGATTTTTGTGCATTTTTAGAAGTGTGCATTTGTTTTTGTTTGCATATTTGAGATGTATAACTGTGAATCTAATAATTTTTGTTGGCTAGTTGTGCATTTATGAGGTGTTCTCACCGTTCTTATTTTTGAAGTGTTCTCGTTTGATCCAAACTCTCTATATATATACTTTTTCCTCATATAATGGCATTTACGATTATAATTGTTAACTGCCAAGAATAAAGCTTTTTAATATGATTCTTTAGAGCATTCTTTATAAGTAAAAGAGAATGTTACAAGGCACGCATTTGGTTTTGAAGATTTTTGATGACAAATGATGTAGGGTGAAATTACATTGTATCTCTACTCTGAACTAGAATTTAGGTATCTTATGCATACATATATTCATGTTTTTTAATGTGTGTATATGTATAATGACATCTTTTCTACATGTAATGATAATTATTATTTTATTTTTTTATGTTTGAACCAATTGGATCGTTCTTTATTAGGACGTATAAGTGTGAAATATCTATGTATATGTGGTATTGATATTTTCAACATTATTTTTTATAAAGTCACCATTCATGTGCAGTAAACAGTTGTACTATATGAATAAATAGTTGTACATCATGATGGATATATTAAAAATTATGGTGAAAATATCACCACCCATATATATATATACATATATATATATGTATATATATATATATATATGTTATTTCTTGTTATAATCGGAAAAAAGTGTTTGATCGTAAAAAGTATCATTGTTTGATCAAGAAATATGTATTAATTTGAGTTAGTAGATCAAAAAGTATCATTGTTTGATCAAGAAATATGTATTATAAATCAAAATGTTACTATTTTTTCAAGTATATATCGATTTTCTCTTCGGAATTTTTTTTGACGATATACTCCCTGAAATCGCAAAAGCAAACTTTCTTTTGCCAATGCCTTGCCATTTGTGAACCGTTCACGAGATGAGCCCGTTCTCGAGCAAAACAGGCGTTAGCAAATGGCAAACCCGTGTTTGCGATTTACCATTTACCTACGCACGGGCCGCTTTTGCAAATGCACGAAAAATTAAGCCGTTGCCGAGAAAAGTATGGCATGGCAAATCGCAAACCCATGTATGCGATTTGCCATTTACCTACGCACGAGAACGACGAGATATGTGCGAGTAAACTAGTGCCATCGCAAAAAATAACCCTCTTACCCGCACATATCTCGTCGTTCTCGTGCGTAGGTAAATGGCAAATCGCAAACATGGGTTTGCGATTTGCCATGGCATACTTTTCTTGGCAACGACTTACTTTTAGAAATAAGGGATTCGGAACATACCCGAATACTATAGCAGAAGCGGAAGCGAGTGAACCGTTGTTTAGATCACCGGTCGAGATAGCGATCACAATCGGAAAACCATCATGATTCACAACCTAAGATTCCCATAGACTCGATTGCATTTCTCATACACGAACTCGAAGAGTACTAACTCGTCTCTCTCAATTACTCTCTAGTGTTTGTGGTGTGTATTCGTGAAATGTGCTAACCATTTAACATCACATACTCCCACTATATATAGTTACCACATGTAACTCTCAAGCAAGCGAATAGTCTTCATTAAGTACTACCTTAATGACTTTATTCATTAGTATTAATAGTGCAATTAGTTAGTGGGCGGGTTGGATCCGGGTCAAATCGGATCCATGTT
This sequence comes from Pseudognaphalium luteoalbum, assembly GCA_963422505.1. Taxonomy (NCBI): domain Eukaryota; kingdom Viridiplantae; phylum Streptophyta; class Magnoliopsida; order Asterales; family Asteraceae; genus Pseudognaphalium; species Pseudognaphalium luteoalbum. The sequence goes on along the minus strand of OY730192.1, from coordinate 62,043,908 downwards.
CCAACATCACCCACTCGTACACAAACTAATTTGATATAATTATTATATCTCGAGAGATCAATTGTGTAACTCGCAAACAGTTCATACTGGAATAATAGGTCGTGCAACCGGCATACTTCGAGAGCTCAATTGCTATACATCTGCAGCTCAATAAACATTTGGCAAGAGTAGATTTAGTATGCGATATCCTAGATCATTAATCACCACTACTACACAATCCACTATAGCTCACCCCTAATAGACCACGGAAATGGTGAAAATCACCAAAAATCCGTGATCCGTTTGCAAAACTTCACGCGTTTTCACTTTCATTTCCATTGTCCACGGTTTATAGATTTGGCGCTACACGGATCTATCTTTAAATCCGTGGTCCATTCTTTTGGAAACACAAACCACAGTTACAAATGACGAGGGGGGTGTGGTCCATATTCTCAGGAGATCCACGGTTCCTAATTACAAATCGTAGGCAACTGAATCTAAGTACGGACTTTTAAAACAAACTGTGGTCCTTTCGAAATGTACATTGGATATATTGTAATTAAAAATCACTACCAAATTGCTCGGTGATCGTATGTAAGCACCTGTGAGCCGTGGGCTGTGGGCTGTGGACCTAGATGTAAGTTAATTGTTTACATTAATACGGACTGTAATGAATTAACTTTAGACCAATATAAAAATATATGAGAGTTTTTATTTTGTTGCAACATAGTATGATACTTGAACATTATAATATTTCATTTCCAAAAAAAAAAATTAATCAAAAAAATTATTTATCATCCCAAGGACAACAAACTAATTTATTTTATACTTTTATTTTTAAAAAGAAAAATGACAAAGATGATCATGACAAAGGGATATGATCAAATAAAGAGAAGGGAAGTGTTCTTTCATGAGAATAGCACGTGTATATGGATCCAAAATATATAAAGTCGTAAACACTATTTTAGTCAAAGAAGCTCAAGATCAATTTTCATAAACACTAGTTTAGTCAAATAGTTATAAAGTGGAATTAAGCTAGATGGCATTCATTTCAGTACTTTAATGTTGTCGATGTATATATATATATATATATATATATATATATATATATATATATATCTGCTCTCGTTATAGTATAAATATACACATGCACATAAGGTCACTTTTGTATCCAATTAAATTAACATCCAATATCCAAATACTAAGATCCCAAATACAAGTTATGTTCTGTCCCCATTATCAAAAATGGAAAAATATATTGTAGTTCTATTTTTCTCATTTAAACATAATAGTATCAGCACTCTGTTATCAAGCACGATTTCCCTGTTTAAATCCTTCCGAAGTTGTTTCATACCTTTCTGTTTTACGTCTAAAAACCTCATTGGTAAGAGTGTGAACCAGAAGGCCTTTGCAGATATGATACATCAAAGGAAGAAAAAGAAATGTGGAGATGGATCCAGAGCGATTTACTATGAAGAGGCTGGAAGCTATCCATGCGTATTTTTCTTGCGCGATATAATATGAGGACGGTTAATTATGATTTTTGCACAATCTTGCCTGTTAATCGTCTAAATATATTACGATCCCTGCTAGTTCCACACGTGTAGTACAATGCAATCCTTCTGAACTCATACGAATAGTAAGATATATCTTCAACGGACTTCAATGATGCTAGCACACTTCACTTTGCTCGTGAAAAATATGTTTGATGCTTTTTTGGTTCGATTGTATATCATTGCACTGTGTGTTTCTATTGTATTTTATTAAATGGTAATTAATACTTTGACCACGCCTTTACTACCTCATTTGGGGGTTACTACCCCTATCATGGTTACATATTTTTTTAGGATATTAAAAGTTTAGAATTCGGATAATAACCGAAAATAACAGAATTAAAATTGAAAAAAACGATAAACCGAACGATTTGATTTAAGAAGACGGAATATTCGATTTCCATTCGATTTTTGTCAAAAACCGAATCAAAACAAACAGTCAACGAATTGAAATATATAAACTTGATTTAAAAGGTTATTTTTGATATTTTCTCAAACTATTTTGCTTTTAAACTTAATCTCGATCAATGTTCACGTACATTTAATTGAATCATTAAATATGTTAAAATCTCTATAATTTAAAAGTTCTTGCAGTTCTACCTTTTTGTGGTTCTCATTTGAACATTTGACTATATATATATATATATATATATATATATATATATATATATAATACACTGAAACATATACTATACACTTTTAAATAACAAATCGCGAAACATAAATAACTGCATCATATAAAAATAGAAAAAGATCGACAAGGCATATACATATGCATCGATAAATTAATATGAATATTCTCATATCGAATTCTGAATGACAATAATTAACCACGGTTCTATGTAACTGAACAATGGTTAATTATTGTTTACCTTTATTATTACACTTTTTTACTAACAATTTTATTTACAACAACTCTTCAAATTTTATCTCTATTTTATCTATACTATTATATAACATATTTTGAGTGTTTTTAGAGGGAAATTACCCTTCTACCCCTAATATTACTATTAATCTATAATAAATCTATTTAAAATGACAAATATATCCCTACATTAATGTATCATTTTGCCCTTTTACCCCTAATATCATTTTGCCCTTTTGGTTATTTATTTAACCGTTTGCCTGAAAAACCTACTATTGGAGATGCTCAATAATATAAATATACACATATATGATCATTAAATTTTATTAACCATTTTATCGAAACCCTAAAAGTAACAAGTTATTATCATCAAGTTCAATTCACCAAAATGATCATATCAATAAATTTTGTTGTCGTGATTTTCTTTTTTCACAAAGTTACGATGTGATACTAATTCTTGACTGCAATTATCCGTTTAAATTAATTGGTGTGTGTACTTTTAATTTATTTAAATCTCGCTGTTTCGAATTTGAATGTACTTTAATTTAACGTATGCAGTGATCGTGACAGTGGATTGTAATGAACGAGCAATCAAATAACAAGCATAAATATGATAAGAATTTCAATGTTGCAATTCTTAAGGTAAAACAAAGCTTTAATTTTAATCTTAACCCTAAACAAATGATCGAGACTATTTAATAGCCAAAAGTTGGCTCGAAAAGAAAGCCACAAATATAATAATTAAAATTATTCAAAATAAATCATAAATCATAGACTTTAAAATAGCCAAAAAGGCATACAAATCGTGAAAAATATATATAGCTAAAAACACAAGGTATAGTATATACATATGCATCGATAAGTTAATTTGAATCTTCCAGATTTGGTACCCATGTTCAACAGATCGATCGAATTCCTACTGACAATGATTTGAGTCATCCGGATTTAATCCTTTATGCTCTATCGAGCATTCAGGCATTACTTTCTGCATGCTTAATCTTGACTTTGACATCACTTATGGTTTAGAGTCCGATGGTTTGACTTCAAGAGCCAGACTAATTAAACCCTCCACCATAACTGTTCTGCGTAAAAGAAGTGGATGTAAATAGAGAAATTCCGGTCGCGAGGACGTACGTTTGGTTACTTGTTTTGTGAAAATTGTGATCACGGAAAGGGAATTTGATAATCAAGTTTATTAGGGTTTGGATGTAAACGGTGAACCGGAACCCTAAATATATATGTACGTATATATATGTAGTATTTATATTGGAATTGAATGAGAATATGTACCGTCTATTTAATGAATTAGGCTAACACGGTTCTATTTGGTAAACCCGTGGTTTAATAGCCAAAATTAAGTCTAAAAGAAAAATACCGGGCCACGGTCTCTTAGAAAAGAACCGTGGTCATTCAAACATTTTAACACGTTTCTGTTTGTTAAACCCGTGGTCGAATATCCAAAAAATTCAAGCAATGCACCAAAACTTATAACGCATCCCCCTTTTCCATTAAAATTAAAAAAAAATTCATATATTTCATCCATTCGGGTAAAACCTATTATCAAGGTCCATTTTCTAGATCATCTTTTTTCACAACAAAACTTATAATACTCTTTTGCGACTACAATTTCCCTGTTTAAATCTTTTGTTATCTGTAGTTTTATTCAGTCACGTGGACGTCCTGGCGAGTTATGTCCACAGTCACAATGTTGGACATCTCGTGACAGTGACTGAACTCTAGCTGCTCATGTATGAACTGCATCATTAACGTTCATATATGGATATTACTGGATCTTAATTAGTATAAAGAGTACTCTACGTGAATCAATTGCCGAAAGAAATCAACATGTAAAAGAATTGAGATAAGATGGCGGAATCACTCGATTCAAATTAAAGATAAAAAATTGTATTAATTAATCACTTCAATTTATTTTTATTGTCAATTTATAGGACCAAAGATAACCCTGTGTATAGTAGTTTATTTTTTCAATGCATTAATATTGTAAATTTATTTGTATACATGCATGTAACGTCTTTCGTTTTCTTCAATTGAATATCAATGTTTTTTTGCCAAAAATAATAAGTTAAATATAAAATTCTCTTTCTCTTCTCTATCTTATATCTTATATATAAATAATACTACCATGAATTTCCCGCGCAAAGCAGCGGATACTACACATAAACACGTTAAAATTGATGTATAGTTAACATATTAGTGATAGTTATATGTTACTTTTTCGTTATTTTGTGCTACAATATTTATCATATTGTTTTAATTTTAGTTTTCATCGTATGTACATCGTGCTATAAATATACATTAGCTTGGGTGGTCCAGGTCGATCCTTTTGCTACAAACTTCCGGTCAATTAATCTCTTAAATTAACAATAGCATACAAATTCCAAACAACAATATGAAGCAGTTCTCTTTTCAGTCACTTTTTTAAGGTGTGAGTACGTGTACGTTAATGTTATATTCCGTGATTGTTCTATATAGTGAACCGTGGTTGTTTTTAATTTTAAAACTAAATGTTACGGAGTATTTACTTTACTTTAAAATTAAAAAGATTCGTATCTCGAAGTGACTAAAAAGAATCTTCTGCTTTATTGACTAACAACAGTTTAATGACTTTGTGGACACACATTCCGATACTATTAATGCTTGTACAGTTGCTGCCTTGCAGAGTTGCAGCCATTGTAGTTTTGAATCTTGCGCAGTTGATGCCTTGCAAGCATTTCGATAAATATATAATGTGATTTGTATCTTTATCTTTATAAATATATAATGTGATGTAACATAACATTTTAAATAATAATATATCTTGCATAACTATCATTTAATCATATATTTAGGCTATGTCTCTCCATCCATATATAATGTGATGTGATGTACACATTCATCTTTTAAGTTTTAATTTTAAATGAAACATTTCTTATAAGATCTTATGGTTTTCTTTGTGTGTATACATATATAGAAAGAAAAGATACTAAAAAAAAAAAAACAAACACAGAAAAATAATATTGTAATCAACATCCACAATAAAAAGATCATTCTTCAATACCTTTATCCACACAGATAAGATAACCCCTTCTCTTTAGGCTGTTTGCTGCGAGTAAAGGGTATATGCTGCGAGTAAAGGATATATATAACCAGGATATATATAACCCCATTTTACTCGCGAGTAGCAAACAGCCTTTGGAGAAGGGAAAAGCCAACCTGCAATGATAATGATACAAGAAAATGATCTTTAAGAAAGGAACATCAAAAGACTTGTATAAACCAATACACTTTTTCTATTATTTTCGAGGTGGGAGATATACAAGTGTGTGTTATATGGGTAAGACAAATGGGACCATGATTTTTGATATATCCAGCATAATGTAGAACTATCCATTCATATAGAACAATTGCTTAGTGCATAGGCATGTAGATCTATTACAAATTAATGTTGGAAAAATCAATACCCGATATATGTCTCAAAATAGTTTATTGCAGACCAAATAGTGAATCGTGGCTGTTTATTATTTTTAATACTAAATGTTACTATTTACTTTAAAATTAAAAGGATCCATTCTCGAAGACGCTAAAATGAATCTTCATCTTTATTGACTAAAAACAGTTGACACACATTCCGATACTATTAACGCTTTCACAGTTGCAACTTGCAAGCTTGCAGGCATTGAAGTATTTTATCGGGTCCTACTTTAGACACCCCTTATTTCCCAATAAACCCCTTCAATTACCCCCACTTAGTCAAATCATATTTTTTTTTCCTCACCAACTCACACAATTCTTGTCTCCATATCGTATCCAATTCATTTTATATTACTTTTTCATTAATTTCATTAATAAAACTTTATATATAAAAACAACTTAAAAAAACTCATTTAGATATTTTAAAAAAGTTATAATATATATATTATTTTAAAAGGAATAGATTATATAATCATTTTTTTAAGTTGTAAAAAACATTTTAACCTTTTTTGAATTAAATATTTGTTTCTTAAAAGCTGTTATAGAATTTTGATTTAAGTGTTACTTTTTGTATAAATATTTTTTATTTTTTTCAAATATTTATGAAATCTTTTAATAATATTCCATTGGATTTTATTATTATTATTATTATTATTATTATTATTATTATTATTATTATTATTATTATTATTATTATTATTATTATTATTATTATTATTATTATTATTATTATTATTATTAAAGTGAAAAGAAAAAAAAAATAACAACTGGACAAATTTGATGACGTAAGGGGTTTCCTAGTAGAAAAATGGGTGTCTAAAGATTTAGCCTTTGGGGTATATGCATAAGACTACGGTTCTGGTTTTCCCTACCAGAACAGTGGTCTATGTCTGTTTATTTTTGAAATGGACATACTGTACTTCAAATCTTCAATACATTATAAGTCAAATAATTACTCCGTATTATATTATATTATATGTAATCTTTTATTTTCTTCTGGAATACTATTTCCTTTTCCACCGAAAAATAAATCAAAGAGGTCACATAATGTGATAGAGATAAAATTTAATTATCATTATCATCCCAGCCAAATGGTCAATAACAACATACTACGTATTAAATACAAAACTTAATTATCATATTCGTTTAATTTTCGCCATTACATACATTTTATAACTCTAGTTTTCAACATGTAGCATTAAGTATGATTTTCCAACAATATCCTTTCAACTTGTTGCATGAAGGTGGAAATATTCGAGCACTTTGCAACATCATCATAAAAAAAATCGCGAGATCTTTTGAAGCACTTGAGATAATCAATTATAGCCGGGACACTTGAGGTGACGAATTAAAGAAAACAGAAAGAATCCATCCTTACACTTGGCGTGTAAAAAAAAAGACTCAACCATCAAATTAATGCTAAAAATAAAAAGCGTATTTAAACAAAGAAATTGTGGTTGGCACTTGGCAAGAAGTATCACTGGAAGAATGAGAGATAATATAATTATAACTTATAATTATAATGATCATATTATAAGGGAATATTTATTTTCGGATAAAGGGGACGGAACCGGAAAATTGTTATAAGACGTAAAAATAGAAAGAACTCAACCATCAAAAAAATTGTGGTTGTCACTTGGCAGGGAGTATCACCAGCAGAATGAGAGGGAATATAATTATAATTTATAATTATAATGATCGTATTATAAGGGAATTTTTTTCCTGGATATAAAAGCGGAGACCCCGCAAACATAAATACATAATCGTATAGGAACTTAGGTTTCGATAAAAGAAACCCGTAAGGCTCTTTATGTATAAGGCCATTTTTATTGAATAAATTAATTCAAAAATAAAATCGTTAATTGTCACGTTATCTACTTCCCTACTTTCATTCCTATTTTTTTCCACAAATAAAAAACGTAACTGTCAACAGTTTGGTAACCAAACAGACCATGGTTCCTTTAAAATGAACCGTAGGCAAACCTTTTGTCTAATTGAGTTATCTTAGTATCAATCTATCATACTATGGATTCTGAAAGCTAGGTTGATAGTTAATATACCACAAAAATAACGTTCATGCATTATTTACTTGTAATGCACATTCATGGTGGATCAATCAAAACTGGTGGTGGAAATAATGAAATATCATCTCATAAGGCAAAACAATAAAATAACCTTTTCGTTTTATCAAATTTTATATGTAACAACAATCAATAAATTCAGAATTATAACCTCAAATTTATTTTAAGTATATATAGATGAAGGGCTTTTAAGTGAATTATATACTATAAAACTTTAATCATTATTAGCAATTAATACAAATTATATGTGCTGAAGCATTATAAAATAATATTTAATCATATTTTTCAACTTCTTCAACATCTTAACCAAGATCTACACAACAGACCCCAAGTCTACAAAACCAAGATTCACCAAAAAAAAAAAGAAGGTACAATAGATCCCAAGCCTACATAATTAAACCAAGATCAACACAACATCTTAATAACCTCTAGTATTCGATAACAATGAAAACGTACTACTCTACAACAACTCATAAAAGTGCCCCTTCCCGCCACTGAAGA